>LQNS02278081.1:1986359-2049595 GCA_001587735.2 Parhyale hawaiensis
TGAGAGCGCAAGTAAGAGCTAATACTGAGAGTGAGAGCGCAAGTAAGAGCTAATACCGAGAGTGAGAGCGCAAGTAAGAGCTAATACCGAGAGTGAGAGCGCAAGTAAGAGCTAATACCGCGAGTGAGAGCGCAAGTAAGAGCTAATACCAAGAGTGAGTGCACAAATAAGAGCTAATACTGAGAGTGAGTGCGCAAATAAGAGCTAATACTGAGAGTGAGGGCGCGAGTAAGAACCAGCACCGAGAATGAGAGTGCGAGTAAGAACCAGCACCGAGAGTGACAGCGCGAGTAAGAGCCAGCATCGAGAGTGAGAGCGCGAGAGAGAGCCAGCATCGAGAGTGAGAGCGCGAGTAAGAGCCAGCACCCAGAGTGAGAGTGCGAGTGAGAGCCAGCACCGAGAGTGAGAGTGCGAGTGAGAGCCAGCACCGAGAGTGAGAGTGCGAGTGAGAGCCAGCACCGAGAGTGAGAGTGCGAGTGAGAGCCAGCACCGAGAGTGCGAGTGAGAGCCAGCACCGAGAGTGAGAGCACGAGTGAGAGCCAGCACCGAGAGTGAGAGTGCGAGTGAGAGCAAGCACCGAGAGTGAGACCGCGAGTGAGAGCCAGCACCGAGAGTGAGAGTGCGAGTGAGAGCCAGCACCGAGAGTGAGAGCGCGAGTGAGAGCCAGCACCGAGAGTGAGAGTGCGAGTGAAAGCCAGCACCGAGAGTGAGAGCGCGAGTAAGAGCCAGCACCGAGAGTGAGAGCGCGAGTAAGAGCCAGCACCGAGAGTGACAGCGCGAGTAAGAGCCAACACCGAGAGTGAGAGCGCGAGTAAGAGCCAGCACCGAGAGTGAGAGTACCTACCTCGGGCAGCAACAAGGTCAGCAGCGGTTCAACAACCGGTCGCGCATCTCCAAAGACCGGCAGAAGGAATGCGTGCCGCACTACCCAGCGATNGTGAGAGCGCGAGTAAGAGCCAGCACCGAGAGTGAGAGCGCGAGTAAGAGCCAGCACCGAGAGTGAGAGTACGTCTGCCAGCAACAAGGTCAGCAGAGGTTCAACAACCGGTCGCGCATCTCCAAAGACCGGCAGAAGGAATGCGTGCCGCACCACCCAGCGATCTACTTATTCATATTCGCAAAAAAAACAATGCTGCTTCCAGCCGCAGATTCTATCCACACACTGCTAATTTGCAAGCCGCTAACCCGGTCCCAAGTGAAACTGATCATCTACTACAGTATTTATCACCCACGAACGAAGTGAGAGAGGTGATAATGCTTTCGTTGAAGATTTAAGTATATATATATATATATACGTTCATAATATATAAATGTATATAAGTCTGTCCACCCATAAAGTGGTCGAAGAAGTTGAGCAATGGTAATTATTTTTTGTAGGGAGTTTGGTGGGTTAACCTGGATGTAACTCATGCCAAAATACAAAGCCTAGCTGGCCAAGGAAAACGGCGGCGTTGAATTTTGTTTTCTGTCCACCCAAAAAGAGGCAGATTGTCTTACGCCACGAGGCGTTCTGTTTTTCTATGTTATTATTGAAGATCTACTCTCTGGGATTGGGGCTGTGCCCTAACCCTGTTCATAAACAATGACTACATTGAATTTGCCCCCACCGCGGGTGATGGTCTTATGCCACGCGGCGTTCTAGTTTTATATCCTTTCGAAATGTATCGTACAGTTGCTAATAATTCACGGTTATCATGAGTACAGCATACGTACGTGATGCGCACGTAACAATGTTATTCTTTCGAGGAAGATGAGATAAGTCAACCAGTGTCTACTGTGTGTTAAGATGATCTCAAACTGCGCACCCAGCTTACAAAAACGGTGTTAACTCTGCTCGACATGATAAAATTTTCCCGGACCGAATTTTCCATATGAATGTAGAAACCGAAGGGAAAAGCTTACTGCGGGATATTTTTGCGATGTTACTCTCTACAGTGCTTCGATAAATTTACATCTTGGTTATCAATACAGTATTGTCTTCTTTAGCACGATTACCCGCACCATTGATGGAAAACTATGTTTTAGTCTCTTATTTTAAATGACTTGATTCTGCTTCCAGATTATACGCCTACTCTTCTACGCAGAATGAGCACTATGTTTGCATTATGATTGCGTACTACAATAAAAAAAACTTCGGAAGAAAGCTCTCCCTTTAAGCGTTATATCTTACATAGTTAAAGTTCACTCGAATCAGTGGGTGTTGTCTGTTTCAGATCCCTGCTGGATCGTGGCTGATTGTCGCAGCAGCTGCGGTGTGCTCAGCTCAGCTTACTCCTTTGCTGAGGCAAGGGCGGTTATTCAGCTTTAGGAACTGGTCTGGAAGACGTGGTCCATATTTGAAGCGCCATCCAGTTCCTATACGCCTGTACCGCGTTTATCCCTCTCATGTACCTTACTTTGTTCCTACGCAGCAGTCCTATCAGCAGCAGGCCGTCATCCCTTACTCTCAACCTGCGGAAAGTAGCTATCAGACTATCCCATACGTTTATCCCCCTAATGACTATGATTCTGTACGAGGCTTAAATGTAAATGGCGATCCTTTCTTGAAAGCGCAGCTGAACGCTGTCACAAACACGGCCCCTCTGCCACTGGAACCTGTTCAGCCCTCGCAGCCTGTTGTCAATTCTGTCCAAGAATTTCGAGGAGGCATCAGAGTTGCTGAAAATGAGGCTGCTGATACCTCACAGTTGACTACCGTCGTTGCACCATCTTCAGCAGGAGTGGCGCACGCAGTTATAAAAAATGATATGTACCAAAATGCCGGAGTTCCTGAGAAATTTAACTATTTTATTACGAAAGAAGCTGAAAAACCTTTTGTACCTGCAACAGAAGCACCCTTAAGTATGTATGGCATAGCTCAGAGTGAAGGTATTGCTGATACTGTTACCGCCGTCTCCGATGTAGAACAAGAAACGGAAGCTGACCAGAGCGTGACAGAGGCTGACGTATATCCAGATATTCCCAAAATACGCGATTCTGAAGTTACTTCTGGAGGATTTGTGCCATCTCATGGAGTTCCGCTTTCACAAGGGATTCTAATTGGACAGCATTCGCATTTCCAGGTACTTGTACCCCCATTTGAAAATGATTTGCCAAAAATCGAACAAACTACGAGTATTAAAAAAGATAATATAAAATCAGAAGACTCTTCTGTCACTCCTTTGCTGAGAGAAACAGTGGTAGTTGAAGGACTTTCGAATGAAAGTGATGTAAAAGCAGAACAGATTCTTCCAAGTGATAATATTTCAGCTACAGAATCCCAGGTTCTTCAAAAACCTGTTGAGCAAGAAACTAAAATTGCTGATAAAGATTTACTGAATAAGGTAACAGTAATACGAAAGATATTCCCAATTCCGGTGAAACCCCCGGTCAAAACAGTTTCCGAGTTCAAAACTGAAGTAGTGACACCCGACCGTGTAACTGAAAATGTAAAACTTGAGAGTACCGGTGAAACATTAACAAAACCTCTCTTGCCTTCGCCAATTTCAAATATTAGATCGGCGGCCGGGGTTGTCACGGATAGTGCTGTGAATGAACCACTGAACAGTTCTTCCGTAAGACTAACAGGCTCTCCACTCATCTCTCTTCCTGATCCACCACGCCCACTTGTCCCTCCGATTTCTACCCGTGCCACCCCAAGCTTTCTTATCCAAAGGCTGAAGGAACAGTTTCCTCCCAAGGTGATTGAAGATGTAGTAAACGCCCCAGATAGTGATTTCAAAATATCTGATATTGCTGAAGAAACTGAAGAAACACTGTTCCCATTTGAAACTATTGCAGTTGATGATACATTTGAAACAGAGGTACCCGAAGTTCCGGTCCTGTATGTTCTCCCGGAAGCTGAAATGGTTCCCGCAGTAGACAGAGATCGACCTGCCGTCTACCCTGAGAACATCGGAGCTCTACCGCTCCAAGAACACACTACGCCAGAGGCATCCGAACACATTGGAGTAGCTGTCTTGCCAGAGGTAATTTAAATATAAATAATTATATAGGAACCCAACAGACGCATGAACAGATAGACGTAAGCACTTGCGGCCATTTGTCCATTTGTGGTAATTTTCGGCCCAGTCACAGGAGTAAAACTACCCGAAAAGTTGCAGGAAATCAGGACGTGCAGTTTTTTCCGTTGTGACTGGGCCGCCTGTGACCACCTATGGAAATGACCCGTCAATGAAATTTAGTGTTCATATGTACTGCACAAGGACCACAGTCCTTCAAAAGACAATTTGTGGTAGGGTTACTGATGATCATACTCGTAAACAGGCATACCCCGCTTTACGAACTCAAGTGAGGTTCAAGTTATAGTAACGAAGTGGACATTAATTCGGGTCATGTGCTAATTCCTGCATGTCTAGGATAATACAAAAAAGGCTCCCAAGGTAACTAACTGCATGGAAGATTTTTACGTGTAAATAGAATATGAAATACTCGTATAGCTGAGGATTCGGATGTTTATTGTAAGTATAGTTCATAATTAGTATCATAGTATTCGTTGTTAAAGCGATTCACGATTCACGCTGTTAACTTTTGTTCTATAATACAAATTGTTCTTTACTGTATATAATAAAAGAATTCGCTATTATCAGAAATCACTATTATTAAATAAAGTTGTTTAATACGAAAGTCTGTGATAACACAACGATGTACAATGCCGATGAGCGCGACGACATGCATTGGCATCAGTCTCTCTGACTACTGCCTGGGGTTTCCAGGGAGTCTATATGACTAGAAGAGTGAAAGTGCAGAGATTTATTTGCATTACTACTATTAATTACGTAATAAATAATATTTTGGTGCTAACAGAGTGAAGTGATAGAGCCGACACGAGGTTACCGCTTCAGTTACAGCGTTGAAGATGACCACTCCGGCTCTTCGTACAGCAGGTATGAGAAGAGCGACGGCGAGAAGACGCAAGGCCAGTACAGTATCCTGCTGCCTGACGGCCGTACTCAGGTGACTGCCAAGTCCACTTAGGAAATGTTTAGCCCAGTCGTCATGTCGGTACAGTTTCCTAGTGCCTGACGGCTCTACTCAGGTTACTGTTAGGTCTTCTAACTTTGAAAATGTTAAGCACGCTTGCCAACATGATACAGTATCCTGCTATCTGACGACTGTACTCAAGTGACTGCTAGGTCAATTTGAAAAATGTTTACCCCAATGGTCTGGAAGGTATAGTACTTTGCAGTGGGACAGCCGTACTCAAGTGACCGTTAAGTCTACTTCAAATCTACTCAAGAGGCATAGGATGAGTCATAGTCCATAGGCTTAGGTAGTTAGGTTTGCCCATCGTATGTTCTGGGGAGCAGTGCCCCTAGGGAGTTTATGTAGGTTACCTTAACTATTCGCTAGGCCTTCGGGATGTCTGTCGTTCGTGCCCACTTTGTTTTTTATTTCATACTCTTACTCTTACTTTCTACTGTTCTTCTTTTTCTTCCCCCGATTTGCTGTTCCCATGCATGCTGAGCCTGTGTTGGAACATCTTCGTTGATGGATTACTCGTTTCTGTCGTCATGCTATTTGTCCTTTATTTTTTTATGTTAGGTTACCTTAGCTGTGGAGACAGAGGCTTAAACCATTCATTAATCAATCATTCCCTTAAGATAATTATGTTGAAGCCCAGTGGCAAGGACGGTACAGTAGCTTGCTTGATGACGGCCGTAATCAAGGGATTACTTGATGCAATAACTTTGTTATATTAAACCGTTGTTTAGCACAGAGCCATATTTTGCTGTCTGGCTGCTATACTCAGTGGCGTAGCCAAGGGAAAGCTTGGAAAGGGGACGAACGCCCTCCCAGAAAAGCCTCTCGTCCCCCCAGTCGCCTCCACCCACTGGAAATGAGGCCTTGAAAAAGTTGCCAATTGTATCGCTTAGGGCCTAATTTTTTTCACGCCCCCTCCTCCCATGAATTTTGCTTGCACCCCTAGCGCCCTCCACGGAAATTTTCCTGGCTACATTACTGGCTGTTTTAGCAAGTCGTAAGGTAAACTGTTACTTAAATTATCTAATTTCTTCTCTTTTGTTCACGCTGCAGATTGTGAAGTTTTACGACGATGGACTTGGCTATCACGCGGATGTGTTGTACGTTTGACAGGGAGAGGAAGAACAACACGAAGACTCTACTTCACTATTCTATCATATAGGTTTCTGCATAGACGAACACTGTGGTTGACGGCCCGCGTGAAATCACAAATAGATCCTGCGGCTGATTAATGAAACTGCAGTAAAAATGTTTCCTTATTACACAGAGACCTCACAATAGAAGCAAACGGTTCATGATGATCCAAAGAGTGTATCTGCCAAAAAGACACACAAATATGTCAACATAAGTCATCGATGGGGATAATCATTGGAACTTAAGATATCAAGAAGACCTTAATATTATCATAAATTATATCATCTTCAACTGATGGCTTATGCTAATGAATTTGTGCCTCAGGCGTATTACTGCATTCTTTGCGTCAACGTGAACTTCTTTATTATGTCCCTATGTTACTTAGAAAACAAGCTGAATTAGTCTAGAGACTTATGTGCAAGGAGCGGGTCGTCTGATATTGAGTAGCCTATGGTTTTTATCATTTCTTAAGGTAAGAAGCTCCGTTAAGCTGCCAAACAAAATCCAGAAGTTCAATATAACGCGCCTTCCAAAGTGGGCTGCTGCAAAGCACCCTGCTGTTACCCTAGAAGCATCCCAACAGAAGGGACGACACGTACTAGGCTAGTTGTACTGCCAAAGGTCGTGGTGAGTGCTCAGTATACTGGACAAATGCTCAAGTCACAATCGGCAGTGTTTTTCCGAACAAAAATTTATTTTTTTCTCTGCAGTCTCTACATCGTCAACAAAACCTTACAATATCCAAGCTAAAAATATTAAATGTGAAGTCTACAAGAAAAGGAACTCTCTAAGAACTTTCCACTCCGAAGCTTAACCGCATATAAATTTTAAGTTTTCTTACAAATATCTTTTTTGCAAGAGCACGTTTAGTTTAGGATGATATTTTAAAGTAAACTGTAAACCTCTCATACCTCTTCTGTTCAGTGTTGTCTATAAGAGTGCAGAGGCTGCAATTCTTCGTACGTTGGCAGCACTGGACTACATTAGAAAGCCCGCGTTGATCAACATACCTAATTAGGTATGTCTAGTTGAACAGGTTTATCACTTGCCAAACCTACTCATTCAGCTCCCCCGCTTCATGCTGGCCAAAACAATCATCCCATTAGCAGGAAATACTTCTCCATCATCGACTTTTCAAACCCAACAGAACTGACAACTTTGGAATCTTTGTACATCCATAAAACAAAACTAAACCTCAATACAATGACTACAGCTATACCGCTCATCACGATCTATAACTGACTTTCCTCCTTCAACTGTACTAGCTCTGATCCCTCCACTCTGTGACTGTACCCGGCTGCTTCTTCCTAATCGCCTGACTGTACAAGCATTCACGTTAGGCCTCTTCGAACCTGCACCGGTCACTCACGTTTTACACCTCATTAGTAAGTGCCTCACTGAATGTCGTTATTGACGGAAAAATATCCAGAATTCATTGAGGCTTTCATACTCCTAAGCTACTGTGGAAGATTAGCAACACACAGGCTTCATCGTCACAAAATCTGGATGATGGCTGTTTTTCAGTTCACGAAGAAAACTGCGAACATGCCAACACTAGCTGCCATTATGCTAACCTACTACAGCATCAAGTAAATAAACAAGCCAAAATACAATAGCTTGTACTTTGGAGCTTGGAGATACCGTCAGAGTTTTCATAGAGTGGTACAGTATGCTGATTTTAATAAAATAAAAAAGTTCTCATAGATGCCGCACAGTTCTCAGAGAGAGAGAAAGAACAGCGCGGTTCTTGTAACATTTAAAATAGACTCTAGCACCTGGATTTGCTGTCATGGCATTCACACATATTCACAACATGCTGTTTTGATAAAATGATTCAATAATGGTACTTTGTAATGCCAGTAGGTTTTCAGAAACGGGCACGAACCACTGTTTTTCATTCAAATAATTTAAGAACGGTACTTAGATATGACGCTGTTTTCAGAGAGAGACACAATATGCTGCTCTTAATAGTTAAAGCGCGACAATGGTACCAGGGATGTTCTCATTGCAGAGGATAGAGTTAAAAACCGAAGACATTTAGTAGTCACTCAGTGTATTTTGATGAGTTCTGGTTGTTATTCTTTTCTCAGCATATGGCTCGTATTGTGGCAAATTCCAATCTACTGTGCATGCAATGTAGCTATCACTATAAACATTCTTCACTCAAACTGATAAATGAAAATGCTGTCACTTTTTACTCCTTGAAATTATGTATGTCATTAGCTTTGTGTGAGCAAGTTAATGCTCTTTGTACGTCTCTGCTTGAGTATGCCGTATGTAAAAACTGATACCTCCGCTAGAGCTAAAGATCATTTGCTCGAATTTGGCGTTTTCTCAAGATCGATAACATCATTGTTCTCATTGCTTCTCATGCCACAAAGTTCGATGTTCATGGAGGCAAGTTACCGTGCAGAGTTTAGTAAACGCCGGTATAAAAAGTTCACTATGTTACAGGTGCAATATTACGCTAAGATGCTGGTAACAAATAAGTATCTATATAAGGTATTTATACACGTAAGTTCATTAGCGTTTACAGCTACTTGTAGTTCAGTATTGCCATTGAAAGTGCTTGTAATCCTGTAAGTTTGTTATCCTGGCACGAAATGCCAGTAATAGACACTGAAATTTTCTTTGTTTTATCCTACACATTCCTACTGAAGCCAGGATACTTTTTGCAAGAAATGAAAAAAGCTTACACTAACTATGCCGATTGTGTTTCGTCCACCTTTTTTTAGAAGACTGTAATATTCAATCATTGTTCACTTAAAAACGCTTAGCGAGGGTAAAAACGTTTCCTGAATGCCGTAAGTCTCGGTGAAATAAAATAAGGATGTACAGAAGTAGATACAATATATTTAAAAAAATATCTATGAGTTCAGAAAAGAAAATCGTTGTTTGGCATAACAACGTAACATTTTTTTCTGAAGCATCACATTATAGAAAACACAGCATATGGGTAAAGTACGAGAAAATCTCAGGGATCACAGGCTAGATGCGCAAACTTTGTACATTTTTCCAGCACTTTCACTACAGCAAAGTATCTCATCTAATGCCAAGTTGTGCTATAAGAAATTTCCATTTTCACCTTCAAGTTACAAAACGAACCAATTGGAGAGAATCTATTACTATGTTGCTGACAACCAACTATGTACAGTTTGTAACATGTGAAATTTTCTTCAAATGCTTTACTGAAGAGTCCACGAGTCAATTAATAGCTTAAATTTATGAGATACTCATATGGAAGCAAAATATTTACTGAAGTGACTTGGTGCAGATCCAACTTCTACTTTAAGTTACAATGCGTACAGCAACTACGCTTTTATACAGTTTCGATCTTTAACTATAATGCGCAATAGATATACAGTAATGGAGAAAATAAATAATCAACGTTTGCAGTGAAAGACTGAGAGCCGGTGAAAGATTCGTTCGCCGTTCGTACGTGGAATCGTTATCGTTTTGTGCGCTTCGTCGTTTATTCGTAGGTCACCTCAGCGTTGAAGCCGCCGCCGTTGTCGAAGAACTTAACCACCTGGCGATGAAAATTATCAGTTAAACAGTGAATTTTACGTCAGGTCATATAAGTATTGCGCAGTATATACAAGCGATGATCATTTGCTGTAAATAAGTTCTGCAAATAAAATAATGAAGAGTATTCATAACAGCAGAGGTAAAGTTTCAGCAGCGATATGATACGGATTAAAGGCATGTTCGATTGGTATATAAATTCAGAGTGCTTAGTTTAAATTCGGACCGTTCTTTTCGCCACTTTCACTTGCTTTTAACTTCCTAAAACAATGACTTCAAAAAAATTAGTAGTTCGTGTTTATATGAAAGCAATAAAAGCATAGAAGAAAACTTATTTTAAGGGTTTACTGAACTATATTGCTCTGGCATCATATAGGCTACTCATACCATGGATTGGTAAACTGATAACATATGAGTCACGCGCGTGGACCAGTGTTGTGTTCTGTTTACATAGTGCCACCACTGTCGCGTCCGATGTATCATACGTTCCATACTTCTATAACCTATCTTAGGGAACGACATTGTTGCAGCTTGCGAATAAACAACTTCATAAGATTTACTTCCAAGGACGCTTAACTTTTAAATTTTTAGAACGTAGGACAGGTTTTGCTAGTGTCATCACAGCTTAGGTTAATATTTTATAGCTTAAGTCCTTAAATCTATTCGATTGGGACACGCTTAAATCGGTCCGAAAAGTCAATTCAAGTGCACTTAAATATTTGAAAGCGACGTCCCAATCGAACACGTCTTCAGTCAACTTGAGGTCGAAACTGATGTGGTATGCCTATATGTACTCAGAGCAACCTCATCGAAATCCGTTATAATAATCTCTATTTGTGTTCAAGGAAACGCTATAGAAGCCGGCAATATTGATACGTAAATACCTCTCACGTAAATCGTAAGGAGCTACTACCTGGGAGAAAAAAGGGAAAGTGAATCGGTGGTAGACTCTAAAAACATCTTTCGTGACAACCTGCAGTACATTACACCTTTACACCTTTATTGTTCTCAATTCAAACATCAAACAGTACAGTGTATCATTCAAGAACATTAAAAACTAGTTTAAAACTGAAAACAAACCCACTAAAATTGCATACGCAATTATGGGGCACAGGGCNCGTTTGCAGTGAAAGACTGAGAGCCGGTGAAAGATTCGTTCGCCGTTCGTACGTGGAATCGTTATCGTTTTGTGCGCTTCGTCGTTTATTCGTAGGTCACCTCAGCGTTGAAGCCGCCGCCGTTGTCGAAGAACTTAACCACCTGGCGACGAAGATTTTCAGTTAAACAGTGAATTTTACGTCAAGTCATAAAAAGTATTGCGCAGTATATACGAACGATGATCATCGGCTGGAAATAAGTTTGGCTGTAAATAAGTTCCGTAAATAAAATAATGAAGAGAATTCATAACAGCAGAGGTAAAGTTTCAGCAGCGATATCATACAGATGAAAGGCATGTTCGATTGGCATATAAATTCAATGTGCTTAGTTTAAATTCGGACCGTTCTTTTCGCCACTTTCACTTGCTTTTAACTTCCTAAAACGATGACTGTAAAAAAATTAGTAGTTCGTTTTTATCTGAAAGCAATAAAAGAATAGAAAAAAACTTATTTTAGGGTGAACTTAAGTATATTGCTCTGGCATCATATAGGCCAGGAAGCAAAGAATGCAACGGGAGGACTCAATAGGACTGAAATAAAACATAGCTGTGACCGCACGTAACAAATTTACATCACATCGACGAGTCGAAGTTTTTTATGTGTTGGGCCTCAGACCTTCGTATATGGTTTTCTTGAACATATAATCGTATTTTTTCGATTTATTTCATTCAGTCTCCCGCTTAATAAGACTGGCCAGCTACTTGAGCTGCAAACTGTCGAAAAATGTTGTCGCCAGGTACAGAAAGTTCGGACTATGGCTAACTGTAACTGTGGTTTCTCTCGTGTACAGAATTGGCTATAATGGTGTTTATATATGTTGGTAAAGAATAGATATGTTCTGTGAAGAGTACTGTGAAGTGATAATGAAGTATAAATAAGGCTTCAATCAAGAAAAAGAAGTTAAATTGAGTCACCGAAATGGAACAAATTCCACGCTAGTGTTGTGAAAATTTCCACCAACATGCACTGCAATTTTCTATAGTTAATTGTTAAATTAGTATATATTATCTTCATTTATTTATACGCTAGAGATAAATTTTGCAATTTAAGGCGATTTTTCTGGTGAAATTAGTTAAAATACTCTTAGGCTGCTCAGACATAGATTCATCGATGATGACGTCACTTTTTGGTGCTAATTTTTCTTGAGTCTTCCCGTTACGCTCTTTGCTCCCTCATATAGGCTACCCATACCATGGATTGGTAAAATGATAACATATGAGTCACTCGCGTGGACCAGTGTTGTGTTCTGTTTACATAGTGCCACCACTGTCGTGCCCGATGTATCATACTTTCCATACTTCTATAACCTATCTTAGGGAACGACTTTGTTGCAGCTTACGAATAAAAAACTTCGGGAAAGATTTGCTTACAAGGACGCTTAACTTTTAAATGTTGAGAACGTAGGACAGGTTTTGCTAGTGTCATCACAGCTTAGGTTAATATTTTATAGCTTAAGTCCTTAAATCTATTCAATTGGTACACGCGCGCTTAAATCGGTTCGAAAAGTCAATTCAAGTGCACTTAAATATTCGTAAGCGACGTCCCAATCGAACACGTCTTTAGTCAAGTTGAGGTCGAAACTGATGTGGTATGCCTATATGTACTCAGAGCAATCTCATCGAAATCCGTTATAATAATATTATTTGTGTTCAAGGAAACGCTATAGAGCGTGCCGACAATATTGAACGTCAATACGTCTCAAGTAACGATCATAGATCGTAAGGAGCTTATTACCTGGGAGGAAAAAGGGAAAGTGAATCGGTGATAGACACTAAAGGCATCTTTTCCTGACAACCTGCAGTACATTAATTAGTTAACATCGTTTTTGCTCTTGCATATGGAAAGTAAAGCGAACGAAATTAGGGTAGTAACATACTCTGGTAAGTCTTAGTGGCACTAGAGGAAAGTTTTTCTCAGACTATTTGAACTCGAAGCGCATGTGAGTCCCACCAATAGCTGCAGGGGCACTATACTCTGAATTCCGAGAATTTAATGTGCTGTAGCTCATTTACGTCAAATATTATGAGGAACAGTGGCGCAATTTTAAAAATTCTTCCTACTTTTACTTATCCTTTGCAAGAAAAACGCATATTAACATAATATGTTAAGAAAAAAGCGGTATTTTCATAATAAAATGAGATAATGCAGTATTTTGCGTTATTTTTTTAATATCTGGATGCTTAGGTTTCTAAAATGCTTCAGGGCACACCTATGGGGCATTTTTCACTATTGAAAACTACTAAATATAGTTAAGGACGTATAGACATCATCGACCAGCATATCAATGAGCTTGAGGTAGTCTCACTAGTAATAATGAGGTTGGGATTAACGCCTGAAAAATTTAGAGTAGCGAAAATATCCGTTCACGACAGAAGTTCCGGACATATTAGAGCTATTATGATTAATTGATCTTTAAATGTTTTTCTCAATCGATGACATCTTATAATTAATTAGTGTGGTATAAAAAAATGTAGCGATACATTTATGTATAGTGCACTATCTAAGTCGTAATTTAGGGGAGATTCAAAATAAAAGTATAGCGTTCCCTTGATACTTTATGGTTCAGTCATTGCGGATGCACGAAGTTTTTAATATATATATATGGAAAATATATGTATCTTGGATATTCTGGGAAATTCAATAAAAATTACGATGTATGAACACCCTATATTAAGCGTTACTGTATTACAAGTAATACATTGCCTCCCGATTTCATATTGCTCAACAGTTGTCCCTGCTATAAATAGAGAAAAATTAGTTACTGACAGCACAGGGAGGTTTTAAACTAATCCAAGTACACTTTAAACTAGAACGCCTCGGGACGTTAGACCATCACCCGTGGTGGGGACAAATTCAACGCCGTCATGTTTTATGGCTAGCTAACTCTAAATTTTTGGCATTTTTCACATCTCAGTCAACCCACCGGACTGCCTAAAAAAATATTATTATGGCTCAACTCCTTCTGCCTCTTTTTGGGTGGACAGACAACAGAGTTTTGCATTTTTCACAAGAAGGTCAACCCACCTGACTCCCTGCAAAAAATTATGAACATTGCTCCAGTCCTTCTCCCTCTCTGTGGGTGGACAAAACAAGCAAACAAAATATATATATATATACTTAAATCTTCAACGAAAACATTATCACCTCTCTCTGCTTCGCTCGCAGGTGAAAATGATTAAATAAATAGGGTGTCCGTACTACTTGGAAATTCAGTTATCGCGGCCGGTCTAGCAATGTACATATGTATCTCCCGCGTTAAGCGAGAGTCATAGCCTTAGCTTCGGTAATTTAAAATTGACGCTATCATCATCTATTCTGAGTGGGAAAATCCAAAAAGGATGTTTGATAATACAACACAGTCTCACATGAGTAGCTTGGAAATCACCAAGCGCTAAGCGCCATAGTCAACACACTCATTGTTACAGTATTACTGTCATTAATATTGGCGAGAACGTAGCTTGATTTTATAGCTTAGGTACTGCTCAGTACACGACAGTAAAGGTCCTGAAATACACGTCTTTCTAACTTGCTAAACTCTGATACCGTGTTCAGAAAGTGGCACTTGATATTGCATATTTCTAGGGGCCTCAACCGTAATACAACGGTGAGGAAATACGCACGAAATCATTATTTACCGATACCCAAATAGTGCATAAGCACCAGTTGTTGAATTAAGTAACTATTCACTATAGGTAGCAAAGTCGGAGTTACATGAAGATAGACCTCTTGTTACAAATCGTCAGGTAGGGAATGAGTGTCAAAGAAGTGAGGAAAGTTGAGGGTGATACCAGATGATTCAAATTCCATAGCTGATATAATAATAATCTTCTTAGAAAAATTGTCAGATGTTACTGTTAAAGACAGTATGTTACCGATATGATAGACCTGAGTTTGAGTAAATTTTAGAGTCGTAGACTTCAGCTTCCTATGCCTCTAAGTAAATATACAACTATTGGCCAACATGACCACCCAGTTTGCTGTATAGCCTCAGCTATACGGAGCAACCGGCCGCCCTGCATGACAGGATGTAAGGAATCATCGCACACTCAACTAGCGTCACAAAATCTTTCATCCTGAATTTTTCTTGGGCATCTTATATTCTCGAATTCCTGAATACGAAATACTTCTAGAGAAATTATTCTTCTGGCTATAGAAATTCAAATTATTTATATCCAAGGGTAGATAAATATGGGCTTACGCACGTACCTGAGTGCGGCCATCAGGCAGCAGGACTCGGTACTCTCCCTGTGTGGTCTGCCCGTCGCTGTTCTCCACATGGCTGTAGGAGTTGCCGGACTCTGAATCATCTACGCCCCACTGGAAATCGTATGGCATACCTTCCATGGTGCCGGCCTGAAAAGTGTAGCGAAGAATACTGAAATCTTTTGCAAGGGGCGTAAAACTTGTTATTGGTATACAGTACTTCAAAATAGAAGTTCCAGTGTACAGTATGCTCTGCGAAGACCTTGCCGAAGGCAGAGGTTTCAGAAGCTGATGTATTTTCGTACATTTTTGAAGTCACTGACTTTTGAGCCTGAACCCCTCTAGAGTTTGTGTTTTACTTCCCCACTCTTGTAGATTTTATTTTGAGGTATTAGCTGATGACATATGTGTTTTACTTCCCCACTCTTGTAGATTTTATTTTGAGGTATTAGCTGATGACATATGCATTGACAAGCATGCTTAGTGAATACTAAAAAGGTTGAAGGTTTTCGAGCTAACTTCAGAAAAGGATTAAATAAAAAATCAGTACTGTTCATCCGAATGACATAAAGCTCGTCAACGGATTTTTAGCACCCTACTCTGCGTTGAAAGTAAAGTAATGGTAAGAGTCTGAACTGTAGCTTTTTCAGACTAGCTACAGAATTTTGGAGATGTACGGCATTTTTAGCGAAATACCACGTGCACTCGTCGAGCAGCTAATACACGATCTGGATGAAGATACCGGTAATGTATTCATAAAAAACTAGTCTCATTTTAGCCTAATGCCCGTGAGGTTTTTCTTCATGAGATCCTTCAGCTAATTTCTACTGAAAGCGTGGACTTTTGTAAAAGTCGTCTTTATGTTGCCTGAAACCACTGCAGAATATCTTCACCCAGAGCTGGGCGTGACTCTTTGAATGTATGTCTTGCGACCCTTTCATGCGATACTCAGCCCTACAGCCTCACCGGTGGGCTGCTTTGTGGTCTGACATTGGAGGCAGCAGGCTGTCCGTAGCCGGTCTGTGGTCGGGCAGGCGCGGGAGCGGGACGGGAAGGAGCCTGCTGAGGAGTCTGGTACAGGTTGGTAGGTGCAGGCTGGGNGCATATATGTCGTTTATTCATTTTTAGTTAGTTGTAATATAAAAAACCCAGATTTTTCCAGATTATCATAATAAAAACCTAGAAACCCAGCCAAGGGGCGAAAAACCCAGATCTGGGTGGAAAAACCCAGCTGTGGAATCCCTGCTGACGATAGAGACGAATGAATGTTTCGCTCTAGACGCGAGACCTAGATATCAGCAATCGCAGGAAACGTGTTATATCTAACAGCTCATGTAAATTTAATGAAAATCGGTGAATAACTTTTGAGTCATGGCACTGAAAAAATAAGCAAACAAACAGATGAACGGATTTCCACCAAAAGTTAATCATCTGTTACTGACAACATGCCTAAAAAAATCCCATGTAAAATTCGTAAAGATCCGTTCATAACTTTTTGAGTTATCTTGCTGACAGACAGACAAATCAGTGAGACAGACAAACACGGCAAAAACACTGTCTCCTTCACAGAGGCATTATTGTCTAAATATAAAAAAAGGTATATGCTTCCTAGTATTACGTGAGAGGGAGCTCTGGAAGCCAACCAGTTGTCATACTGGAAAGTTTCGCAACCGTTTATTGGTGGATAATACTGATTCCCCATTCATTTCTGTCTCCATGAATTTTTTAGCTATTATGTCAGGATAACCTTTCTTGTTTTCAGGGTTGTTTGCCGTAAAACTGAAAGAATGGAATTCCTTCATTTTCCATACTCATTAAGAGACTCATTTTTGGTATCTTAACCTGAGAAAACATTTTTATCATAATCTACAAAATAATACTAGGGTGCCACTTCTACGGTCGGAAGCCCTTAACTCTTCTTGGAAGTGGTAATCCCTTTGGTGGACCGAATACTAGGGATTATGCATGTGAGCGTTCGACTGGGCAGCAAAATTCAGCCTTTGAAACGGGACTTGTTCGCATCTTCAGAGAGGTGATCTGGCTTCGACTTGTTGGTTCATCAATTTTCAGGCGTTGGCTCTTAATCAGATACCTGTGAGACTTCCACGAACTTAGAGCTTCGTTTGGGTCCACAAAGTCAATCTAAACTAAGCCTATAAAACTTGACTTGTCTAAAATGCAGACTGAAACTTAGGCTTTGTTACTTTGAATTGTGTTGCAGGTCTGAGAGGCATCCCGGCCGCCTATGTTAAGCCGACTGAAATCCCCCATTTTACGGAGTAAGACAGAGTTCTTAGAAGTAGCGCAGGAAAACTAAGCGATTAAGGGTCAACGCCTGAAACTCGATTGAACGGGTCTAAGCCAGGGCACCTGTCTGAAGTTTCGGATATGTCAAGCATCGAGGTCTTAATTTTACTACCCAAACGAACGTGCCCTTACTTTTACTCAGCAAAATAGAGATTATAGTCGGCTTAACATCATCGGCTGCTTCTAGCACCTGCAACACGGTTCAAATTGACAAGGCTAAAGTTCTTGACTGCATTTCTGGACAAGTCAAGTTCAGTGGGCTTGGCTATAGCTTAGCTCGACTTTGACGACCCAATCGAACATGCTGTATAGACGTTTTCGATTGGGACAAAGAAGTCAAGTTGCTTAGCTTAAGTTAAGCAGAAAGTCAATTCAGACCGTTGTTTTCGCCACTTTGACCTGAGTTTAAGGCCTCAAGCGAAACCGGCTTGGGCGGAGAACTCAATTCTGCTGCACAGGTAGTTTGAGTTTCTTAAACGTAATCCACTTGACTTTTCCCAAATGTAAACAACAATGGTGGCATGGAAACCAATTTTTTTCTTTTCGGTGAATTAATCTCAACACAAGGACAAGAATTTTTGCAATTGTAACGTTCTAAAACAACGATTTAAAAAATATTAGTTCGTTTTCTATTAAAGCCACAGAAGAATAGAGGAAAACTTTTTCAGGGCTAAGTTAACCCTATCAGCTTCAAGGTGGTACAAAACTGTACCGCCCTACCGTTTTTCGTTCACAGTTCTGCTCCCAGTGACATTTAGCGCCCAGAATTCCTTGACTTTACTCAATTGAACATGACTATCAATAAAATTCTAATATACCCGCACATTACAGCCAAAAATGTAGATAAATATATATATTTCAGAATATTAGATGATAAGATTTCCGGGTAGATTTTCTTTTTATACAAAAAGAACTTTCAAAATTATCACTAAAAGACAGCAACAAGGCTAGAAATGAAAAATAGAAGCGATTATACTTTCAGCTTTTGAAAGTATGAAAATTGCAGCAGATGTGCTGCCGGAGTATTCACCCTGTACTGTCCGGAGATATTTTCTTACATTCGAATTTACCTAACATTAAAACTGCTCTGAGGCAATATTCCTTTAATTAAATAGTTGAAGAAATGACTTTTGAGACTATGAAAGAAAAAACTCTGATATTGATAAAGTTATAAGCATTTTTAGTGGGCGGTAGAAATTTGTACCGCCTTTGTGCTCAAGAGGGTGAAAAAATCGGTTTGATAGGTTCAGGTTACCGCAACCTGATAAAAGGTTACAGTAACCCAAAAAGTGGCTATGAGAGCGCCATCTAGCGATGAGCGGTGTAAGCTCAACTACATTGAAATGTCGTTTTAATTGAAATTTTTTCAATGTAGGTTCCAAGTAACTTGCCGCCACGGTAGCAGCATGCTTCCGTTCGCAGCTCTAATACCTTGTATCGCTCATAGGTTCGAGGTCATCCCAGGCACGCGAGCTCTTTGCAGTAGGTGTGCTGACTCGGCAGTTGGGTGCATGCACTGCGCCGTGGTGGAACTTACCTTCCTCACAGATGACGGGGGTGGGGTCTCGGGTCATTTGTTCCTTCCGTCAAATTGGCGCCATAGTTCTTGGTGACCTGAAGTCGACTGTGACTACACTTACTCATCTGAGGCCAGTGGGCCTATACCCACAGCACAAACAAGTGCACGTGGGTTTCCCAGGTGAGGGTGTGGTGTAAGTTGACTTTACCTTTACCTCTACTTATTTTGGTGTACGGAGTTTATTTGTTGCGTATTTGAATGAATTTAGTGCTCCTTTTATTCTAAATAGACGTTTGTGATCGGTGACCTACATCACCGCAACCCGTGTCGCAGTCATCATTTGAGCTATGATTGCGACACGGGTTGCGACTGGCTGGGTCACCGGTGTAGCACAGGTAACCCAGAAATACTGATTGCCCCACATCCCAGGCTGTGCTACACCGGCCTCCAATGCGACACAGGTTGGGTAACACCGGGTAACACCGATGATAATCCTCAAAAAAATGTAGGGTAACACTTTCCTTGTCTACAAACGTTGACTTTAAAACTGAAAGAATTAGTATTACAAACTCTAGGACAGCCATATATTCCTGAATTCTAACGTTTGAAGCACTTTTTTTTTGTAGTTTTCATTACTCACTATCCTAAAATACAGCCAAAATAAGGCTCCGCCGATATGTATATGTTCAAGTTTGCCGAAAATTCCGTAACATTTTGTTGGGGCACTGAGATCGCTCGTCGCATTCACTGCTACACGGGTAACACTACCAGGGTAACACCGGAGTCGGATTGCAGCACGCCTCTGGTGTCGTTACACTCTTTGCTTGCTGACTCGAACCATGGATAGGTAAAATGATAAAAATATATCAGTCGCTCGAACAGACCAGTGCTGTGTTCTGTTTAGGTAGTATCATTACTGTTGTGTCCGACACATCATAAATAACTAGCAAAAAATAATAGAGCCAGCTCCATATTTCTAACCTAACCTATCTTAGGGAACGACATTGTTGCAGCTTGTGAATAAAAATTCATTATATTTATACTTCCAAGGATGTTTAACTTTTAAATGTTAGGAACGTAAGACAAATTTTACTAGTGACGTCACAGATTAGGTTAATATTTTTCAGCTCAACTCCTAAAATCCGTTTGGTTGGGACACGCTTAAATCGGTCCGAGAAGTCAAGGCAAGTGCACTTAAATATTCGACAGCGATGTCCCAATCGAACACGTCTTATGTGTACGGTACGTGGTGCCCTGGACTTATATTCTTCAGTATTTTATATAGAGTTCTAAATGACGTTCAAGCTGAGGAAGCAGCAATAAAGGGTAAGTGAATGTCATTAAAAAAGAGGAACCACTTCTAAGTTCCAAAAACTTAGCATTACCTTGATGCGTATCCTTCTCTGCTCATATTCTTAGAGTATTCGTTACTACACCCTAGTTATTCATGGACGATATTCAGGTACAGAATCCGTTTCTACCTTGATCTAAAAACATCAATTAATTAACAACTTATAGAGATCAATTTCCGCTATTCAGCCGGCCGCCCAGCGCAACTGAGCGGCTCAAATTTAGATTGCCT
The DNA here is from genome assembly GCA_001587735.2 of Parhyale hawaiensis. Taxonomy (NCBI): domain Eukaryota; kingdom Metazoa; phylum Arthropoda; class Malacostraca; order Amphipoda; family Hyalidae; genus Parhyale; species Parhyale hawaiensis. Next base: position 2,006,770 of record LQNS02278081.1, read on the forward strand.
TTTGCATTAGCTTCTGACATTATTCTATAGTTCGAAAACTAACTTTAGAGTCCTTCGTATCACACGTTTGACTTTGTGCTGCAACCATTAGAAATTAATTAACTTAGCTTTAACTGCGTTCCTCGATGCGTCAATAGTAAAAGACTTTGCTCACTGATATAAATATAGTGGTGGAAATCATCACGAGTGCCGTACAATATGTCTCAACGCTTGTAAGACGTATCGTTTTCTACAGCATCTTTTACGAAACCTTATTTGTAAGCAACGTAAATTCTCTGCATAGCAACTTATAAACAGTGCTAAATTAGACAAATTAGCCGTAAGAGATCACAGTTCGAACTCCAAAACATAAGAAATTATGTAGCACAGGAAACCCTTGAGGGACCATCCATGTTATAGTAAAAGGAATTGTGCCGTGCAGCGCAATTTTCTTAAAGTGTAGAAATTATTTTTTCTTTGCTACGTTTGTAATCTTTTTTGGTTATGTGCCTTCCAGTGTTAATAATGAAGGAATTTCCTGCACAATTTCGAGAACTATAAATATTAGGCAAGCAATCTTGCACTCCTCGTGGCTGGCGCTGTAGATAGAAAATTTAATGCCCAGATTAACAAGCTGCTAATAATCGTCACGTTGCGGAAGACCTTCCTGTAATTCTTTATTACGAGAATCATTGGAATAGCGCAACTATCCCTCCTATCCATTCCAGATATCAGAATTTATTAATTCTTCACTTATACTTCTCTTCGCACGGAAAGAAATATTAAGTAGGTCTTTACCTTAGCCTGCATGATGAACTGTGTTGGCTGAAAATAGGCTGAGGACGGACAGAAAACAGGCGGTGTTGACGGCACGAAACACGCGAGGGCAATGAAGAACCCCTCGAGCTGGGCCGGCTTATATAGTGCAGAGCTTCAGGTAGGTCACGGATGCAGAGCCCTTGCAGTGACCTCTGAGATGAGTAAAGAACACTCAACATCGGCTCACTAGTTCTCAGGACAGGTCACTGTGTGGACTGGAGCGAGGCGACTTCTAGGGTACACACTACTACATGGGGCTTTGGAATTTGCTTTATTTTTTTTTTACAGCTCGGAACAGGCATCAATTTTTGAGGCACTGGTTGACTGACAAGCCAGTTTGATTAACCTTAGCTTAGCTGGAAAGTCAGTCCTGAGCGTTCGAGTCTCCACTGCGTTGTATGTTGTATTGAGTAGCTCTATACAGCAAAACAAAAATCAAAACTGTCACTTCAGTACATGAAACTCGATCCAGAGTAGTGAATCTTATGTTCAGCCTTGAATTCTCAGTCAAGTCAAATATAACAGATTAGACTGTCACTGAGCCAGTTGCTCAATCATGCAAAACCTCACGCATGTGCCCTGCAGTTTCGATATTTTAGCTCCTGACAGTTTGCTAGCGCTATGCAACAGCTAACTAATGTTCCACGTATCTCTACACACAGTTATAGAACAATTAAATTTTCAGTGTGCATTACAAGATGAGAGAGCTGGCACCAGCCAGACCAACAGGCCCATTCCCATATGGAAGCCAAGTCTCATATTTAGGCCTTCTACTCTATATACACATATGTATATGTACTTATTTATTAGTTCGTGACACTCGGAAGCAATTCATAAGTGGAAATATACGAAGTTGGAAATGATAAGGAATATTTACAGAAACCGTCAAGAATTTGTATTGTGTTCCTGGTGGATGCCGACCTAACATAAAGCAGTTAAAGCTATTTGATGATCTTCATTAGTAAAGGCAAAAGGTGTAAAGAACAGCATGTATGATGAGTACGATATCTTTGCAAATCTTGGTTCGGGAAGACTTCAAAAAACAAGAAACAAATAGGATTTGAACTTTGTCTTGGCTGCTGTTGAGACTTAGTTTAAAGGAGTTATTTAATGGAGAATCTCTCGTGTTTTTGAACAAAAAGAGTTGCAATTTTAGTGAACTCTAGCTCTTTACCCTCGACCCTCCTGTTTTCCTTATGTCGGATATTTCAAACAATACTTTTTCTACTAAAATAAATTTGCAACGTCGGCGGTAGATGCTTTAACTGCAACAAGTCAGCTCTACCGCATAGCCACTGAACACCCGACAGACTTCACTGATCAACTACTGAAACCAGCAGAGACGAGCATTTACGGCCGCTTGCGCGCATCCACAACTGTGGAAAGGGCCGGAGCCGCAGATCTTCTGCCTTTTTCCACGCTTGCGACGGGGCGCAGTTGGCCACTTCTGAGAAAAGTTTAGAAAATTGGAATTAACCATTCATGAAACACAGTAACTGTTGTTATCTATTACGATCTTGCTTCTGAGGCTGTTTCAACTCATACTGTATGGCTGAGCGCCAACTGGTCTTCATCTCAAACAATGGTATCCGTATGGGAGACTACATATGGGTTCGTTCCACTGGGTCGTCAAAGTCGATCTAAGCCAAGCCCACTCGACTTAATTAGTCCGGAGAGGCAGACAGGAACATTAGCTCATCACTTAAAATTGCATTGTGGGTGCTATAGAAAAGCAGCCTGCGTTATTCTGAGCCGACTGAAACCTCCATAAGACTAAGTTCATGGGAGTCTCACGGGTAACTGATTAGGCGTCAACGCCCGAAACTTGAGTCAAGAACCAGAAGCCAGGCAACTGTCTGAAGATTAGGCTAAGTCTATACTCCAAGGCTTAATTTCGCTGTACAATCAAGCGCGCCCTAAATTTTGATTATACATGCTCTACGCTAAAGAAGATATCGTACTTCGTTTTTACAGCCAACAAGTACGCTTAAGTTATTTCATTAAATATTTTTGAAAATATTTGTACTGCGTGGTCAAGAATGAACTTCATTCTTATTTACATGAATACTTAGATACAAACACTGACGCTCACCAGCAAGTACGCATATCATGTACTGTATTTTCAAAACCTTTCATAACATAGCAATGAGTGCATTCTTATTACGGCAATGATAGTGACCTATGAGGAACAAAGGGTTACGGGCTGGATAGCTACCAAGGCTGACTGCCCTTTTGTACAGTTCTATTATCGCAACAACTATGCATCGTACTGAGCTGCTATAGAGACTGCGAAAGCTCCTCGGCCTCTGATGCAGTGCTATGCCGCCGGCAGCGGCGTATGGGGGTTGAATTGCCCCGGAAAATCGCGAAAAGGTTACAACAAAGGCCACACAGATGAGATGTCGGCCGATACTACCAGTTTAATGCGCTCCAGATTTGACACGCAGCGTTTCTCCACAGCCTGCACTCTTTCAAAACTTTGTTAAAACTTCGAGGCGATGATCAGCTGTATTATCATTTCTTGCTGACTGAGCTGTTTTTAGATGCTATTTTACTGAGCGTAACTTCTTGGAATGTATTCCTGTGTTTGTTGCATGTAATGATACATTTCTTTTCTTGTATAACGACCTTCCATAACGAAAGAAATCTTTATTATGAAACAATTTTTCTTGTCGCACGCACGGTGCGAGGCACAGCAAGCTATTGATCGTACAGTAAATCAGTAATTTTTCGACGATCATGGCAACCCAATTATGCATAATAATTTCATTTTCCTAATTCAAAAAATCTTCCACTATCTCAAAATCCCTACGAACAGCATATACGGCAGTCAGTTTTGTATCATTGCTATCAATATCAAAGAGTTGGTTTTCGAAATATATATATGCAGTACTGTGTATTGTACAAAGACCACCTGAGGGCTGCCAACGATGAAGGGCACTGATTACATTAAACGTTTTTATATCATGCTAAACACAACGTTGAATAATAGTTAAATATACTAATTACATTTGGAAATGTTTAAAGCACTAAATGAATGAAATGTGCGTAAATGAATATACCTTCGTTAAATACGTTACCAATTTTCATTTCTAAACCCTAATATGCACTAATCCAATCATATATTCTGTGTCTTGGACTAACTATTGAAATTGAGGGTACAGTTGGAGGGCTGATATTACTACAGCAGTAACGCCCGCATATGTACAGTATATAGCTAAAGCGTTGCTGCACTTCTCGTATTAGCCCCCAATTACATGTAGAACTGATACGACTAGTGCAGTTACGCATGAGGCATTATACTGCAGTAGTCATATTAGTCCTCCAATTTATGGCACATTTATTAAAAAGCCTTAAGTTACACTCTCGTAAACATTAAAGCCACAAAATAATACAGACACGAGAGCTTTCATCTTGGCACCTGCCATCACGTGAGCAGAAATCAGGACTAGAGCGCTTCAGCTCCGTCGCTGCATTACAGTCACTGAAAGTTCATTGCCCACCTCATAAAATTCTTGGACCATGCATGCAAAAATGTTGTAGGTAGCTTTGTATTATATATATATATAATTTTGAAGAATTAGACCTCCCCTTACCTCACATAATCATGACATGGTGCAGTGACCTTGCCACTAAAGCTTTTGCCAGTATAAACGCACTTGTGTTAGGCGCGTCATGTTACGATCAGCGTCGGGGTTTCGATGATGAGTTCGAATACACGGATTTATTGCTTATTGCTTTCAAGCGTTGGGCGATGAGCTCCTCACCCTTGGCTCTCCCTAAATTTCTGATGAAGCGTTCCGACTGAGCGATGTTTGCAGTTGATCTTGTAATTTAATCTTTATACTTATTTCGTCTACAGTAACTTTAAAGTGTCACTGAGCGGCTCGGTAGACCCGAGCTGGACTAAGCTCACCAGGCATGACATGTCCGGAATTTCACACAGGAGATTAGCTTCACTGCTCTGAATCTTGTTGCAAGTACAATATATTAAACCAACCAAAGCCGATTGCGATTGAGAGGACTTAGAATTTTACGGAGCTGGTTTGAGTTTTTGGTCGTCTCATGCGGAACCAATTAGAGGTTAACTCTCAAACTTTTACTCACTTGCGGAGAAGCCACTGCCCTATCTTAAGTTCTGGAGAAGTCAAGCTTATAGGACTTAGCTTTACTCAACTGTGCCGAGTCAATCGTTGATACCTTAAGGTTGCTTGCTGAGCCTCTGAAGGCGTGCGCAGATGAGCTACATCTTCGCTAATTTCGACGGGACAAAATTGCCGTATCGGGAAGCATGGAACGTTTCATTGCATACGGACGGGGGAAATATTCTTGCAGTTGCAATGCCCTAGGGCAAAAATTACTAGAAGTTGCATAAAAATAGAAATATTAGAGGATTTCATAAATTTTATTGCTTGTTTATCCACCGGTTTTTCATTCCCAATCATAGATTGAGGAACTGAGAGCTCTTTACGATCTTGAAGCTCATAAACGAAACTTTGACATGTACGTTTTTTGCTGACTACCATTGTTGTAACCTGGATACAAATTCCATGAATACTTTTGACATGGCATGTGACATCGTAACCATTTAAAGTAAAGTTTTAAGAAAAACGCAGGTGTCGCATACCGCAATTGTGAATTCATAACAGGGAAAACTGGGCTGCAAGTTCCTGTAAATTGCTCGAAGGCTACGAAAAAGTGACCTAAACCCATCCTGCTAAGTTCGTTCTTCAGGCAACTTTTGCGCCGAACGAAGTAGAGCATTTATTGGCGCAATGCCACTCTCTGCAGTTTTTGCTTCTTGTCTGCATTGGACCTTAGACTTGTACCTGCATTGACGGACTGCTAGAGTGATGTACTTGCTTGTTGTAGTTTCAGGTTGACCACCCTACCAAGAAAATGATATAAATTTTTCCGCTGCTTGGCTTAAGGCGTTACTTCTCTGGTTTCCGCACTCCGTCCAGGAGGCACTGACTTTACGAGAAATGGGGAAGGTCTGGGGAGAGGTCGCAGTTGTCGCAAAAGCCTACCGTTTCTGGTATCATAACTCTGACAATCTAAAGTCAACGGCAGCCGTGCAGTCTTTTGGGACCTACAGCTAGGGCATCTATCTGCTGCAAAATAAACCAGTCAATGTGACTGTCCCAGCTAGGGTGTGCGGTCAACCCATCGAACCTTTTTTTACTTATCCGAAATTTTACATAGGACAGTTGGTTTGGTCACTTTGAATCGCGTTGCAGATGTCACCGACAATCTGGTTAAGCTTGAGAGAGCCAAAAACTTTATTTTATGAAAGGCGATTGAAGTTTTTCAGAAATCTAAGAGTTATAGTAGCAAGGTTAACCCTGAGACTTTATTAACGGAGGAAGTAATATAACTGTCTGAAGTTCCGGGTGAGCCAAGCTCAAAAAGTTTAGATTGTTTCGAATTTATTAAGCCATTCGACGACACCGTTACCATAGAGATTAAATATTCTGAATAAAAACCAGCACCTCAACAGCAACAGCCATGGCATGTACACGAAGTGGAAGCATCCCAACCCTACTGAATTCTATATTTGAAGCTTGGCCTTTGAAAGCACGAATTAGGTAAATTGGAGAGCTTATGTCTATGTCCGTAGCAGGTTTTTAACTGTGACTCGCTTGAAGAACAAGCTTAAGCCATTTACCTACTGAAGCTCAAATCTAGAAACATTTTTGTGGAATCGCATAAAAAGCACTTTTCTAAAATTGTAAATATTTCATGGGCTGTTGCATATGTTATATCTTCAATAGCCTGGCTCTACACTGATTCTCGGCCAGTGCCCTGTAGGATATTCACTCCTCCTCACTGATTCTCTGCCAGTAACCTGCAGCATATCTACTCCGCACAGATATTACAGTGATTCTCTGCCAGTGACCTGCAGCATATTCCCGTCACGCAGATTCTCTTCCCGTGCCTAGAAAGATTTTCACTCCACACTGACGCTCGATCTGCCAGTGACCTGCAGGATACGGAGCGGCGCAGGCCCCAATGGCAGGTCATGCCCAGGGCAGAAGAAGGAGGCCCGCTGGTGTGCCCTCATCAGTAACACTCTCAAGGACGCGGCGGCCGCCAAGCACCTTCTCTTCTCAACAAAATACAAGGAGTTTCGCTCGGTTACTGGCTGCACCGCACGTGAGCGGGCGCGCAACAGGTCCAGAACCGCGCCGCAGCAGAGCAGCCAGTGCCGACGGCTCAGCTTGTGATTGGGCGCAACAAATTTTATGGAAAGTCCCTAGTCGTGAGAACGCTTGTCGGTGCATTTGGTCAAGTCGCATTAACGTTCAATTCAATTATGAAATTGAGAGAGCTTAATTGATAGTTCCGTGTGAATGGTGGGTATGCTGCAAGGAAGAGGTCCTAATGAACTAATGGAGGGAAATATCAGCTGCTTTGACAAATAAGTAAATTTTGATGGGGGAAAATATACGTAGTGCGATCAGTAAAACTAACTAAGTGATCGCTGAACTGCCAGAAGTGGGTGACGAACTCTCGATAAACCCTAAAATAAGGGAAACAACCCCACCACTGCGCTGTGCAAGCAGTCACTTTTTGTTAATGTTACATACAGTATAATTAGCACTGAAAGGCTTCAATTCAGTTTTATACTACTTTTGCAAAATTATAAGACCTCTATGTACAATTTTCAAAAACTATGTTAAGTATTGTCTGATTCGCCGGGTAGAAAAAGCTAAAGAATTTTCTCGTATGCAAACAAGTGTCCAAGCATAATTATAAATCAAAGTTACAGTGGCATTTGACAGTATGGGCACCGTGTACTACATTTCTCGCGCAAGATGCAATTCCTTGCATAGATTTAAGTTTCATCTGTTTATTGCTCACAAATGCACATTACACTCAATATGACGCATATAAAATAGTTAATAAATAGGATACTTGCGTTGTTTTAGTGACTTAACTATTTGCATCCCCAGCATGAGAGATATCATGCACGCCTGGCATGATATCTGGCATTACAAACTGGGAGCGAACAGAACAGAAACAATATCAATGTTAGTTTAAATGTTAATTAGTGTAAATAATGTCTGTATTAGTTAGTTATACGAGTAGTAAGATCTCTAGTTGCTCAAAGATGTACAAAGAAGTAATAACATTATGAACAAGGGGCAGAAACTGCACGCAAACAATATCCCGAAATTCAAAAACTCGTAATAACGTGCGCGTGTTTCGATTAGAAAAAATGGCGCCGATGGCACCCATAGGTGATGGATGCCGTCGCTGCAGCACGGTTTTTAATTAAAAGAAATCCCTGAGATTTGATTCAGCACCTCGAGATGAGTGCAAGTAATTGAAAGTGGTTAGGAATGTATACTGAGTTGAAGCGGGGCACGACAGAACATGGAGAAATTCAAGACGCTTGAAATATTGATGTATCTCTGGAAAATGTACAGTTACTGTCGACTGAATTGATTAATTTATAAACAAAACTGTTATTTTTCACTGACTGGAGAATGTTTAAATTATATACTTATTTTCTGCCAATACAAGAAGAATTTTGAATCCTTATAGTAGGTAGTTACATTGTACAGGGCTATTATATTGGATGAAATATAGGAAGGGTAGATCTGAACATTGAATTTGATAAAAAAAATTTTCGTCAGTGAAAACGTCCGAGTGTCACTTGTGAAGTCATTTTTTGTTCAAATGTTAACCTTATTATATGAAAATTTCAGATTTAGGTCATCTATATCTGTGAAAATTTCTGTCTATCATAGCCATAACTGGAGGAACAGCATATATCCGGGAAGAAATGAGGGTGTTATTATGTTCTTCTTGCTGCATTGGCGAATTACTATTACACTATTGTTTTCCTTATAGTAGACCAGCAAAAGGAAGCAATGGAATGGGTCTATAGTAGGAGGCAGAAGAAGGAGAGGTAGACCACCAAACTCACGGAGACGAACTTTTGACCAAAACCTCTTCTGCGTTGGATGGACACACCTGGGAATGCCAGGGATGCGACGATGGATACAAGTCTGTGAAGATCTCTTGTTGCCCAATGCGCCATGACACGCAGGAGCACCGAAGTCTAAACAAGTTTTACAAGTTTTTTTTAACAGTCTTTGCTGTGGATCTAAGCTTTTAGGTGTCATCAGTTGATGCAGTTCCATCGAGAAAAGCAATCTTATTAGCGTAATTTGTTCAAAACTTCAGTGATGGGTGTTGGTTTTGCTTCCTTGGATCACCTTTCAGCCATCAATCTCCAATAGTGCTTCTATATGGCAAGTCCAGAATTCACTCTCGTTCCACTTACGACAGTTTCACTGATAATTAAAATTCCATTACATCTGGGCAAGCAATGTTGAACTAACTTGTCACCACCGCAATGAAAGAGCATCTTACATCAAGGTTACTACACATGCCGTGACATGCGCATCAGTTCACCACTTATTACTAAGAAAATTTTTCGGTGGTCATTGTATCAAGTTCCATGCGTCAGTTCATTCGAAGGTCGAATTGATCCCATTACAGGAGGGGGACGGGAAACATGCATAACGAAATATAGCTATATCGTGTAGCTCTCCATTGAATGGTTTGTAGAACAACAAACCGGCCTCTATTATAGTGCTTTTATTTACGAAATAATTGCATTCAGATGCAGTTACACATCGTATGTTTGTGGAAGTGAAATGTAGGGGAAGATGTCAGGCTCAAGACGACCTTGGAAACTGACAACTGCTATGCGGCATATGGGAAGCATTTGGGTACCTACCGGGCGCGAATTCTGCAATTCCTATGCATGAAGACTCGCTCCAGTCTGCGTGTTTCAAGATGGCAAGAATAGCTCTTAATTCACTTACGATGTCCTGGAACGTTAGTTACCTGACGTCCACTCAAGTTCAATCCGCCGTTGTTCTCTTAATAATGATATATAGTGAATGTGTGTAGGTCCCAATGCGAAATTCTCATCCCTTTAAGGCCGGAGATAATTTACGAGTTCGGTTTCATAATATTCGGGTTTTAACTACATACAAAGAGCTGCGTATCAGGTAGCTGGTTCAGTTGTATGCTATCAATTTTAGCGTGCCAAGAACTAAACTTTGACAATCGTTGATAGTACAATCGAGGTTGTACTCATAATTAAGTGAATACCGAGGAGATATTCCACCATAAAATCCTAAATAGAGAAAAAGTACCACATACCGTACATAAATATACAATTATCGAGATGGATAGATGTATAGATATAGGATTAATGAACGTTTTTCATGACTGGATCTTGTGAATTTGCTTGTGAATATAGCATGTTCGAGCGGCATGCGGGGTACCTTACCTTCCTTGATTCTTCACACGAGATCCAAGTGACGTTACTCACACCGCCAATCTTGTGCAGAAGTAATACTGCATTCAGTGACCAGCGGGAAGGGGAGCAGCGAGTTATCCCCACACTGCGCGTACCCGCTTACAACTGGTTTGTTGGCACTTTCAGTAAGTATGCGTAAAGAAAGTTTTTAATATATTCCCAGTATATCAATACCGGTAGCACTTCGAATGTGACGGGGCATTTTATTTAACAGCCTTGCACTCCGGACAGTAAAGCTACTATATAACATCGTGTCTGTTGCATCGCCACCATTTTTGATTGGAAATCGCAGACTTCGCAAGTGCGACCAATACGGTCTGATTACCGGGTGATCATCAGCATCCTGACATTGATTGTAAGTCCCTCTAGCGTTTTCCAAAGATATATGATAAGTAAATATTTTTTTTCTCTGGCTGTAGTTTAAGAAGCAGCACTCAGAGCCTACTTTACATCATAGTGCAATAAAAAAATAATTCTCTTCGATCTCGTGCGACTCACCACTACATTATAGAGGTTGCAGTAAATTTTGCTTGTATCGGTTCATTAAATTGCATGAAACCAAGTGTGGTGACTCAATGGTTCTGCTAATAGATATAATACGAACTTTTTCAATGTTTCATGTAGATTTTGAGTACGTGGTTCACATTTGATTGAAGGGAAAAATCTCAGCTGAGCAGAAAAAATGTTGTAGGTAATATGAGTAACTAGAGTGCCCGTGCTGTCAAAAAAAATGACAGTGACGAATCTGTGAAGATCCGTCTTCATTGATCAGAATTTTCTTAATAACTTCCTTATGTAGGATGCAATGCAACTGCCAACTTAACTGGGGAACTTACAGATGAGCATGCTAGGCTGGACAAGACTAAGCTTTCCTTCGGTAATACGCTGAAGTGTAATGTTTTTTTGCTTGCAGTCGATATTGCTCCTATTAAATACTGAACTCTGTATCCAGGATACTCGCCGTAGACATAACTCGGAAATATTTTTCCTCAAATGAAAAGCTGTTCTGTTGAAAGAAGAACCCAAGATGAAGATAATTATTACGTGCGAAAAAATCCTCGTGTTCTTTAGCCATCTTCTGACCACTGAAGAAGTATCAGTGTAAACTAAGGGCAGCTGAAGATGGGATGAAGGAAACCTCAGAAGCGAGTGGAAATCACGATACAAGAGATTGCTATGAGCAGGTGTGTGTATCTGTATTCTGCATTGAGTGCACTTAAACGTTGTTAAAGGAAGACCGAAATGCAGATATAGTGTAAATTTGCTATCATCTGCAACGCGGCCTATGTTCTACCTACCAGTTTTCAATGGAACTTGAGAGGACGACCAAAGCCTCCAAACGGGGCTAATTTCCTCCTGTCTATTTTGTTAAAGCGTGACCGAAATTGGATAAACAGACAAACAAACAGATAAATACACATCGGTTTTTGTTATATTGTAGATTATGAAAGCTTCAAAAGATTTCACAACACAAGTATATCACAATTACTGCTGTATTTTGCACTGCAAGCATATCGTATTGCTTTATCATGCAACACTAGCGTTTCAAAATAAATGGCATCTGTAAAATTCGAAATATGGATGAAAATTGATACGTTTTCAGATATCAACGTGAGTCAGATAATACCAATCAGGCACATCCAACTCATAAGTAAAATGATCAGCAAAAGTCATTCATATGATAATACCAGTGTAGAACCTGGAATGAACTTTTCAATTCCTTTGATATTCGTGGATGCAGCAGAGTATTTACATCTGATATTTTACAGACCAGCATGACGCAAAAATCTAAGAGGCAAGGTCCCTCTTGCATGTATAGTATCTGCGGTCACATCGTGTTCACGTAAGTCATATAATATATGCTAAAGGATCCGACCACAGCAGCTGGGTGAAGGGATCTGGTTACGTAGGGTTGTCAAGCAGCCATGTTTGGGCAGCCCGGGGTTCTGGTCACAATGTTTGGCATCTTAAGAGCCGCTTATGAACTGTAACTTTACATGCAATAAGATACCATTCACGAGATTCCGTAGCAGCTTATTTGTGGCATCTTCACAATGGGAGAGCTCGAGGGGGACAGACTTAGTTTAATAGTTCTTATTGTTGTGACACCCTGCAGTGACCTTAATTTTAAACCTCCATGAGATACAAGGAAGTCATAGAGAGTGCATATGAACACCTTTCACTTACGAAGATAGCATCCGGTGACATTGAAAATCTTCCCAACTTGGCAGTGATCTTTGCAGCTGCGTAATTTCGGTCGGAGTGCTCTAGCTGCCTATTTTCATCAATGTAGTTAATAATGAAATAAATAGTTTTCATACCTTAGTGTGAGACCTTGGGCTACCGGGGATGAATATATTATAAAATATGAGGCACTAGGCGTTTAAACGCTGCATAAATGTCTGATAACTTAGTGTCATGTAGAGTACATTGCGAAGCCTAGCTTCCAAGTGTTGAACAAGAGATGTGGCGTGAGGTTTTTGAACACAGGCAATCTTTAACTGCTGAAGCCAATTACCCCTAGGTCATTGAATACGTTGGTTTGAAGGCAATAAAAATGTCAGCATTAATTATAACGACAGCTGCTCAGGTACTATACATAGTAGCGTCGCGGGCAGGAATTTGAACGCCGTGAGCAAAAGCTGATCCAGTATAGAGCATACACACGGGAAGAAACAGGAAGCGCTTTGTAGCTATCAATGCGTTTCGAATATAGCAGTATCATTAGAAGCTTTGAAAACGAAAGCTATACAACTGCTAACAAATAAATTCAAGGATTTCTCTTAAGTAATACACATAAATATATGACATCAGCACCTCCTTGGAGAGAGATATTACCTACTGGAAAAGTCTATTGAAAAGCGTACGGCCGTATGTTTCAGGCCGACTTTAACGCGCTTCAGTGAGCCAAATAAACTAAAGCTGAAGCATTTAGCAACCAATAAAAAATAGAAGAGATGCAAAATAAAAGTATAAAAGTGAAAATACCCACCGTAGCTGCACACTTACGTTCTGAGCTCACACCCCTTGTATCGCAGGTACGAGGCAAGCCCAGGCACGCGAGTTATTTGCTGATCTATGTAGGTGTGCTGACTCGACAGCTGTAGGTATGCAGAGCAGCCGTGGGGGCACCAACCTTTCTTGGAGATGAGGGGCATAGGGGGTGCAGGTCAATAAAACTTCCGTCAAAAGGGGCTCATAGTTCTTGATGACCCATGGTCGGCTGCAACCAGTGGCGTAGCCAGAATTTTGTCAAGGTAAAATCCGACACAGTCGTATGGGCGTTCTGACCCGGTTAGATAAAATATAATGTCTTTTAGGAGTAAAACAGGATCATACGCTGTTCTTATGATATTCACTTGTTTCGGAAAAAGTCTATTACCTATCTAAAATGCAATGTTTAGCAAGCCCAAGAGGGGTCCCACCGGGTTTCCTTTTGGGCCTCAGAAAAATGCATTTTAGACAAGAAATTGGACTGTTTCAGATCAAATAAGCATCACGACGACAGCTAAAGGGCCCATCTTAGTCACAGAAGTCATAACTTTTTCCCTAACCAGGTCAGAAAGCCCATACGACTGTGTCGAGTTTTACCTAGACAAAATCCTGCTGAACCAGTGGCAGCAACCGTACTTATTCCTCTTGGGGCCAGTTGGCGTATATCCGCAGCACAAATCAGTGCGTGAGGGTTTCTCCAGTTGAGAGCGAGGGCAAGTGGACGTTACCCTTAAAGATATACATTTCGGTAACGCTTTCCTAAGACTCTGCTTAATATCAAACCCCAGCATAGTGCGAACTGTTCGGTACTGAAACTAATTCAAGCTATACCACATGAAAGCGAATTAACGGGGCTCTGGACCCCGCCAAATCTTTATATATATATATATATATATGGCATGAACTATACTGTGCTACGAGAGCACCATTTGATCACGATCGGCTGGATTGTTGGCTGAGTGGCGTTCGTGTAGCAATGGAAGAACACAATCAAGATATGCGATGATGAATGCCAGTAGCACGCTGCTGAATGCATAAAGAGCACAGAAACAACAACTCCCGGCAGTGAAACATGGATGCACTTATCTAGAGCCGTGCATCCATGGCGTTCGTTCTGCCAGGAACAACCTTGCACTGAACAAAAGTTTCGAGGGATGCAATCATTGCCATCCGCATACATGCGGCTGGCCAATTACCGCCAGTCATAAACAGCAAAGCGAGGGCCTGTAAACATGCTTTTATGTGTTACTTTGCCTTATTTTGTATGGTGATGCTGAAGATCAAGGACTAGCGATCCTTCGCGCTCCATACATGCTGTTTAATAGCGCTTTTCGAGAGTACTCGCTATGATTTTGCACACAAAAATTTCATAGCGTTGCCGTATAAAACACGAGCTTCTCCCAATATAGTTGTGGGTGGTGAGGAAAGGCTTCGGTAAAATATCCTGCGCTGGATATTTGGTGGTTCGTGAACTAAGGGTCGGAGGAGCTTGGTTTGCATATAAGTGCAGGGAGCTGCCCGGGCCACGAACTCATTGTATTTCCTATGGAGTCAAAAAGAGAAATTTCCAAGTGGATGCACAGAGTTGGTAAAATGAGTTATCGTTGAATGATACCCTGATCATGCGTTCGGCACAGGTGCTTGACCCGAAATGTTAATTTATTGTACTCACGCGGAAACACCTTACTTTACTTAGCGAATCCAATTTTTGTTCGGCAGGAAAGATCATAAAGTTAGAGCGTCAATTAAGTCTTAAATAAAAGAGAATAAATGGAGCTACTATAGTTACGCGATTTGAAGTGAACTAGGTTGCTATTTTGTAAGTTACATATATCATTGAAGGCGTACACATGCAATTGTTATCAGTGTGTGTAGATGGAAACGCCACATCACAGTAATTCGCTCCTAAAAATTGTGAGTGAACTACTTCCGTAATTTTGTGATCGGTATATCTGCTGACTTCTAGGGGACAATAAGTTTGAATTCGATTGGTGCTGGACGAAATAGGCCCTTGTTACTTTCTTCCCTCAGAACCTTCTACATGTAGTTACAATTTTACATATTTGCCTATGGCAGTAAACGAAATAAGTAATGTTTTTTCAGTATCTGAGTATCGATCGAACACTCTAGCGGAAGTGTTTAGAAGATGAACCAGAACGTGTACCCGTGCTCCCATATGTACGAAAACGATAATTTGCTTACATTAGCAGCAATAATTATTCGAGCTAATGAGATGCTGCATCAGCGTGTCCTTATTCATTAACAAGTTGTAAACACAAGNGTGGCGGAAGTGTTAAGAAGATGAACCAGAACGTGTACCCGTGCTCCCATATGTACGAAAACGATAATTTGCTTACATTAGCAGCAATAATTATTCGAGCTAATGAGATGCTGCATCAGCGTGTCCTTATTCATTAACAAGTTGTAAACGCAAGTCAAGGGTGCCAGCGCTTCCAGCAGGGCATACCGGTCCTTAACAATTGCCTTCCCCGCCGTTGCTTCGAAATTTTAAATGGTTCCTTATACTTGTTCCGCAAAAGGTTAAAGTTTACCTTGAGTTAAGAGTGCAAGACTCACATGCACGCACTCATTTTTCTGTGGGCAAGGACTAACGGAAACTTTCAAATCAGAAAAAAAGATGACTGCCAGACTAGTCGGGCATACAGAACACTCACGAAAAACAACGCTTGGAAAAGATCTCGGGGTATGTTAAGTCGCTCATCCTTCTCGTGTCGAGACCGAGGCCTTTGAAAGTGAACTAGACCGTATGACCTTCCTCTGAACTCCTTACTAAGACAGAAGGTGTTTAATTAATTTCTGCATGGTTTCCATTTACAGGATAACTCATATGCTAAAGTTTTCTTGGTCCCCTTTTGATTCACTATAGACCATTCACCCCTAAACGAACTAATTTTCTACGAAATCTTTACAATTTGGTGGGAATAACACACAAACACTATAGCAACTAAAAGAGGTTATATATTCGGGTTAGCATGTTAAATTCGGTTATGAGAGTCTCAGATTTCAGGCAAAATTCATGAGAGACTTTCCTCTAAAGCTTTAGCTCAGTACAAAATTCTCCGCAGTTCTTCAAGTTAACTGAAGTTATATTCACACAACTTCAAATTATTTTAAAATTTAATTCCGAGACTTAGACAGGTAAGTAAAGCTGGGAAATCTCAGCTGTGTGCAACTCCTACTAAATCAATGCCTCGCATTTCATTATGGAATATCATTAAATGGTTTTAGAATCCAAGATTAAAGTGCCACTCTTCTGCCAATCAAATAATTTATGTTTTATTCCGTGAACCTGCAGGGTCACGGCCGGCTGTTGGTTTATTGTCAGACGTTTGCCGTTCAACAAAGAAGGATAGCTAGTAAATGCGAAGTAGCTCTTCGTACAGAGATGTTGACCATATTTACCACTTAAAAAGAAGCATACTTTGCTGCGGTCAATAGGTACTTCCAATTTTCTAGTAAAATGCAAAGAATGAAAGAAAAATAAATCCCCGTTGATGACACTGTCGATTACGGGATTTCATAACTTACTCAATAAGGATCAAAGAAAGAGCAAGCTGAGTTTTGCTAATGGCTGCCGGTGAGTGATACATGTACTTTAGTTCCTCATACAAAAACAGGGAGGGGAAAACCAGAGAGTCTGAAAAATATAAATAGTGAGTAGTACGTATTTTTGGAAGGGGAGGGAGTTGGGTTTTATGACGCTTTTCAGACTTAATTGAAGAGAAATTGAAAATTGCTTTCTTGGCAAATTCTATACCTTTTCTCGTTGTGCATCTGATGATGAGTAAAAAACTTATCTTCTAAGATCCCAATGGCAATCAATTCACGAGAAAAACTAAAGCAAGCAGATATTTGAATAATTCTGACTCAATTTTGACAAAGTTAATGGCTGGCCCATAAAAATTTGCATTGGCTCAGCCTCCATATGGTGGAGTTTTTCTACAGCTGCCCTTGTCTTATTTAGGGGTCAAAAACAGACTAAGTGAAGAAAATGCATAGGAGGAGGTATAGAAATCAGACAACTAGCAATTGAAACCCTAATAAAAAGTTAGAAAACTGATATTGGAAGCCATTTACTATTTAATAGATGCATATTACAAAACGACGAATGAAAATTTATGATAACTAGCGGGACCGTAGAAATTCCACGGCAGGTTAGGTAATGTCCTTACATTTATAATTAATCAATCCTATAACCTACGCTGTATAAACTCACTTTAGTTCGACCTAATGCAGCTTCTCAACCTAACCTACCGATAAATAGCGCCTATTACTTAATCCTAACGAACTACGTCAAACCTTAAGTGCGCTGCACACGAGAATCGAAACATGGCAACGTTGCTCCCTATCCTTCTCATTGCGCTGCTGTGTATGCAACTTCGACTTATCTAATATTATTATCTTCAAAAACTGCTTAAACCCCGAGCCGCGGCAGCTATTCCACTACAGCGAGAGCCACGTGCTCACTTTAGACTCTGTCTTTGAATTACTATTGAGTTTCAATTCAATTCAATTTTGCCATCGATGTATCTTAATTGATTCAACCGTTATCATGCGCTTCGGTGCTCCAACTCGTAGCAAGTCCATCCCTAATAGTATTGGGCCGCTATCGTATATTAACGATTCGGTGAATTGAAAAGCGAAACCGGCAGTGCGACGGCACTGATGTTGATTATCGCGAACTTTCAGTGCGATTTTGATACGCAGTAACGTTGAAATTTGATTGAGTTTTCTAGGAGGTGCATGTTCCCAAAGCTTGGCCATTGCTGCTTGTGATAACGTACAAACTGCCAGAAACGACTCAAACTTTACATATTCTTTTTAGTGGCATAGCAATGTCCAATCAGATACAGATTTGCCTGTCAATGAAACTTTTACGTCGGCGTCCCCTCGCCCTAAGTCTCTCTGTACATGCACAACATATTATCTAGACACGTGCTGTATCATTGGTGAATTTCGCAAATATTTTACCAGCAAAATTTTTGTCCGTGTATATCATGACAGATACATAAAGACAGCATAAGCTAAGCAAATATAGCAATCTCGCTTTTAGGAGGTAACTACTTCTCTCGTTGCTTTTCTTCTATATTTACACGCCTTTGCTATCCTTTGTTTCTCATCGTCTGAAGATAACATTATTTAGACTTTCATATATTTAACTATTCAATTTTTCTTCGGTGTATTTGATGATTTCAATTCTACTACGGGACCCGCGGCTGTTTTACAGGGGAAGTGAGATAGCCTGCCAACATAAAACAACACTCAGCCCATCAAGAAGAGAAAAATAGTTTCATGTCGCTGAAAGTACTTTTTCTGTTAGTTCTTTAAGCATCGCACTTGCACTTGAAAATGCAGTTTACAATGATGCAGTTGAGAACAGCTTCGTTTGAACCGTATTACGGCTACGATCGGATTTTTTTTTTTTCATATTTGGATCTGCCAATAAATGAAATTTGGTATCATGGTAGGTATGATACGTGCAAAATGAACTTCATGTCTTTGCTTCGAAACTGACTGAAATTTTTTCAAGTATGAACTGAAAGAAAACAGCTGAGGTTGAACTTCCTCCAGCGAAAATCAGAGCTTCTTACAAGTTGAATTTTCCCTCTCTATAATTCAGGAGCGTAACACACGAAGGGACAAATGAACTAACGAAGAAACAACGCTGTTAATATTGTAAATAGGGGAAAGCTGCAAAAATGAACGCTCTCTAACTAAAGCAGGGCTCACATGTGACTCGGTCTTTCACAGTATCTTGACGACATGCTCAAGATATTCGACACATGAAGTATCAACATCCGCACTTGCAGCGTGTGTGAACGTTCCTGTTTCGTGCATTGTGAGACCTGTTTCTTGCAAATAAATGTTTTTCTCTGCTGTTCAAAACGATGACCGCATATAATTTTCTGTTCATAAAACATACAAATCAATACGAATCTACGATAAAACCGGAATGTAGTATTAACTTAAGAAAGATATCTGCCACCGTTACCAACTTGGAAGAAGCACTATACGTCAGTCAGATCATTATGCTTGTATTTCACAAAAAATTAATGAAGAATGATTTTCAATCTATATTATTAATCGAAAATCAATTTTTTACCTACTTCCACAAAAAATTAAACTCTCACGCTAACCTGAGATAAAATTTCTACTTTACAAATACTTGATGGTCCAATCAAAATCGGGCAATTTCCAAATGAGTTTACAAGTTAGAAGGTTAACTAATTTTTCTAATTAACGCAGGGGTCGTATATAAAAGCCACGTCTTCAGTTCATAAGATCATAGTGCTGCAAGAAATACTGCATATTCACTAGCACTGACTCGCCAATATACATAAAGGTGAGCTTTAGATACCAGAAATATTATAGAAGATCAAAATTAAATGAAAGGTCCTCAAACAATTCATATTGACAAAATTGTGTGTCTTCCTATGTTCCTAATTTCATGAATAGAATCAGTGATTAGAATGAATATTTAGTTTCTTGTTGAACATCAGCAGTTTTTTACAAACATTTTACTGATGTGTAACGAGTTCAAATGTGGATTCACTTGGGAAGAGTGGACAGGTCAAATATAGTATTGTACCGTGTGTGAAAAAGGATGATGGGACTTAACAAGGTTAACGCACGGGGAGGGGACAATCTACAGTGCACCATGGACAATGAGGCTTGTGACGTCACAAAATTCAAGTAGGCTAATACGCAGCTATTTTACATTGTTTCGCCATCATTTCATTTGGGCCTCCAGAGTGTCCGACATGTCCTACAATCTTTATAGTTGCACAAAAATTGTATCGAAGCACCTATGAACTTTTTTAGCTTCTCTGATGGATAATATTTTATTTTTATTATTTAGGTTGTTTTTTTCGTAAGAGGCATGCATGCACCCGGTCGCGCTCTCGTCGTTCGCGACGATTTATGTAGTGTTTGTGTACGCGGATCGTGTGCGTGCGGGCGGCGTTCCAATAGGTGCGCTACGCTGCTCGCTGTATCGCAGATTAAGTTAGGTTAGGTAAAAATTAGGTTAGGTAAGGTTAGGTTAGAACGTTTGGTTACGAGGTTAGGTTAGGCTAGGTTAAGTTAGGCTAGGTTAGGTTGGGCTAGGTAGTGTTTATTTTAGTTGTGACGCGCGCAGGAAAGCTGACTTGAACGCAAAATCGTCGTGAACGACGCGAGTGCCACCCGGTCGGACAGTATCTTTAAAATGTGGCCCTAAGCTGTGCCGTCGCGTACGCTTCGTTTACATATCCTCTTCTCCTAATCGTAAAAAACACAGCATCATTGGAAAAATTATTCATTTAACATTCGCCAGTTTCAACAACATCGTTCCTTAAGACAGTTTATGTGTAGGGAATGCGGTTAGGTAATTTTTTTGCAAGTTAGTTACGGCGAGTCAGATGCGACACTACTGCTATGCTGCTGTAGGGGCGATGACACACGCTAGTAAAAAGCTGAGGAAACTCTCGCAAACGCGCAAATTTTTTTGCGCAAAAAACTACCCCTCCATCCACACGTGGAAATGGTCCGTTGGACTTCGAGCTCTGTTCATCCAAAAGACGTTGTCGTGACTACAGACTAGTCACCATGATAACTAGAGCACTCTGAGAGCGCATACCTCCGTCAAGCGAGGCAACGTTAGCAAAAAATTCAAATTGGCTCTTCAACCATAATTTTCTTTGTATAAACTCCAAAATTTAATCATTTGTGCCTCTTGATAGTAATAACAGCTTGTGCAATTTTTTCAAAGATCCGTTCATAACTTTTTGAGTTATACTGTTAACAAACGTTAAGGCAAACATGAGTCAAACATATAAACGAAAAAACCGATCTGCGCCAAAATTTGATCATTTATGTCTTTTAACACTACTAATAAACCATATAAATTTTATAAAGATCCATTCATTATTTTTTGAGTTATTGGGCTGACAAGCATAAAATTAAAAACGGTGACAAATGAACGAACGAACAAACAAATCGTTACCAAAATTTGGTCACTTTTTTTGTTATATACCTAACAACTCATGTTAATTTCATAAAAATCCACCCATAACTTTTTGAGTTATGACATTGAGAAAAATGAGGCAGACAAACAAACAAACGGATAGACATATCTTCACCAAATGTTAATCATCTATTCCTCCTAATATACTCAACAATCCCTGTAAAATTGGTCCAAATCGGTTCAGAACTTTTTGAATTTTCCTGGTGACAGACAGACAAAGAGGCAAACAAAGAGACAGACAAACACGACGAAAACATAACCTCATTGGCTGAGGTAAAAATACTTCTGACAAGCAGAATAGTATAATAGATATTATCAAATGCCTTCAAAAGTAATGCTAAGTGCAATTATATGGTAGAATATCTTGAAAATAATAAACCATTGCGGCTCCGAAAGCGAACTGAACGCCCTACCTTCCGATAAAGGTCTAGCTCTGGACTCTGGTGGCCAGGAAGCAAAGAGAGTAATCTAAGAGCAATACGATATAAATAAATAACACTGAATAAAAGATGGAGAATAAGCGCTAAAAATATTAACCGCTATCTATGGCAGTATTCCGCAGTAAGCCAGTATCCTCGGCAGTAGCTCTTTGCTTTCTGCTGATGGTGGTTTGTTTACAGAAATTTACACGTTTGACCAGTGAATCGAGTGCAAACGTGTTGCATGCTCCATCCTAGAATTTTTCACAAAAGCGAGAGTGTGCAGGTTTTTAGACGTCGATTTCGCGCACAAACTCGGACACTCATTCTTTTTGATAGCGTGTGGCATCGGCATAACGCGCGCGGCGTATACATAGCTAGTAGCTGATGTTTTTTTTCTTGTATGACTTCTACGTATTATATATAGACTCTTACTTTAATACTACTTCGCTGGAAGGAAAGTAATTTGTTTCTCTGGTCCTTTAATGTTTTTCTTATAAATCTTGTTTAAAAAGTTCTTCTATCCCGGCGTTTATTCATTCGCATCTGAGCCAATTTTTGCTGCAGGGGTTTGAAATTATAGAAGATAGGAGATCATTGGTAGAAGACGCAATAAATCGAAAACATATTGAGTTATTCACACTTATGATTCTATCTTCAGAATGCCATGTTATTCTCGATAAAACTCACTTGATTTACTGTATTTCCAAGACGATAAACTTGACTCTAAAAGTGCTTCTGACACTTGCGGGCATTTGCCGGTTGAATTCATCTACTCCTTTAGAAGAATTTTAATAAACGTTCTTTCAAAATTTTATCGTTCAGAAAGCTAAAAAACAGTTGGCAGATGCTTTAATACATAGTTTTGTGCAACTATAAAGATTGTAGGACACTCTGGAGGCCCAAATGAAACAATGGAGAAACATTGTAAAGTAGCTGCTTATTACCGTACTATTTTTTGACGTCACAAGCCTGATTACCCATTGTGCACTACAGTTTGGCCTCTCCCCGTGCGGTAACCTAGAAAAGTCTCATCATCCTTGGTGTGTGATGTATAGCATTAAAGGGTTCAGCGACTCTTAAGCCCGGTCCCTACTTGATAACTTTCGTTGGCTCTAGCAGCCTAGAGCCAACTAATTAGTTGTGGTCGTGGCTTCAGCATGCGGTCTATTGACATCCTACTCTAATTCGTAAACTAACAATCTTTGTTGATGTAAGTTCTTCAAAATTAAAAACGACTGTTGAAAAAAGTTCACCATCGGTTCTTGCTATATGGTGTAAAAATTGCAGTGGCGGCTGAGATTTTCAAAAGTGGTATAAAAGTAAATTTTAAGGGAGCTATAGTAGCGCCGCGGCAGAGTAAACGGTTTAGTTGAATTGGATCTAGGCTGCTAAAGCCAACGAAAGTTGTTAGGTGGGCATCGGGCTTCATTTGCGCAAATAATGAATGTTTAAAAGCTCATTACCTACCTGTTTTATTTAGGTGTGGTTTTGTGTTTTTTGTAATGTACATTGTGAAATCACCTGAGGTTTGTCTAACAGCGAAGTTCAGCAAAATGGAGTGTAATATTTGCTACTTAGTGCGAACGGTTTATTGTTGTTCTTCTGGTTACATCTTTACGATTAGTCATATAACTGAGTAATATTTTAACGCAAACTTTGCCACCTCCCTCTAACGAAACACATTATTTTTTATAACATAAATTGCCTGTACTACCCTGCTCTACAGCTGTACCTTACGTGTGTACCCCGCTAATTTCCTCGGTAGTATATCCCACTTATATGCACCAATGGGCAAAATTGTGCATGGCAATGTTGCCTACAAATAGTAGGTACAAATTTTGTATGGATGTTCAAACTTTAATCTGCACTTTGTACACAATTTTGGCATCCACTATTTTGCTGCAGGGAGTGTTTTTTAGCTAGTCCGTCCCCATTGGTGCATGCGTGTCCATTCGGGGTTTTACCCTATCTCTTAGCAGTAGCATAGTGAAATTCACTTCTTTCCTTCAATAAAGCTTTAAGAGTATTTGCGCCAAGATCATGATGCGTAAGGTGAATAGATCACGCGGGAAAAAGAAAGATGTTCTTCGGAATAGAACTAAGGAGTAGAGCGAAACAAGAGAGGTTGCGCTGATGCAGTTATTTGTTACTGCCTATTCATGATAGCACCGGCAACTGGCACTTATTACAGCAAGGTAATATTATATTAACAATAGTTAATACTCAGAATATATATAAACTGTAGATACTGGTGTTAGCACTGAGCTATATCTAGGCTTTGCTATTGATGACAAGGACAGAGAAGTACAGTCTTTGGTTCTATGCATTTAATATCACAAGATAAATTTGGAGATGATTGCCTAAGTACTTTGAAACTGCATTATTGCAGTTTACATGCTTTGACAGTCAACTGGTGAATAAATCAATCGCACATAATGACGAAGATACGTTAGAAAACTTTCAAAGAAGCAAACTACTTCATTTGGTAGCAATGCTCTCTTTATTTATGGATATTTCAGCCATTCAGTCACGATACAAATGTCATCAGCCTTCAGCGAGAGTCCCTGCCTCACCGTGTCCTCACGACTGCCGCTCCAGGGACAAAAAAATTTACGGTAATGAAGACACGGCAGTGGGTCAACAGTCCGTAAATTGTGCAAAGATTTTAAATTTACCTAATGAAGTTAGAATGCGGGAGATGATTCCGTATTTCCCATCTACCACGTGATGTGCCGAGTCATGGNAAGCCAGACAGGGAACGTTTCACGGGTTCTGCTAACTTAAGTAAATATTCCACGGGTCCAATGATACGCGGAGGTCAGCAGTCATGTGCAGCTGAGCAAGGTATTTTTAATAATTTTAATGCACCTGGGCTCTTCTGGATTAACGGCTCGGGATTTGAAAAATTTCTATGTGGACGTGGGCACTAAGAGTGCTAGCAAAATTCAACGGGGGGGGGGGAGCGAGACACAAAAGCTAGGTCCTAAGCGGTACATTTTTCAAGGCCTCATTTCCAGTGAAGGGCGCGTGTAACTTTTTAGGGAAGGAGTGTGTCCCCTACGGTCTTCCCCTGGCTACTCCACAGCAGGGAATTATGGATATTATCATCAACCAAGAGGATGGACTTAATATATCACACATCGAGTCTTTGAGTTGAAGAGTAAGTTGAATAAGTGCTAAAATATGAACGTTTCACGGGTCAGTCTGAAGGAGTTGCAAATCCGTGAATGTTTCACGGGTGCAGCTAGTCGTAATAATTTCTAAGCCACTTAACTTTTCGCTTTGGCCGTCACGCTGCCATGACTACAACTAATAGCGCTTGAAAGTCACGCTAAAACTATGCGTCATTGCAACTTTAAACTAACTCCAAAGTAGGACGTACCTATTCCCAAAGCTTGGCCATTACTACTTGTTATAACGGACAAACTACCATAAACGCCTCAAACCTTAGATATTCTTTTTAATGGCATAGCAATGTCCAAGCAGATACAGATTTGCGTGGCAATGCAACTTCTACGTAGGCGTGCCCGAGCCCAAATTAAGTCACCCTGTACATGCACAACATATTATCTCGACACTGTATCACTGGTGGATTTCGCAGTTATTTTACCAGCAAAATTTTGCCCCTGTATATCATGATCCACTATAAAACAAAAACACAGTTGTTGGTCACTTGCTTGCTCTCTTGCTCCCTCCCTTGCTTGCTCCAATTTTGGTCCGTCTCTCCGTCACGCAGTTAAGAGTTTAATAGGAGAAAATTCATGCGCTGAAATACGAGTTGAGATACCATACAATTTCAGCGCTTGGAGTACCGATGACAAACATAGCTCTGGGTGCTCTGGATCTCCAGCCTCTGGATCCCCGCTTTCTTTGCTGAATGATATCGTAGTAGTTAAATTTTCACCCTGAGCAGACGCCTTTTTATATTGAACTAGTGCACCAAACGCAACCCTTTTGTTGAATAAGTCATGAAAGTATGTATTTGAAAATATATTACCATCCTTTCGAAAAAGTTCACAATACTCAAAACTTCACCATGTTCACAAAGTTCAGGAAGTTCACCAAGTTAACATTGTCCACTAAGTGCACAAAAGCAACCAAGTTCACCAAGGCCCGTACCAGGCCTTCACTAATAACCCGGGAATTCCCGGGTGCGTATACTGGATATGGTTAGGCAAAAAAAAGTTGGGTGCCTTGGAATTTTTTTCTTCAGTATTAGATAGGGGAAAAATAAGGCTTCGGACCGACGGACGGACTGACAGAAAGACAGCTCTCTTATTATAGTATGGATTTACAGTACATCGCAGCCAAAGTTCGACGCTGGAAGTTCAACAATCAGTTTGTATCCACAATACAGTGAGCCCTGGGCATCTCCAGTGAATTTTGACTGAACTATATTTTAAGGGCAGCTTAACGTTTATCAATTCCAAGCTGATATTCACGCCTTATCTTGCAGGGAAGATATTTTACCATCGCAAAGCTCATGCTTGTACAGTACAACTAATGGAAGATTCGTATAATACAGCAAAACCAATACTGGGAACCGAAACTATAAAAAGCTCAATCACAAAATTTTTGCCGACATTTTTGACGACTGGGCCCTCTAGTAGATATATAAAGACAGATTAGGCTAAACAAATATAGCAAGCTCGCTTTAAGGAGGTACTTTTCTCATTGCTTTTCTTCTATGTTTACACGCCTTTGCTATCCTTTGTTTCTCATCGTCTGAAGATAACATTATTTAGACTTTCATATTTTTAACGTTTCCATCTTTCATGGGCATATTTGATGATTTAAATTCTACTACTCGCTGAAAATACTTTTTTCTGTTAGTTTATGTCATTTATCTAAGCATTGCTCAATTGCACTTGAAGAATGCAGTTTAGAATGATGCAGTTGAAAACGGCTTCGTTTGAACCGTATTGTGGCTACAATCGGATATCCCCATACTCCGATCGTCATGCAACCCCATCAAAGTGAATATTACAGTAAATGAAATTTGTTATCATGGTAGGTATGATACGTGCAAAATGAACTTCTTCATCTTGTCTTCGCTTCGAAACTGACTGAATTTTTTTCAAGTGCGAGCTGAAGGAAAAATAGCTGAGGTTGAACTTCCTCCAGGGAAAATCAGAGCTTCTTACAAGTTGAATTTTCCCTCTCCATAATTAAAGAGCGTAACACACGAAGGAACCAATGAACGAATGGAGGAAGAATGCGATTAATATTACAGATAGGTGAAAATGGCAAAAATGAACACTCTCTAGCTAAAGCAGGGCTCACGTGAGAGTTGGTTTTTCACAGTATCTTGACCACATGCCCAAGATATTCGAAACATGAAATATCAACGCTCGCAATTGTAGCGTGTGTGAACGCTCCTATTTCGTGCATTGTGAAACCTGTTGCTAGCAAACAAACGTTTTTCTCTACTGTACAAAACGATGGCCGCATCTAATTTTCTGTTCATAAAACATAGAAATCAATACGAATCTATGATACAACCGGAATGAAATATTAACTTCAGAAAAATATCTGCCATCGTTACCAACTTGAAAGAAGCACTGTCAGTCAGACCATTATGCTTGTGTTTCACAAAAATAAATAAAGAATGATTTTCAATCAATATTATTGATGGAAGATCAATTTTTGCACCTCTTCTACAAAAAACTTTAAACTCTCACTCTTACCTGAGACAAAATTTATACTTTACAAATACTTGACGGTTCAATCAAAATCGGGCAATTTCCAAATGAGCTTGGAAGTTAGAAGGATAACTAATTTTTCTAATTAACGTAGGAGTCGTATAATGTAGGTGCGCTGCGCTGCTCGCTGTATCGCAGATTAAGTTAGGTTAGGTAAGGTTAGGTAAAGTTTGGTTAGGTAAGGTTAGGCTAGGTTGGGTTAGGTTAGGTTAGAACGTTTGGTTAGGAGGTTATAGGTTAGGCTAGTTTAGGTTAGGCAAGGTAGTGTTTATTTTAGTGGTGACGCGCAGGAAAGCTGACTTGAACACAAAATCGTCGTGAACGATGCGAGTGCCACCCGGTCGGACAGTGGCTGTAAAATGTGGCTCTAAACTGTGCCGTCGCATACGCGTCGTTAACATATCCTCCTCTCCTAATCGTAAAAAATACAGCATCATAGGAAAAATGATGGATTTAACATTCGCCAGTTTCAACAACATTGTTCCTTAAGACAGTTTACGTGTGGGGAATGCGGTTAGGTAATTTTTTTGCAAGTTAGTTACCGCGAGTCGGATGCGACACTACTGTTATGCTGCTATAGTGGCGATGACACACGCTAGCCAAAAGCTGAGGAAACTCTCGCAAACGCGCAAAATTTTTTGCGCCAAAAAGCACCTCTCCATTTACTCGTGGGAATGGTCCGTTGGTCAAAAAATTTTGAGCTCCGTTCATCCAAGAGACGTTGTCATGACTACGGACTAAACACCATGATAAAAATACTTCTGAGAATCAGAATAGTATAATAGATACTATCAAATACCTTCAAAAGTAATGCTAAGTACAATTATATGGTAGAATATCTTGAAAATAATAAACCATTGCATCTCCAAAAGCGAACTGTACGCCCTACCTTCTGATAGAGGTCTAGCTCTGGACTCTGATGGCCAGGACGCAATACAAAATAAATTCATAACACTGAATAAAAGATGGAGAATATGCGCTGAAAATGTTAATCGTTATCTATGGCAGTAACATCGGCAGCAGCTCTTTGCTTCCTGCTGGTGTCGGTTTGATACAGAATTTTACGCTTTTGACCAGTGAATCAAGTGCATAAGTGCTGCATGTTCCATCCTAGAATTTTGAGCAAAAGCGGGAGTGTGCAGGTTTTTAGACTTCGATTTCGGACGCAAACCTCGGATACTCGTTCTTTTTGATAGCTTGTGGCATCCGCATAACGCGCGCAGTGTATAGCTGGCAGCTGCATGATGTTTTTTTTTCTAATTTTACCGAGCAATTGTATGGCTTCTACGTATTATGTATAGACTTTTGCTTTAATACTAGTTCGTCGAAAGTAAAGTAATTTGTTTCTCTGGTACTCTAGTGTTTTTCTTATAAATCTTGTTTAAAAAGTTCTTCTATCTCGGCGTTTAATCATTCGCATCTGAGCCAATTTTTTGTCGCATCGGTTTGAAATTATAGAGGATAGCAGATCATTAGTAGAAGACGAAATCAATCGAAAACATTGAGTTATTCACTCACATGATTCCATCTTCAAAATGCCATATTACTGTCGATAAAACTCACTTGATTTACTGCATTTCAAAGACGATAAACTTGACTCTAAAAGTGCTTCTGACACATCTGGGCATTTGCCGGTTGAATGCATCTACTCATTTAGAAGAATTTTAATCCACGTTCTTTCAAAATTTTACCGTTCAGAAAGCTATAAAGTTCGAAGATGCTCTGATACATATTTTTGTGCAACTATAAAGATTGTAGGACATGTATGACACTCTGAAGGCCCAAATCAAATGATGGAGAAACAATGTAATGTAGCTGCTTATTACCGTAGGTACTTGAATTTTGTGACGTCACAAGCCTCATTACTTATTGTGCACTACAGCTTGGCCCCTTCCCGTGCGTTAACCTTGTAAAGTCTCATCATCCTTGGTGTGTGATGTATAGCATTAAAGGGTTAAGCGACTCTTAAGCCCGGTCTCCACTTGACAACTTTCGTTGGCTCTAGCAGCCTGGAGCCAACTGATTAGTTGTGGACGTGGCTTCAGCATGAGGTCTATTGACAACTTACTCTCATTTGTCACCTAACAATCTTTGTTGATTTAAGCTGTTCATAATTAGGAACGACTGTTGAAAAAAATTCACCATCGGCACGTGCTATGGTGTAAAAACTGCAGTGGCAGCTGAGATTTTCAAAAGGGGTTTAAAAGTAAATTTTAAGGGAGCTACAGCAGCGCCGCGGCACGGTAAACGGCTTAGTTGAATTGGATCTAGGCTGCTAAAGCCAACGAAAGTTGTTAGGTGGGCATCGGGCTTCATTCTCGAAAATAATATATGTTTAAAAGCTTATTACCCACTTGTTTTATTTAAGTGTGGTTTTGTGTATTTTATTGTTTGTCTAACAGCGAAGTTCAGCAAAATGGAATGTAATATTTGCTATTCAGTGCGAACGGTATATTGTTGTTTTTCTGGTTACATCTTCTCTATTAGTCATATAACTGAGTAATATTTTAACGCAAACTTTGCCGATCTTCCTTTAACAAAACGCCTCGTTTTTCATTACATAAATTGCCTGTACATTTGTTACACTACCCTGCTCTACAGCTGTACTTTACGTAATGTACCACGCTAATTTCCTGGCAATATATCCCACTTATATAATAATACACAGTTTGTTGGTTA
Organism: Parhyale hawaiensis; assembly: GCA_001587735.2. Classification (NCBI taxonomy): domain Eukaryota; kingdom Metazoa; phylum Arthropoda; class Malacostraca; order Amphipoda; family Hyalidae; genus Parhyale; species Parhyale hawaiensis. The sequence goes on from LQNS02278081.1 coordinate 2,036,737, forward strand.
CTCAATGGCTTGCTTGGTTTCTCCTCCCCTATCAATACTACATATGAAAAATGTATTGCCAATTTATATCCAAGCATTGAAAACGTCAGAAGTAGGGTAGAACCTCCAATGGGGACACATGCACCAATAGGGACACACTAGCTAAAAACACTCCCTGGGCAAAATTGTGCATGACAATGTTGCGTACAAATAGTAAAAATTTTGTATGGATGTCTAAACTTTGATTTGCGCTATTTGAACACAATATTGGCATCCACTATTTTGCCCAGGGAGTGTTTTTTTGGCTAGTGCGTCCCCATTGGTGCATGCGTCTCCATTGGGGGTTTTACCCTATCTCTTAGCAGCAGCACAGTGAATTTCACTTCCTTCCTCCAGTAAAGCTTTAAGAGTATTTGCGCCGAGCTCATGATGCGTATAGTGAGTAGATCACGCGAGAAAAAGAAAGATGTTCTTCGGAATAGAACCAAGGAGTAGAGCGAAGCAAGAGAGGTTGCGCTGATGCAGTTATTTGTTACTGCCTATTAATGATAGCACCGGCAACTGGCACTTATTACAGCTAAGTAATATTATATTAACAATAGCTAATAGTCAGAACATATTTACACTGTAGGTACTTCTGTTAGCACTGAGCTATATCTAGGCTTTACTATTAGAAGTACAGTCTTTGGCTCTATGCATTCAATATCACAAGATAAATTCCGAGATGATAGCCTAATTACTTTGAAACTGAACTATTGCAGTTTACATGCTTTGACAGTCAAGTGGTGAATAAATCATTCTCACATAATGACAGAGAGACGTTAGAAAACTTTCAAAGAAGCAAACTACTTCATTTGGTAGCAATGCTCTCTTTATTTATGAAAATTTCAGCCATATATATCTATGTCATCAGCCTTCAGCGAGAGTCCCTGCCTTACAGTATCCTCACGACTGCCGCTCCATGGACAAAAAAATTTACGGTAATGAAGACACGGCAGTGGGTCAACAGTCCGTAAATTGTGCAAAGATTTTAAATTTACCTAATGAAGTTAGAATGCGGGAGATGATTCCGTATTTCCCATCTACCACGTGATGTGCCGAGTCATGGCTTCCTTCACACGGGCACGGAGATCCCACCAGCTTCCGCGGTTCTGCTAGAACACTGGCCTTCCCTCCGCCGTGACGACGCACCAGAGCGTCTCTGTTCTCATGTCGCCGGAATCTTGATCAATTATTGTTATCCTGCACGAACTGGAACCTCCAGCTCCCAGGGTAAACCTTGAAATGCTAGAGATTTGGGGCGATCATTGCAGTGTTTTTTGTTAGTGTGAGAGATGTAAGAGAAGAGAGCAGAGCTTGTACTGGAAGTGCTGGAAAATTAATTAGCGAATACATTAACACAGTCCAGAGTTTAATTACAGCGTGTTCCAGATCACGTTCACGACTGTGAAAAAAGTGGTGATCAACAATGGAAAATGTTTAGAAGCACATAACTACAAGTAAATTGGTATTAAATGTTCAAATCATCCAACTAAAAAAATGTCAAACATTTTCTTGCCTTTTCAATCAATAAAACACATCACATGGCTAAAGTTTAAAAGCTCCCATCCAAAGTAAAAACCTTGACAAGGGCCATTGCTTTAAAAAAATTAGTACAGTTGTGTGACACTGCTTCCACTGTGTACAAAATATTAACCGAGCAGGCAATTGCCATACTGCTAAGATAGGTCGCGAACTACTTAGTTAAATGTTACCGGAACCCTGTACAGTTTAGCGTATGTTACGCTAAACTCGAGTCATTAGCCCACCTAGCCGTCTAAAATAACGGCACAAAATGTGTGTATGTTGACAATTCTTCTTTGTCCTCACCGATGGTTGTAATTCTGGCACGAAAGATACAATGTACCGGCCCGTATAAACTTAGAATAGAAATATAAAAAAAAAAATGTGAGTGAGCCAATTCCGCTTTAGAAAGTCTCTGCCGTCTTTCATGCATACCTTGGGAAGTACTAAGTTTAACAGTGAAAATAAATAACTTTCAAACTGCTACCAACTGCTTCGAAAGTAGATGGCAATATTTTAATATTGGCCGAAAATGTCGTTGATATATCTCGGTCTGCATCAAAGAGAGTTACATCGTGCAGGTTTTCATTTCCAACTGAAAACATATAGAGTTCTCGTATGAAAGTGAAGTGGAAGCTACTCAAAGCTATAATTGTACATAGAAGAAACATAATAAAATAAAACAACGATAAATTGATTTAGAAATGATCAATGAATAGCCTAGCAAGTTCAAGGCACGCGCTATTCCATAGAGGTCTACGTGCATGGAAGCATAGTGCATTGGTAATTCTTTTGAACTATGATCTTCCTGGTGATGTAAAGCGCTTTGTGACCCTGGATTGAAGTATTTTTTTTTTTCACAATTATATGAGTATGTGCTTTAGGAGCATCTCTCGCGCGAAAAGTAAAAAATTAATGCATATAGCACCAATGTCATACATGCTTCGCAGGGCAGGCAACCTATTCTAATATCAAGGATTCGAAATGCTCTCTGGGATAATCCTTGAACGTTTGAGTTCAGAGATGAGCATCATAATCAACAGATTTAGAGTGTAGAAATTTCACTCAATGAATTACATTTATTAGAAGCTGCATGACTTGGCAGAGAGTGGACTCGTCTAGTCGCACGCAACGGCTCTCAACAGCTAAGTGGGCTCTACAGTAATATCTCACCTCAGTGCTACCATGAGTGCCATTACATCAAATATTAGAACAGAATAAAATACCCCTTCGAGGCGTAACATCTTGCACGCAGATAGTATTTTGGTTTACCAAAATCAAATAATCGTTGTGAGGAACATTTTGGTTTTGGCTTGCGAAAATATTTGTGTTGATTACCAGACACTGCAGGCGAGCGCATGCAGCCGGTAATTTTCCCCCTAAAATAGCAAAAATAAGTTAACTAAATATTTTGGCTCCAACAAAGAAAACTTTCTAAGTACATGATGGAAATTGTGTTGTTGTATAGTACCGTAACTGTTGGTCTGAAATCTTTCCGAAATTTGATTAAGTGAAGATATGCTTACCTTGTTTGCTCCCGACAGACCATAATTCTTTCAATGACGAGCTGTCAAAACCGCTGTAAATAAATATATCTATACATACATATATATTGCAAAAATTCATGGGGTTCGTAAGGTTAATAGAAGAAAGATTAAAAGTAATCACTGATCAGAGAATCTTAGGCTAAAAAATCATGAAGGTAAGGAAAAAATTCCCATTAACACACGTGCATTGTTCATATGCTTGGTCGTGATCCCGCTCGAGAAGCTCCATCAAATCTGCTCGCCTGATCTTTGATTTAAAATATCGGAAGAAATGAGCGCGGACGTGTTCTACTTAGGCAAAGCTGTGCCATCTCCCTCATTAGGTTTTAAATATTGCCGCAGAAAATGTAGGACGTTCTTGAGGACTGAAATATTCAAGGTTACGGAAGAATTGCAAGTGCTTCGGTCTACCAATGTTCCCACGCGCTGCTGTCACATGGCAATTAAAAAGCGTCACACAAAACCTCTTCAGGTGAACTTTATTATGAGAACAGTCGCTTCTGCACGGAAATGAAAATCTCACTCCTAATGTATCACGTGTGACAATACAGGTACTGTGGGGAGCGTAGGAGAAGTTTTATTTTTATGGCTGACTTCTGCACCATAGAATTGTTAAGAAAAAATTTCACGAACTGGGAACCAAATTATGACGGTACTTGTGAGTTACTAGAAGCACCATCTACTCGCATTGCGAGGGCGAGTTAAGCCAAGCTGAACGATGAACCTGAACTTGTCCGGACTTCCAACACGTGCCTTGGTTTAGCCACTTGGGATGGTCTCACTGTTGTTACAAGTAATCCTATTTCGCTGAACCGCTTGATAACTGCACTTTTCGAAGCAGGATTAGGCCATCGGTGATCTCAAGAGTAATCAATTTGGGTTCGTGTCTGAAACTCGATTTCGCTCGCACTGCTGTGTAAAGTCGACACGCACTAGTGTGCAGTTGGCAAGTTGCGGCGGTTCGAGGGGAACTGCACAACTGCAGCACCCATGCAGTAGTTCGCTAAATATGATTTCTTGAGAACTGTCAGGGCAGCAATTATTTTTGCTTCCAGTTCTTAATTAAAATATAGAAGTAGCTTATTGTACTGCATCTGATTAGGAAGGACTATGCAGGGTCCGGGCTGCTGCAACTCCGCAGCGCTCTCCTCAGAGGACAACACTGAGAGGAAATTTGATGCACTTAAGTGCATCAAAATTATATGCATTTTTGTCCAAAAACCGAAACACGAAAGTGCATCATAAAGAGATAGTGCATCATGATGATTCATACAGGGTCCTATTATGGACTTGGTCACGTTGATGCACTTATGTATTTCGGTATTGGGACAGAGCCGATGATGCACCTAGATGCATCAAGAACAGGTAAAATTGATGCACCTGAAAAGACGAAATTTCAAATTACAATAGATATCTGCGTGTTAGTAAGTAACCGCGTTTCGCTTCGCACGTGTAACAAACCTGCAAAGCTTCTATTTACTTTCTTTTTGCGGAAATACGTTTTTCTGACTTAATATGTTTTTCTGTCTTCTGCGATGACACAACAAACTACGCCATGAAACACATACGTGTATTCTGATGCTTCTCTGGGAAACACCATACGTGCATCGAAATATTTCTCAGTGAAGTCAAGTGGGCTGCACTCAGCCCATTACTGGTCATGAAACAATAATGATGTGTGGTCACTTCCATAATATTTTCCCCGAGAGCGGTTCTCAGCCTCCAGGTAAAGGTTTAACTTGGTTTCTCAGGGCCAATCGATGACTCTCTAAATGCTGATTCGACAAACTGCCTGATAAAATAAGTCAAAATGCTACTTGCATAATGCCGAGACTGCGTGCATTGCAAGTCATGTGAGTACTGGATACATTTGTAATGCAGTGATCTCTCCCATAGCTTCCAGTCTGCGTTGAAGAACAGTATTGCCAAATGTCATTAGCTTCTCACTATGTGGGCTCCAAAAACATCAAAATATTATTAACTGGTTTTTCTCGTTATTGCTTGCTCTACGAACAAGGAGTACCACTTTTTTTCGACACGTGGTTGTGCAAATTGGAAGCTAAAGCATAAAGTTTGCTCTTGCGAATAATAGTTTCCCATTAGGTAGCATGTATCTACAAGAATAGTCAGTTACGGTGTTTTTTTTTTATCATTTCTTCATTCCTATAGTTACGTACAAGAGATATCACTTTTTCATTTTCACGTGTGGCATGAGATATTTTTATTGTCGTATACAGAGTGTCCGGCACGTTTGGGAACAAACTTCAACATAAGGTTAGGACCGTTAAAATACACCTTTTTTTTACAAAATAAAGATGTGGTCTAAAATGCTCTGTTAAAAAGTTACCCGGACTTAGAATCTTTATCCACTGTTTTGAGTTTTACAAGTTACCAATAAATAAGATGTGTTTGTTTACATTCTTGAGCAGTTCAGCGCAAGCAAAGGTGTTAACTACAATGAAGCGAGTTTCCTCCACAGTTCGAGCTTGATGTTAGGCAGTTCTTGAATACCCGATATCCAAATCGCTGGATTGGACGTGGAGGCCCCGTTGCATGGCCGTCAAAGTTTCCTGATTTGACGGCCTTGGATTTCTACCTATGGGGATCTGTTAAAAGCTTGGAATGCGAAACTACGGTTCAGTCGATCCGAAGAAGACCTTTTTGATAGAATTATTGAATCATCGGCAAATATCCATGAAACTCCTGAATTATTCGAACGCGTCCGGCAATCATTACACCGGCTTTTGACCGCTTTCATCGAAGTAGATGGGCACCATAATTGAACATCTATTGTAATTGATCTCTTACTTATTATGTTAATAAGAAAATTGTTTTGCTAACGTACACATTTCAATTCCTTACTGCTCCTTATCAATGAATGCCAGTTCAGTATTTCTCAAACTTGCAGGCGTACTAACTTTTTAACCAAGCATTCAGACCACATCTTTATTTAGTAAAAAAATTATTTATCGGTCCTAACCTTATGTTAAAGTTTCTTCCCAGAAGTGCTGGACACCCTGTATACTGGCAATATAGACACGCTAGAACATACGATTGCGGTATATTAAATCAACATCTTTTTCCTCCCAACCATGAGTATCGATATCGTTATTTATAAAGATTGAAGCTTCAAATTCGATCAAAAATAGCAAAGCCAAAGCTCAAGACTGAATTCTAAGCAAGTTGAAGCTCACGAGAGAAGCTTATGTCTATGAAACGGTCCCAGACGCTGGTATCTCTAATCTCTAGTCTATGCGTTAGCCGCAATTTTCTAATATAGCAAAGTTGGGGAGTGGATGATAGGTGAAGAACGAAAGCCCCCCCCCCCTCCCCCAAATCTTCTATAGGTTCTGCCTCGATCCTGGCCCGTTTCTCACTTATCACAATTCTGACACCTTTCGACTAACTGCATAATGTGTGCGATGGTACATTTTTGGGCATGAAACATTATTATTTATAACCACTGCAGTTCGCATTGTTTTATTCGCAATGTTGTAAGAACATCCTAATCAACAAAATCTTAGGTAAATATAGCCGTTAATAATAAGAGAGAGTTTTGGATATTATCGGCTGTTCGCTTAAAATACAGTATTTCAATGGGGATTGGCCATATCATCAACTAGCGAGGTAGAGCTGATTTTTCATCAATGTGCTCACTCTGTGTAAGGTGTTGAAGGATAATCATTGTACTATTCTCAATTTTTTCTTCTTATATAATATAAGAAAGTAAAGGACGCTTTCTTTTAAATATTCTCGATTTTTCTTTTGTTATCATGTGGAACGATTTAAATGATTGCAATTAATTTTCGATGTTCGCTGCCAGTCGACTATAACTTTATAGAGGAAAAAATTCGTGTTATTCATTATTTTCCTTTTCCATCCTTAACATCAAAATAATAAAGGACTAGTGAGACTCGTGGAAACTCCATAGCTAATCAATGATTTTACATACTAAAATGGAAGAAATCTAGTCAACGCTCTTAGCATATCTCAGTTTAACCTTATATAGCTCATCCAATCTACCCTCCTCGATCGTTTAATTAAACTAGCGTACGGCACGTAACCCTGGCTCACTCGGAAACATACCTCGTCTACCGGCCTCAACAAAGCCCATCTAACCTACTTAAGGGCAATTTCAAGCTATGCATAGTCTTTCGTTCTCAGTATTATGTACAAAATGTTCGAACTTTGAGTTGGGCTATTGCAAATGCAACTGTGTGCCGCTTCTGAGGCTCCCAAAAATTTTATTAGGGTCTCAGCTCACCTGAAAGCTTGGTCGCCTCTCTGCGCTCTGCAGCTGCCTCTCACTCATGTTATCGGGAGCGCCATCGTGCCGGAGGAGGTTGAGTAGCATAAGCTGGCGGGCGAAACTGCCATGACATTGTCCTAATATGCTCGTAAAATTAACATAATACCATCGTACGCTTGCCTGCTATAGCTTAAGATCAGCAGTATTTGACATGATGGTCCCTAATTAACAAGACCTGCGCTTGAGAGATTGCATTAGAAGGAAAGTCCAGCCGGAGCTGTACCAACGTTAAATGAATTTTATAAATACTGTTACGAAAAGCTCGCTTCGATATCTTTGAATATGAACTTTATAGAGGAAAAGGTGTCGAAGTGATGTCGTTCTGCAGCCGAGGGTGATGAAACTGAATACGTATGGCTCATCTTCTTGCTGGCTGAGGGAGCGATACTTGCGAGTGAGAGTGAGGAGATGTTCCAAACAAGGACAGTGCAGATGAAACAAAATACGCATCGCGCATCTATTTGCTTTTTGAGTGCGTCATATTTTTAAGCGAAAGCAGAGATGCTGCACACAAGGACACTGATGATGCGTCAGGGGAAATGCAATCAGACTGTTCATCAGAGGACACTTAAAGTCCTAAAATCTTTACGGATTAGTCACAAGTTTTAATAGGTCGAGCATGTCGTATTAGATACGGTCAGGCTCTGTCATATCAGAGCCAGTCTGTGTGAAGGAAGCTGTACTTGCTTGTAAAAGTTACAAAGACCATCCCCGGACTATTCGGCAATCGTAACGTTACAAAAAATTAAGCCGTGAGGGTTAGAGGAGATGCTTGCATGTTCAGAGAGTCAGAAAAGTAAAAGGAGACTTTTCAATTGAGGATTGTACGTGAAGTTCATTAGTAACCCTACTAAAAGTATACAAAATAATATACTTTAAAATTACTCTTATATTATTAGTTAATATAGCCTTACTTTTACTATAATACATAGCATGTATATAGGTACCCCACCTTTCAAAAATTAGGCAACAGTACAGCCAGAATGTGTGCACCGAAGGAATTCAGTGGAACAAAATATCGAATACTTTGAACTAAAAATTTTAAACGCACATCAGGTACTCCATAACGAGAAGTACTGCAGTGTGAAAATTACTTTAACAGTTATCATTCAACTCTTTGCGGCCTGGTATGTCTAAATACTTACGCTAAAATTGTATCCGCTTCCACGTTTACAGTGTCATGATGCCCGTACGAGGGGAATTCAAAAAGTTCGCGGAATTGCGGATGATATTTGACATAAATTGTAGCTTTCTAGCGTACGTGCAAATGTATTGCTCTGCCAAGTGTGGTCCTCTTCTCCGCTGATTCAATCCACCAACTTTGACGTAAGTTGCTGCACTTGAATAGGCAAAAGAGCAATTACTCATTTGAGCATCACCATGAAGCGTTTGGTATCGAAGTCGCTGGAAGGTCGTTACTATCAAATTTTCCTGCGCCTTGCTGTCTGTGGGGTAAGTGGTAATTGCGTTGCGTTCGAATGAATAAGAAACAAATTTTAGGCCTTTGTTTTGACAGCGGATTTGAGACTAATAATTCTTAGTACTTTGATATTAACAAAAACGAGGACCTCCATTGCATCGTTGAAACCATTTGTTATGACCGGACTTGTGCCATGTATAGCGGTCAGATGCCAGCTACCATATCAGACAACACTTGACGTTCTTGGATACTTAATGACGCTGTGAGATAAATTTTCCGCTAACTTTTTGAATTCCCCTCGTATTATCATTTTCAACTCACACTATACCCTCTGTGTCGGGATGGTAGAGCGCTGTGCTTGCATGCTGGGGCGCGCTAATGCCTGCGTAGGTGATGTACCGCATCCTAACGAAGTAAGTTGCATGCTGAAGATCGTGTGCTCGTCTCCTCCAAATATAGGCAAGTTCTTGTAATACTTAGATTTAAGCGTCAGCGTTTCTGGTATTCTCCCTCCATTGTAGGGTCACTGACCTAACTAGAAATGAGAAGGTCGGGGAGGGTTGCAGCCGTCACATGAGCCTTCCGTCTCCTATGTCATGCTTCTGTAACTACTATCAATAAATCCCCTTCTTTTATAATCTTATCATACTAGTCTAGTATACTGACCTGAACGCCGTCGTTGCAAATCTTCAATTGGAGCACTGCGATCCCCAAGGACAAGTACGTTCAGATACCCTGCATTTCTTAGCAGCATCAATACACCAAATAAAGATTTCTACAAGTAATGGTTTGCGACGATCTTGATAGTGAAATTAAAAGTTGAATATTGACGTGATGGTGGGGCATTTATTATTCATGAGAATGAGCGCCGTAATGTAAAGGCAACTTTGACTGCACCCTCCACTGGGGAATCAACTCGCACTGGTTCGGGTGGCAGATATAGACCAACTGGCCTCATAGGAGTAAGTGCAGCTGCAGCCGACGATTGGTCGCTAAGAACTATGGCGCCGAAACGGAAGGTTCAACGACCAGCCACCCCCTATCCTAAGGCAGGTACCCCGACGATAGCTATGCGCACAAGCAAATGCGATGATTCAGTGCACCGAGTGCCTTGAGAAAGACTGCGCCTGGTGTGGGTATCGACAGTGCCGTAGCCAGAGTTTTTTTTTTTTGTCTGTAACCCCCTTGGGTCCTGACTGTTGAAAATTATCCGTTGGACTTTGAGTGTTTTGGTGCAAGGTCAGATGAAATAATACTTTTACAGTTACAAGAAGTCTAACATTATCATATGATATTTGACACAGCTGAATAATCAACTTGCAGCCCAATACTGTAGTCCTGACACCTTGTGATTAACTGCCCCTAATCGTCTTATACATTTTGTTTAAATCAATGACAAGTTGAAACTTTCACGAAGCATTCTTTTTGGTCATCACTAGAAAACAAGATAAACAGATCGCTCTGAAACCAAAGTTATGAGGCGAATTATATGGCCATCTCTAAGCTCTTGCAAGCAAGCAAGAGGGTAATCGTCATCGCGAGGGACTTCAAGGTGTCCAAGTCGACCGTCATGAAGGTCAAGAGGTTGATCAAAGCTGGCCTGAGTCCTCTTGCTACTAAGTCAAGTAGTGGAAGGCCGAGGTCAGAGAGGACGGTGGCCAACTTCATAGAGGCCGGAAACTTGATCAACAAAAATCCGAATACAACGATCTCGAAGGAGTCCAGTACCCTCGGAATTAGCCGCCAGTCGAGCCAGAGAATTATCAAGAAGGACTTTTCGTCAAAGAGCTTGAATTTTAAATACGTGCGGAGTGTTGGTAGGAGTGTTGAGAGGAAGTTTGAGCGTCCGAGTGGTTTGTAGAACTGGACAGAGAACTAGGCCAACTCCAAGAATGTGCGAAATTTTTCGGTCGAGCTCTTCGCCATGGAAGCTGTGATCAACATCCAAAACGACAGATACATCTCTCATCTTCTCGTAGTCTTAGTAAACCCTAAGATAAAGTTCAACTCGGCATTCAAGAACCCTGTGCAGATCATGGTCCTTGGTATCGTAGGAGCGACGGAACGAAGTGCCAGTCCAATGATCTTCAAACCCAAGAACGAGCAGGTCAATGCCGTTGTGAACCAGAACGTGCTGATAAAGCATATTTTTCCTTCACCAAGGAAGAATTACCTGCTGGCAGTAACGACTTCAAGTAAAACGGCACCTCCTTCTACACAATCACATCAATAATGCAAGCATTTTGACGTCGGTTGGGATTGAGTTCTGGCCATCTTTCATGGGGTCTCCTTCCTCGCCCAACCTGAACCCCCTGGACTACGCCATCTGGTTGCAAATGGTCAGGGAAGTCCACACTGAGAAGCACAGCAGAAGGACACCAAGAAGAGCTGGAGGCACATTAACGACAGATACCTTCGTCAAGCACATCAGCGGCCATTTTTGCAACCGGCTCGAGAGGGCAAGGGGGCTGATTCGTCTTAGCTTCTGTTAAATATTGTTGGGATACCATTTTGTGAGAATTTCACTTGAATTTCTAATAAAATGCATTATTTATTGAACTTTTTTGGCGAATTTAAAAAAATAAGTGTAAACTTCTGGGTAATAGGTTATGCAGATGCAAATATATTCATCAATAAAAATATTAGACGAGCTTCTATTATTAATTTCTTTATTTTTTCTGGGTTATATTTTTCAATGCTCTTAAAGTTTGTTGGTTCAAAAAAAATTAACAGAAAAAGTTATTGTGTTTAAGATCTCAGTTAATATATGTTGCATATTACTGTTTTCCTACAAAATAAACATGCAAAATGCAGTAAGTTTTTCAACAGTCTAACAACACTATTTGCTGTTACAAAATGGTCAAGAATGCACCTAAGGCTGTAAAAAGCAAAATCTCTTGTCGGAAGACTAGGAAATATTTTCGTAACCCCCTACACTCGAAGTCTGGCTACGGCTCTGATCGATCCCTGGTACCTCGACACAACTGTGCAACGCGCAATGTCCTCGGCTACCGTGAGTTAGGTATGCAGTATTGTAAAATTCTTGCACTGTTTTGTGATTATACAGTGTGAATAAGTAACGTAAACCTTTTCAATAGCAACTTCTACATTGCAATGAGAGTGTAAAGGGCATTATTAGGGTCTTGAATAAGTTTACACTGACTCGTGAGACGTAAAGTATTTATAAAAGTTAGCGACAAACTCAGGCCACTGAAGGTCCATCGATAACCAATGTTCCCTGCATTCTTACGGGCAGCATTTGAATTCCGGGACAAATTATATAGTTTAGTCCATACGCTGAACTTCAATATTTTGATGCCATATTACCAAGGACACATTTTAAGATATTTTACATGAAAGACCTTTTACTCGCAAATGCATACTTTTCGAGATATCGCGCAATGAAGATATTTAACTTTCCGGTAGGAATATCATTACCACGACGAAAGTAACGCTACGGTTGAGTTACAGTGAACATTGTGGCAACATTTCTGGATCGAACGATAGTGTTTAATATGGCGCTCGCGGTGAACGTTGTTTGTGGAGGTTGTTCTCCAAAATTGTTTAAGTGTAGCCTATTTAATCAGTATTGTGATGCCATATAGCTATAGGTAATGGCCTAATAGGGCACATTTTAAGACGTTTCACAGGAAAGACGATTGCTCGCAAATGCATAGTTTTCGAGATATTCGACTTTGAAGTTCCCATTGTTTCCTATGGGAGAAAATACCCGGCGACTCCACAGGAACCTAAACTCACCAAAACTGACCTAACCTAGGCTAGGCTGGGTTTGGTCGGCTTAGGTCAGTTAAGGTTCCCGTGGAGGCGTCGGGTATTTTTTCCCATACGAAAACAATGGAAACTTCAAAGTCAAATATCTCGGAAACTATGCACTTGCGAGCAGACCGTCTTTCGGGTCTTTTCGGTTTGAGTGCCTATCGAATTTTAATGTTTTTTTTATTCCAAAGTATGTATTTTGATGTGGAAAACCCAAAAATGATAACCATTTTGTGGAGAAATTATTTATTAACACTTAAATTG
>LQNS02278081.1:2229953-2253491 GCA_001587735.2 Parhyale hawaiensis
GGTAATTTTGGGAAGTGAAAACGGAAATTTTTATCATTGATCATTTCTTTAATTTTGCTTGTGGGAAGAGACATGGTCAGCGGTGGCTCAGTGATGCATGTTTTGCTCCACTCATTCGAATCAATGTAGGTTTTGGCATTGACATTTATCTGAGGTACTCGGAAGTTTCGAATGCGACCTGTTTCCTATTTCTGCTGTAACATATCCAACGGAGACGGCACTTAGGACCCTCAATCTTTAGGCAGGTAAAGGGCCCCGCCAGCATATACCCCTGGGGCGGATTTAAAAAATAATAAAAGTAATAATAAGATAAAATAATAAACTAAAGAAAAGAAGAGCAGTGAGAAGAGGAGACAGCATCTGCACTATAGCTGTGAAAACACGAAAGGAAATAAATGGGACTCGCACAGAAGCCTTAATAAGTAACATTAGAACATTTCATTTCAGCATGAGCGAGATCCTCTCATCTCGACGCTTTCAACCCATCCAAGCCACATGCTATAGAGGGTACCATATTCCTTACAAAAAAGATAGAATTAGAAGTTCTCGTCACTTAGAATGAATCTTTCATGAATGCTATTCTTCTTCACGATGCTTTGTACATTTCCTCTAGTATTCACGATGCGGTGATGCCCTGTAGTTGTAGTTATTTTAGGACTATAACTTCTATTTTATAAAAAAATGTAGTCCTATAAAGAAAATACATATTATTATATTAGTTGTTGTTGTTTAAGCCTCCGCAGACACAACTATATATATATATATGGTGATTCAAGAGAGGAGCAGGAAGAGGCACGTAGTACGTAGACAGAAAGGGGGAGCCCATGTGTGCCATTCTCGAGCTACAGGCCCTTCAGGCGGACATACTTCCTGCAGTATTATTAGTCCTGCTGTTATTTGATCAGGAGCTTTCTTCACTTCTCTGTAAATAACCTCTTCAGAATAGAGCCACACCTTTAGAGCTCGCTATTATTGTACGATTCTCCTGAAAGACACTGTTTTGTATCGCCAATTAGAATATAACTGTAAAGCAGCTATCTTGATATTTCTATCCGGAACGTTACCTCAGTGCCAGTGTTACCGAAAGAATCCACATTGACCGTGATGTCTCTAAAGTGGTGATGTTGAATTACCACTCTACATCGTTCTACCAAATGGATATACACCCGTAGTCGAGGGTACAGCGTCCTAGTTGCATACTGCGTCTACGAGTGCACACTTTACATCTACTGCGTGCTTTGGCAAGCTCTACAGACTCACAACTGCGTACATTCGCATACACCAGCGCGCATACGGTACATGCACGACAGCGGACTAATGAACACAGGAACTACATGTAACCAAGGGTAGAAGAGGAAGAACGGAACAAAGCATCATCAGAATGAGTATGGAAACGGAAGTAAGCACAGTGGGCACGAAAGACAGACGTTCCAAAGGCCTAGCTAATGGATAAGGCAACGGGGACAGCCTACAAAGTCCCTGGGGTCATTGCTCCCATAACATAGGATGAGACAAGGAAATACAAGACAAACGTAAATTCCTAAAAACACAAAAAATAATTGCTGAAAGCTATATGCATAATAATAAAAAATAAGAAGCTTCAATAATGCCACAAAAAGGCAAGTAACGTGGCTCTGGTCAAGCCCAGCATATCACATGTGATACTTATAGCATTTCTTGCGGACGCTGCAGTACCAAACTCACCATGCAGGCCAGGAAATAACTCATACGCGTTGCCTCAATTAAGAGGCAGTCAGTATCTGCCTCATATCAAAATACCGAAAAAAAAAATTCAAGCACTGGTAACAAAAGAACATTACGATATTCATGGTCGATGATTCACACACACCCCAGCAGAATTAGAAAAAAAAATAATAGAAATAAAGTTATATATTAAAAACAATAACTTAGTAAAATGACGTGTCGCAAGTAATAAGCATAAGAACAAATTTTTCAACAAGATTATTAGATAAAAAAGCAGAGGAAATAAATAGCCATCTCTGAACTGTTATAAAAAATAAACAATCCGGGACAATCTCGCACCCGTACTCTAACAATTTCCGTGGCCGGTAAACAGGTGACTGTTGCCAACTGTTGGATGGAATGATAAACTCGGCGGGAATCCCCTAAAATATATTGCGAGAGGGTAGCACCAAGGCTACCTAGAAAACAGCAGTCTAGGTGGCGTTGGTAGTATTCGCGCTCCTACACGGTTGGTATTCAAAGATAGCGATATGTGTGACTTGTGGCGTGTTCACAGTATGCCATTGCGTGGCATACTATGACCTTCATTACATTGATTGTGCAACGCAGCTCAAGGGAAAAAGTGCATCTCCGTTATGCGTCGAACTTATTCTACAAACTATATTTACTGTTTAAGAATTAGTTCCAGGCACTTGATATATGAGCTCTTGAATTTGTTTCGACACATTTTGACTATTGTTAACAGTTTGCTCCGTGAAAAGATTTTATGTGTGCGACATGTATTTAAATGATGGTAAAGCTATCTTATGTTCAAATATATATCATAGGAGTTTTATTTGTGGTCAAAATATCAGTTTGTATTACATTTATAGAAATTAAATATAGCAATTAATAAAGTTCAGGTATACGTATATAATCAACACAAGAAGGATTTTATGTTTTATGTCGAGCTCGTAAGTTTTTCTGTTTGTTTGCCGGTTACCAAGATAACTCAAAAAGTTATGGATGGATCTTTTCCGAAATGTAAAGGGATTGTTAGATATGTTAGGTGAAACTGATGATTAACTTTTTTGGCGAATATCCATCCAACCGTTTGTTCGTCTGCCTCTTTTTTTCAGTAGCTGAACCGATCTTTATGAAAGTTGCAGGAGTGGTTGGGATTGTTACTTGAAGCAAATGACCAAATTTTTGTGCTGATCCATTTGTCCGTTTAAAATTGTTAGTCCCTATATTAGTTTTTGGTTCATGAAAGTTGTAGGAATTGTTAGAAATGTGAGAAGATACAGACAGCAAGATTTTTGTGATGATCGGCTCTTCCGTTTGTGTGTTTGACTGATGTTAGAATGCTTGGCCGAATATAACTAAAAAAAAAGTTATCGACGGATATCCATGAAATGTGCAGGAGTTGTTAGAAATATTAGAATGCACAAATGACCAAATTTTTGTGATGATCGGTTCGTCGTTGTATGTTTGACTAATGTTTGCGAAAAAATTTGCCAGAACATGCTCCTCCTATACATGCTAAAAAACTTACGGGCTGATCTTCAAGAAAATTGCAGAAGCTGTTATAACTGTCAAGAGCACAAATGACCAAGTTTTAGTGGTGATAAAAAGTGGATCCTAGTTGCAGGACGAATTTCAATTTTTTCGTTAACATTGCCTTGCTTGGCGGAAGTATGTGCCCTCAGAGTGCTCTAATTCCTGTTTGAATTTACTCGGCTTTCTTACCTCTTTACTCAGTTAAAAAAAACCTACTGAATATGGTAACGTTTGATCAACACCTTCCTATTTTATAGCATTACAAATAATGATTCTTATATACATTTTTATGATTTTATATACATTTTTGTGTAATGTATTTTCATATTTTTTATATATGAATGAATTCGACTTGTATCCTGTCCTTGACTTCGTCCTCATTTTTATGACCCGATCCATAGCCTGTTTTGAAGGCCCATTTCTAGCTATGAGATGTGGTAGTTTTATTCCGTAAGGTGAAATTTGGGGAAAAAAACTGAAACTAATCGCGTTCAACGCTTCAAACATTTCCAGCACTTTTCAAAGTGACGAATCCAAAGCTTCTGTCTGAAGTTTCGAACAGCTTGAGCATCGAAGGCTTAGTTTCGGTGCCCAATCGGACGTGCCTTTAGCAAAGTTCATCCATTATAATATTAAGTGATGGAGAGCAGCAACCCTAGAGGGAAGGACCCTATAGGTTACTTTGGCCTTAGGTAGGCCTTCGGGACATCCTTCCTTCGGCTCCACTTTGCTTCGTTCAGCTTCAATACTGCTACTGATGTTATACCGTCTTCTTTTCTTCCTCTTCTTTCCCGACTTGTTGTTTCCATGCGCGTTGATGCTGTGTAGGAACAAACACCCTCGTGTTTATGTTCCACATTTCTATCCACATTCTATGTGCCCCTTCTTTCTCCCTCAGTAGAATCGCCTTTCATTGTAGTGCAAACTAACTTGTCATGTACGATATTATTTGCGGATGATGCATTGCAACTAAACACGGAAGGGAACATAAAATCGTATAGTGGGGCACCCTTTCATAAAGGCGAGTAACCTGAGCGAAGTGCAAAAGTATCGCAATTCAGATAACCATCCTGCTTAATATTCTGCATTTACTAAAAAAATGCCAATTGCAAGAGATCTATATTTTATACGTGAATCGGCATGTTAAAGAAGGAGAAAATTATCATGATTGGACTATAACCAGTGTCGTATATACTAAGGTACTTTTCTGACGAGTTATTCAAGTTTTTCCTCAAAGTTTATAAGCTTTTACCAACGTAGCATACCACCCTAAGTACCGCGAAAGAGCATATCTGTGTAATGCACAGTCCTCTACTTCGGATTGTCTACATGGTATTATAACGTAAGATTGTCTATCAGTCACCAGTTCGGTGTCACCTGCTTGTTACGCTGAGGTATGCTTTACTAGCTCAGAACGCTCAGGAATGCTACCACAAGCATTGGACCATGGTTACTTAGAGACTATCAATCAAATTGCAAGAAGTGGTGGGTGGACCGATGGGCAGAGATTGAGCCAAGAGTGACTTTCATGTCTGAGGGAAATGCTCCGTATAATAAAAAAGTCTTAAGTAGATGGAATCGGGATCTGGCTGAACTACTGGTGAACGATTTTGCTTCGCTAATCTCTACTACTGCATACATCATATGTTGCTTTGTATACGAATTTCTACAAATTGCTTAACTTTTGTATCTATGTTGTAAAAAAGAAGATGGAAAATCAGAACTGAGTCGTCAATCAAACCATTTCCGTAAATTGAAGCAGCTCTATTTGGAACGAAAATCACTGATTCCCACAAAATGTAGCCATCATAGATACACCATCTACATGACAAAGGCTGCATGACCAAACACGCCGCAAAATAAGTAGGTTACTGTAGGTGGTGCAATACACCTCCCCCTGCACCCCCTGTCCCCTCTCTGAATTACCACCTGGCCCTGGAGCGGCAGGTGTTCCAGGCCAGTCCAGCACACCTGTACAAAGCTGAACCTTACCTTGCACACTGTCCTGCGTGACTCACAGTAGTGCCTTACCCGCTGTTGACGAGTGTACCCATTGTGCGTTATACATAAACAGGATGTGATTATTATGCGAACGAGTGCGTCATCGATATCATATCCCTAAATGTGTAGTATAAACAGCAGGGAAATTCCCTTTTTACTATCAAGAGGACCAAAACTTTTTACGCATTTACTAGGACATCGATTCAGCATTCACTCCATATACCACAAAAAGTGTGGTCAAACCTCGTTGGAAAACTTTTCCTAGGAAAAACCTGTACTGTAGAGAAATTTGTAGCTATGACAATCGCGATAACAACATTAACATAGCACACATGGCTATATTAGCGTGTTGTGAATGTAAACAGTAGTTACATAGTTAAGTGCCGTGCTTCAGGAAAGTTTTCGCTTACTTGTTGTCGCAGGTAAATGCTTGGAATTGTAGTAGGCGCTATAGCTACAGTAACACTTTGCTCGTTTATGCGTGCGTGTGCAATGTGCATAGGTATTTAAATGCTGTGTATTGCAATGACAATATTTTTGTATCGCTAGAATAATTTATAGATCTATTTCAGTTCGTATGTCTCGTTGTGTATTTAAGGAAGCCAATCACCAACGTAGCTGAGCAAGTGTCATTTCTGGTTAATTGCCTGTGCTGATGACGTGCAAAAACTCAAATAGTGCATGCAGAGTTTACGAGCGTTGTTGATAAATCACTACATAATTTTCTGGTACCTGCGAAGTGAAAAAGTTATAATATTGCCAACAATAGTCTTGCTGTGAATATATTTGTATTATCTGCAGGAGCCGTGTTGAAAATAACTTTCAGCTGTGTCTGTTGATTAGTTGAATCGATATCTTCACAATACAGACAATAGTACAGTTTTGTAAACCACATACTGTTCGATGCTCCGAAAACAAGTTAACAAAATCTATACAGACCAGATTAACTTTCCAAAATTATTATTAAATACACACCAGGTGCCAATCAACGAATAGAAGCGCTTTGAGTTAATGCATAGCAAATAATTCAAATTATCAAAGCACAGTTTGAAGTTGTGAAGAGTAAATAGATCGCGAACATGCTAGTTGTGTTGTGAGGGGTAACGCACATATATATATATATATATTCATTCGTAATCTAAACCACGAATAAATCAAATAACACTGTAAAAACTCTTTTGACTGGTTTATAATTAACCACAAGCATGAAAAAGTGGTGTGAGTGAAGCTTTGCAAATATTTATGCAGGTTCTGAAACAGTGAAAAAAAACTGAAATAAATAAACATGTGAGATCCGAGGTATTGGTAAAGGTTAAGCCCCCTTGGCCGGCCGCGCACTACGATTAAGAAATCCACGAACACCGGTTCGGGCTGTAGATTACTGCCCGCTAGGACCAGGGGAGTGCACTGTTGGAATCAACCATAATTATCACAGCTATGGCGTCCAAGCCTGAAGACTCGACCACATGATAACTGCACCCCCACCCGATCATCCCCATTGCTGGTTTGTTCAGTGCCCTCTCTATAACGATGAACGGTAGAAACGCTGACGCGCATAATGGAGCATCAAAACTTTTCATACTTGCTTGGGAACCGATCGTCTTACTGAATAATGAGCTAGTCTTCGTTTTTAATCAATATTTCATAGCAAAATAGGCAACTATGTACGGCAATTTACGTACTGTACGCTCTATATTAATTGTATTAATCTTAATGATTAGCATATCCTAGAGGGTCTAGATGAAATAACTTACAAAAATTGCAGTATGTCAAGTATCGCCGATGAGTAAAATTAAATTTAGCTCACATAACGAATGGCAGAACGGTCTTCAATGACGTGTTGATACTATACGTATATGAGAGAAGAGCTGCGAACTGAACTTGTCTCAACTGACCATTTCTATGCTTAATGACACAACATCTTCCATCTTCGGGTGTTCCCAGCAAAGCATACAAATGTTTTGTTGAGCCTTCGCAATGGCACAACTGTGCGTCTGCTAAAGCTACTGTACTAAAAACTTCACCAAAATGTTAGCCAATGAGTCTGTTAGGTATTCAACTGTCACTAGTGAAATTTAGGTTTAGGATATCGCATCGAATTTTCTGTAAATTTGAACTTAGGGCGTTGTGTGCTGTTGGATGTTTAAGCGGACCCAGTAACGCTTTCGGAAGAGGGGCTAGGAATTTCACCTCACACGATTCTGGTGCGAAACAAACCGAAAATTTGCAATGGGTCGTAATTACAAGTATTGCAGGGAAGTGTAATACCGACAACTTAGTGTCTGACAACTCGCAGGAGCCCTCCTAAATATCGCTGAAACTATCTACAGCAATATGGATCCAAAGCATTTGATATTGTCTTCATGGTATGTTACTAGGAAAAATAACTTTTCTAAATATTTGCCCAAATTGGTTCACTAGCTATTTGCCTGACATGTCACATACCGTCACGCTCAATAACGATCAGTCACCTTATGTTGTAGACAACTTTGAGTGTCCCTCAAGGATCTATTTTAGACCCGATTCTGTACTCAATATTCAATAATGACATCCTTTTGTAACAGCACGATGATACTTTATTCATGTATGCCGATGATGTAAGTTACAATTTCCTTCTCGCTTAGTAAACACGAAGAAGAGAGCAGTAAAGTGAAGAACCTCATGGAGGAGCTAAATACAATAATTAAGGCCCTACGTATTTATCATAGTTAACACTCATCACAGATAAGTAAGTAAATACGCCCACTCTCTATCGCTTGGAATAAATGTTTTATTCAAATCTCGATGCTGTCCAAACGCTTGGAATGTGAATGAAAATAACATTTCATTCTTGGCTTCCATATTCAGAAATAATGTAGAAGTGTGCAAGGTAGGTTAATGTGTCCCCACAGAATAGCACATTCGTTATATCAAAAACCACACCTATGACGTGTCTACTTGCTTGTTCTCTCTCATTTTAATTCCTGTCGCTTAATCTGGGAGAAACCCTGTTAGCTTAGCTCAGACGTGTAAAAGTCTCAGAGCATTGAAGCGAAAGTCATTTTCAACGAAAAATTTACCGAGCGCGGCCATGAAAGTTCCCAGCTAACAAAGCTTCAATGGCCACCAATTGAATCGAATTTCAAATTCACTGAAGCCCAAATCGTATTTCGTCACAACATGCTGCTCTTGCACTGCTTGCTCGCAGTAGGAAGATCAGTAGACGAACTCTTCGGTGAACAGGTCTCAAGTGTGCTCCATTCGCACGAATGCTGGTAAACAAGCAATTTCTATCTCTAGAGCTCGTCTTTGGAATGATCTTTCTACTCCTATTCATGGTGCGACTGAATTCAGTCAGTTCATCTAGATGACTGTGTCTCATTTTGAGAAGTCCTAATAACTGCGCCATGAATTTGATCGGCAAACGCGTCAGACAGTCTCTCGCTTTTGGAAAAAGTTTCAGCTGGTCTGTATCTCTTAAATTGCACGTGCCACTCCTTCTTTTACACTCTGAAAGTTCTACATTCTATCGCTTATGAATCAATATAGTATTTACCAGGTTTAATTAGTAAAGCACTCTGTGTTTCTAAATTCTAAGATTTTTTGATCACATCTCTGGGGTAAGAACCCAGTTTAACCGGCATCCCCATTTGTGGAAAATTGTTTTCTTATTGCATGCCCATTATAACATGTGGATGCTATCTACAAACGTAAATCTTCTCTCCAGCTCTCAATTATCTCCTGGTGTCTAAATTTCCAGCAAAGAAGAAACGCTAGTTTTCTATTTTTGATAATAAAAACTTGCTGCTGGTATCGAAACATAAGATCAGTACTGGAAAAGTTAAAACTGAACACCTCTGGGGTTGAGCACTTAGTAGGTCCGGCACAGAAAATTTCTCGCCGTCAGCTGAACTCACGGAAAAGTGTGGAATAGTTCGCTCGGTGAGCCACTTTGGGGCAATTGTTAACTTTATTTTCATCTCATTTTTACTCCCCTGTTTCCTTGACTTCATGAAGAATATACCGACAGTAAAGCACTCATTAGCAATGTTACTCAAGGGCATAAATTATGCAGTACTTGAACATTGCAGATTCAAGTCCGAATTTTCTGTGATCATGAACTTCGCGATGAATGATCAGTTGAGATCGCGTATCAATATTTTTGATTGTATAATTACTTTCTTATGCTCACAATTTACCATCGTAATTTTCTGAATTCAAAAATTAATTTGAAAACTAAGCTCTTACCATTTTTTGTTAATTGTGGAAAGTTAACACCGGCAAGAACTTAGTTTCCGACCTTATATGGAAAGGGCGTAGATCGCATACCAGCACCTTTGTACGATAGAAGGTTCACTACGCTTGAAACTTTATTTGAAATGGTGAAGCCAACGTATCTACCTGAAGTTTCGGACAAGTCCAACCTACATGGCTTAAAGCACCATCAATTGTCTCAGGAAAGACTAGTATAGTCAAGCGCCTTGGGCTTCACTTGCCCGAAATCCTGAACAGGAGCGCAGTTATTGCAATCTGAAATCGAATTTCAGAGGTAAAACGAAAATCAATTACCCGTGAGACTGCCAAAAATTCAATTTTGCTTGACACAATGGGGTTTTCTTTTGGCTCAAGTGCAATCGTGTTGCAACTAACCCCTGGCGCAAGTTCCAATGGGGCGAAATTAAAGCTTACGTCCAATCTCCCAGACGAGTCAATCGCAATGATCTCCGATTAATTCGACTTCGCATAGACTTTTATCTCGCCTTTGAGGGGTTATTTCAATTATCCGGGGCTCGGGCACCTATAGTGAATATAAAGCTATTCTCTTTTCAGAATCTGAGCGATTCATAGAAATCCGGTATACAATTCTGACAAAATTCAGTACAACATCGAGTCTGTGAAACTGTAAGCGATGTCTTCCGAAGTTCAAAGAACATACTTATTGAAGTGTTTGCTGGTGGTACTGACCATTAGTACAGTTAAGGTTGTGCCAGGACTCGCCGGGCCGCGACCTGAGTTTAAAGCTTTTGCCAATGTGGGACAAGTTCATGGCGCCCCCGATTCCCTCAGCAGTAACTTCGTAGAACCAAGAGCCCGAAGGGTGGTAAGGCAGGCAACTAACACGACTGAACCTCCAGCATCTACTACTCCAGCGTCTACTACTACCCAAGCCGCCACCACTACTCCGACACCGTCTACTACACCGTCTACTCCAACTCCACCAAACGTCAACATCTCGGTCATCACGAGCAAGAACTATTCATTTGTGTACCATGCTTCTTTCGTCGTTGGGATAAACGGCTACGACATGAGCGGCAGTTGGATGAAGATGGATCTCAATGGAACTGATGCCTCTAAGGTCTCCATTCCGAAGCCTTTTGCAGGACAAGTGACCACGCGCTCAGGCGTCGAGGGCGGCGGGAACCCAGGCGGAGCTGTGGGGGGAAGCACGACTGTGCCACCAGCTGGTAAACAGCAGCAACGCCTCGCAATGAAGCAGCAGCAGCCTTCCCAGAACATGACAAACACAACTGATGCCCCTGACACGAATAACTTCGTACTTATCAACACCGTGAGTATTGTCAGAGTTGAAATTTTTGTTTTGCTAACGAAGTTTTGCTCCCTTTTTTATATTAATTTCTAATATTTGTACTACCGAGGTGTCACAATTAGCTGCAAACATTGTAAATTTGCTGTGGCGTATAGTTAACTCTTCCTCTTACTCTGTTTCCAGTGTTCTGCATTACAAACACGGTCATTCATACAAGAGAGAGTAGACTAATTCACGAGAGAAAGAGTTGCTTGGTCTTTCTCAGATACGACAGTCCAATTTATACAAGGAACACTGTTTTCATTATATACAATGATTTTATAGACTTGTAAAACCTGCAGTCAGAAGAATATGTTTTAAAACGACAATAAATAAAAAATAATTAAAAGAAATGAAGCACTTTTTTATATATACGGGTTGAGGCAAAGTTAAACTTATGCAAAAAAGGTACATTCATCAAAAAGGATCTCATTACGATAAAAACAGATCATTGTCGTACTATGAATTCATAAGACGCATTTATTTAAAAATTATAAGAAATATTAATAAAATAATTACAACTATCGGATAACATTCATGCAGTTTTTAATTATTAAGGTAGGAATTCTAATTCTCTCTAGTTTTGCATATACTGTTCCACAATTATTTTTATATATTTTCATCCGATGCACATAATATGTTTATGCAGTCTTTTATATGTTATCTCCTACGCATATTTGGGGTAAGCACAGTAGCAGCTACTAATGATTATCTTGAACGTAAGGTGGAAGATGAAATAAAACAAAACTTATGCACATAGTAAGAATGTAGGTCCGTGCAATTATTATTGCACGGTTACATGACTTATATCATGCTTTTAGAAGCCTTTCCTAAGATCATTTACATTCTGTAAATACGTGTAATAACACGAAAAATCAAAGCGCTGAATATTTGATAAAAAAATTATGTAAAATATCATCGACTTGCGGGAAGAGTTTGGCTTGAGCTGAATTTATTTTGCTGGATTTTTTCGGAACTATAGACAGAAGCGTTGGTTTCACCGTTTGAATCACGTTGCAAGTGCTGAGAAACTCTCGGTCATGTTTGAGGTGGCGGGAAACTCCATTGAGAATAGAGTAGAATAAATAGGTGGCAGTAGACGGTCTAACAGGCCCATTCTCCGAGAAATTTCACTTAGCAGGGTTCAATTTTCAATTGTATCAGTGGTAATCGATTTAAGGTTAACACCTGAAAGTCAAATCAGAGTGATGAAACCAACGCTCCTATCTAACCTACCGGACAGCTTAAACTAGTGAGCTATTTAACTAGACTGTATCCTACCAATGAATGACACTTTAATATTCCATTCCCCTACATTAAGTTGCCCTGCTTGGAAATGATATTTGAGGTTGAGACAGATGGAGAGGATTTTTCTACTTCTATACTAATACTTGCCATAAACGCTGGCTTATGAAAGATTTACATTGAGAAATAAGTACATTTAACTCATTCTCATATGCTGCATTATCTACCAGCTATGTTGAAAGCTAAGGACAAGAGATAAATAAATATAATTTGACCTTTACGTGGTAACTTTGCAATCTTATTCCAGTACCAAGGAATGCGAGGTCAACTGAGTAAGGAATTCAAGGCTCTCAAGGAAGGACAAGTGTTCGTGAGGTACTACACTGCAGTAGCTAACACGTCTTTCACAGGTACGGCTTGAAGCGTTGGGTATTTTTAAAAGATCATCTGCTAAACACAATAGATAATAATGTTTTTACTGATGCTAATAATAATATCGGTATTTTTAAAAGCTCGTCTTCTAGTCTCAATGCAATAATAAAGATTTCACTTATGCTAATAATAACATCATAATACAATACTGATAAGAATTATGTTGGTGTATATAAAATTTAAGGCAAAGAACATCAAATACTAACGTGTATTTAGTAACATTTATAAGAAGATGAAAAGTATACCGTAGCAAACATTTTGAGTTGAGAGGAAGACAATTACGGGAAAGAAAAAAAAATATATATATAGATACATCCAAGCGAGATGTAGCCAACCATTTACTCAGATTATAAATGATTAAAACATGTAGCTGCAGCTCCATTGGAAGGTTACAAGTGAAGAAAATGGTCTTCAGAGTGGAATTTAGTGAACGCATGGCTTGAGCTACAAAACTATTGGGCTTGAAGACAGGAATAGGGACATCTACAATGTCGATAGAAATTTGGAAGCCGTGCCGGTGAGTGTCCTCGCAAAGAATCAGGGGATCATGGGAGCAGCAGGTCATCAAAAGGAAGAATACGTCATAAGTCACTCATAACATATATATAGGATGGACGAGCCTAACGTATAGGCTACTCTATTGCCTAGGATCAATTCCGTGCCTCCTGTATAGGGTGCTTGTCTATAGTTATTTCCTACTGTTTCTGTTGAAGAATATAAAACACCTACACTAAAACCATTTAAACGTTATTCTAAGCGAAACTGCTTTTACACCAAAGTTACAGACGTGGACTTGCTGCTCACAACTTTTAGCAGCACGTAGAGCTAGAATATCATGGAACCAAATTGCATTTGATGAACATGAGAGTGATAAAAACATGAAGCCAAAGTGTTATATTTCTTCGTGCACTCAAAAGAAGGATTTCTCTGAAAGCCAAAATGTGTCTTTAAAGGGAATATTTTATTAGTAAGGCCGAGGGGATGTTTTTCCACCTGTGCCCACTTTGCTTATATAGTTTTTCTTGTAATATGTCAGAGAAATCGAAACAACGGTTGCTGCACTAGCAAGAGACTTATATAATACGTGTGAAATATGTTTTTCTGTCTAGTTTTGTGAAGGGACATCGAGAATTTTGTAGAACATTTCAATCAGACCTTCATAGCGAACGAATACCGTAACGGCAGCTAGCCTCCAACTGCCTTATTTAGCTGGTTTGAGGTTTTGCCCCGGCCTTTCTTATTTTTGATAATAATTGAAACACATACAAAGATGCATTTTCCTGAATTCACTTTCTGAACAACAGGCTTTTCAACTTCAATCGTGCGCAACACGTAGGTACCTTTTCTCACGCTGACGATAGTTCATACCATTGGTACCTTGTCCTTCTAGACATTTTTCTTTTCTTGTGAACGTTGCCATTATCGTTAATTTTGTTTCATTCTCTCACCAGTAGTAATGGATTTTGTTTTCCAGCTCCTTTGCCAATTTTTGCTTACCATGCGTGATGTTTTACTTTAGAAGTGACGTCAAGTCAACACCACAATTGGGAAAGCCACATGCACTGCTTTGTGCTGCAGATAAATCTCCGCTGTGCCCAGAGGAGTGCACGGCTGCCTTCGACGTCAAATTTCCAGAGCTATGGCGTCAAAGGCGGTGGGCTCTTCTATAACTGCAATATCCGGACGTCCACCCATGCCTGGCTAAGTCACTGCCCTCACTGTGGCATTTGCAAGTTAGGATAGTCGATACTGCAGTCTCGAGCATTTCAGGACTATTTCTTTGAGGAGGAGTTGAACTCCAGCTCTCGAAACTGCGAGCACCAGCACTCTATCCATTTCACAACAACGAGAACGTGGGTGCCACGTTTTACTTGAGATAACTCCCGTCTCGCTTGCTTTCCCTTTTTCTGGCTACCATTACCGCGGATAAACTGTATCTGAAGCTTATCATATAATCTAACTAGAGCACTCTGAGAGCGCATACCTCCACCAAGTGAGGCAACGGTAGCAAAAAATTCAAGTTGACTCTGAAACCATAATTTTCTTTGTATAGACTCCAAAATCTAATTATTTGTGCCTTTGATAGTAATAATAGCTTGTACAATTTTTTCGAAGATCCGTTCATAACTTTTTGAGTTATACTGTTAACAAACGTAATGACAAACATGAGTCAATCATACAAACGAACAAACCGATCTGCACCAAAATTTATCCATTTACTTTTTATTATATACCTAACAACTCATGTTAATTTCATCAAAATCCATTCATAACTTTTTGAGTTATGACATTGAGAAAAATGAGGCACACAAACAAACAAACAAACAAACGAATGGACATATCTTCACCAAAAGTTAATCATCTGTTCCTCCTAACATACCTAACAATCCCTGTAAATTTAATCTAAATCGGTTCATAACTTTTTGAGTTATCTTGGTGACAGACAGACAGGCAAACACGACGAAAACATAATCTCCTTGGCGGAGGTAATATTGTGGGCAAAACATCATTAATCTTAATTTAAAGAGCCATTCACATTGTTGTTTTAACATATCTATGCAGTGCAAATGGTGTCGAAGAACGCGAGCATGGGAGCGCCGCAAGTGTTGTACAACAGCACCGCTGACGGCAGCAACGCAACGGTCGCAGTGTGGACATCCCGCAGCTTCAACTTCACGAGGGACAGTGCCGACTTCAACAACTTTGTAGTACGTGTCTGAGTCACAAATAATTTCACTTCTGCTATTAGCACAAGGGCACTAGAATAATTTGGGAATCGTATGGAAGGCCATTGACTTACAGCGTTTTTCTGATCACTCGCAGTCTGCAGTATATAAAATTAATTTTTATACAGCCTTTTAAATAAAAGCTTTGACATAAGTTATGGGAAAAACTTTCTTTTATAGCTAGTTGTTTACTTTCACGATAAATCTGCAGCGCCTGATGAGTTCTTCCAAAATGCAGGGGTGCTTAATTTGGAAAATGGGAGTATCTAAAAAACCACTAAGAAATCTAGAGGACGTCCCCCACACGAAACGGGTTGGCAGAAAAGCTAAATGTATGTGTTATTTTTGGGTATTGAAACTATAAAATTGAAGGTTCTTTAAACTAAACTGTTCTCCGCGTGCAATTAATATTCCATAACAATTTGAATGTAATTTGTGTTGTTTCGTTGAGCGCCAGTTCCGGGTAGCTAATGATTATATCGGGTACGCCATTTGCTGTGGGGCTGAAAATTTATGTGCTGCATTCTATTTCAGACCAATTTAATTAAATTTATTTTTAACATACATTTGAAACTAATTTGGTATGGTATAAATTACTAATGTTGGCGCTATGACAAACTGATTGAGTGAAGGGAACCACAATGAATTTTAAAGGTTACTTTTGCACAAAAACCAGGAAACATAAGCGAATAAAGAAGGAACAGTGCGTTAGTGAAAAGCAATTGTGTTTAAAGGATAGACCGCTCTAATGGCACAAGGATTACTGGATGTAAAATGTTAGGGCTAAATTTCAGTTTGAGATTTTCAGTACGTCTGACAACGAATACAACCTTAGCTGTATTGCAAGATGTGTAATAAAATATTCTATGACACTATAGTAGTGCACGACCAGGTGGATCTCAGGGTCAACTTTCTAACTCATACAAAGATTATTTAATTTGAATGATAAGGGGTTAAGATGCATGAAAATAAGCACGTAGCCCCACAAGCAACATAAATTCACTCTCGTGTAAAGTTCGGCGGGCAAAAATCACTGTGAGACAAAATGCCGATCGTCGGTCGCAGCGAGCATATGCGCCATGTTGCGTTTGATAGAGTTTGTCAAAGTTACAATGGCAGATGTTTGTGTCACACATTCCAGTCGAAATGTCACACAATGCAGTTCAACGGGCAACATAATGACGCATAATTATGCTGTTCACAGCTGCAGATCACCGTTCAGGCTCCCACCACCCCAACCGTTGCCACCGGCAGCGTTGTGTGGGCTGTGCAGCACATCGCAGTAGCCGGCAACTACCCTGACGGGGTGAGTCAACCATTTTAGTCTTGTTGCGAGTCATCTTGGTACTTTTGCCAAGGCCTTAACACATTTTTTTCCATTGTGACTTGCGAGGAAATGATTTTACTCCGTACAATGCATCGAAACCACCCGGGTGTCACAGAGCGGCTTACAGTGAAACTGACCGCTACCACGGAAATCGTCTATCTCGGAGAGAAGGTTGCACATATGCATTCAATGCTAACTGTACAAGCAATAAAAATACCTGGACGCATATCATAATCAGTGCGTGTGTATATCGAAACTGGTCAGCAATGTAGGAGGGTATGTTCACGCAAGATCGACGCGCATGGGAACAGTTAGTCAGAATACGAAAAAGAACAGAACCAAGCATCATGAGGAGTATGAAAGAATGGGAGCTATCCGAGCACGCAGGGACTAACAGAGGCTAAGATAGCACGGGAAGGGGGGGGGGGGGGCTTGACTCTTGATGTTATGGAAGGGGTGACGGATTAGCTGTACAACTTCCTTACCAAATATCGATAAGGTTTAGTATGCTACGCAAAATATAGACAAACAAACGGCTAAATAGATCTTCAATGAAAATTAATAATCTGTTTCCCCTGCTGAGAGAGCTTAATTCAGGCGTACCGAAAAGTGAATTTTAACCCTGCTCTACTCACCCCATTTCTGGGAGAGGTAAATACCTCCACTGCAGCTGTGCAGATATCAAATGCTGAGTCATCGCGTCAGCGCCGCAAGAGCTTGCTTGCCTGGGTTGACATTCAAACCTAAATATGGTAACATTTCTTCCTGACCCTATACGGCACGGGTAACCAAATTCGTTCAGAAAAAATAGGTGAGAATACAGGAGTAACTTAAATTGTACATGTACGAGGATTAAAACGTGACTCAATGCAACGTAAAGCAAGGCAGGAGTGTCAGACATCATCAGAAACAAAATAAAGCGCGGCATAATATGTATGAAGAGCGCGGGCAACTGATAGTCTTGAATATTGCTGAGGGTGTAAAGGTGTGCATATGCCTTCATTGTATCATGAGACCATTACTGTGGCATTAACTGGACGAATTCATACACTTGCTACAGTAGTAGGTTTTCATAACAAGTTTATGCATTCATTATAAGCCCAAACAACTCGTTAACAGTACTTTTAAACGTATGGATATAATGAAAAAGATTTTTGGTTCAACCTCTAAGAGTAGTTACAGGTCCTGTGGCATCAACTGAACGAATTCGTTCACTTCCGGTGAAGTAGAATAATTTGTTATTATTGCTGGAACCATCACTTGCAACAATTATAGTAACGGTCCAAAAAAAGTAAAAAAAATCAGTAAATAATATTTCCCTCGAGCATTAAAGCATATCTAATTCTACTCTATGGCGTTGGTATCCAAAGCGACGGTCAGTCATAGAGGATACTTTCGTGATGCAAGATTTGATGCAAGTCAAACCGCGAAGGCTTAAGTTTGGCGCCCAATTGAACGTACCCTTTGTATGCTCTGCACAGTAGCGCCAAGCCTGTAACTGAATATTCTCTCTGAGTAGTTCCAAGCCTTTAATTTGGTCTTTGCAGTAGGCCAATCCGACGACTTAGTATACTTAACACTATAGCGCCAAACCTACGGCTTGGTGTGCTTTGAAGTTGTGCTAGTTGCAACATGTAGCCCCATTGTCGTGAATTGAGTACGTCCATTTATTTTAATGAATTAAATTTTTTCATTTACTATCATGACTTGTATGTATGAATTTGAGCGTTATTATCGATGCACGAGTATTTATTTAAATATTAACGAAGAAGATCATGTATTGTTCTTTCGGGAAGCTTAATAGAAAAGCCTTTACCGAGAACCATAGATCACACGAAACTTGATTGCCCACTAATATAGTAACGAGTGGGGCTCATGGCAAATTGATTAAACTTCGATAAAATCTTTGCCAGCCAACAGAGCGACTAAGAAAAAAAAAAAAAAAAAAATACAAACTGTTCTCAGTAATGCAAGAGATGTGTTTATCAGCAAGAAGCACAAATTGGTAGTTAGATATCAACGGTGACGATGATAATTGAAGCTTGGGACACCAAAAATAACATGAACTTGTTTAAAATAAATTTCGCAATTTAGCAATGGATAGCGTTGATATATGCTCGCTTCTTTCCAATAGATGCATTCGTTGCGTCTCCGATGCTATTTTTTTTCAGGTAGTTATATATAGATTGAGTGGATTAGATTTTATTGCGGGTTAATCAATTTACCATTAGTCTCACTTGCGAGGAGCGGACAGTCAATTAGTATCGTGTGGTCTATGAAACAACCACTGTAGGATTGTTGTGCCAAAAGCTTGGCCAATAAAATCTGATGTCTGTACTCAGTCATTAATAACCTGATATATTATTTTGTGTGTATGAAAATCAAGGGGCACAAAACTGTAGGAAGAGTTGCATAATTGGTAGTCTTTTTCAGCATGATGATAAAATATGCCGATGTAGAAATTACATTCATGATAAGATTCAAATATCCGCTGTAAATCTGAACTGGGGTTCATCAAAATCGCTGCACTCAAATGTAGGTATCTCACAATCATTACTTAATGGTATCGATTGGAACAAATGGTGGTATTTCATCCAGCATTAAGCCCCATATAATTTTTGTTTATCCATACAAAAAATATACATGAAACATTAGGGGTATTTTTCGATTTCCTCATTGAATTTAGGTTCTACCGCTATTTTCTCATGTGGGGGTAAAGAAGAATGTTTTTACGACAATCCTTTTGCAGTCTCATTCAGTCGATGTACCAGTAGGTACAATTGCTTCATATGTGTACCAAGAACTAAGAACAAAAATGATCATGTATTGCTAGTGGATCAGTGCATGTTCTCTCCGATTAAAGTTTGTTTGGATAAGCTTGATGGATGATAGTAGAACTGAATTAAAATAACGTACTTAGTTTTTAATCATTGTATTGTAAATGTGATACAATGCTGGGTGCAGATCATTGTGAAGTGGAAAATATTGTAAACTAATTATATTCTGCAGTTTCACTCGTCAATCGCAATCAACGTAAGAAGAGACATTCATATTCACTTCCAAAATACTATTTGCTCGAGCTGATATGTTTTCATAACTTCAATTAATTATTTAAAAAGTTCGCTTCGAATTGCGTTGAAAAGCCTTGTATCATTATAGCATCAGATAGAGCAATTTTTGCTTTTGCTCTATCTATGATATTATAGTTTAAACTGAACTTGAACACTCAGCATTAGGATTGGATATTGTGCAAATATTGAAGACTGTAGCTAATTTGCCAGAAGCTGCATATTTTCTAAGGAATACAAGCAAGCACAGTGGTACGTGGCTACACGAAGGAGGTTGGACAATATATATAATATTATGAAGTCCTAATATTCAACGTGACAAACACTTAAACAAACAGATGCAACATACTCGTTTGCTGTTCCATAATTACAAATACGATTTAGTATCAAGTCTCCATATTCTCTTATATTTTCTGAGGTTTTTCTCCTAGCTATTAATTTTTCTTTTTCAAATTACAGGTCATTTGAGTAACGTCTCCAATAAAGAGGTTTCAAGCTCTCAGGTTGATAGCCAGAGGTCTTTATCTCTAACTTTGATGTAATCGCTGCACTGAGCAGCTGACTAGTCACTCAACAGTATTCCTGTTGAAATTGATTGGTATTTTTATATTTATATACTGAACCTATGTGTATGCTTGGGAATACATGCACTTGTTGTTCTCAGATGCCGGTCACCACCACGCCAGCAACTCCTAATAACGCTACCATTGACCTGCCAGGTAAGGGAAGCGGAAGATCTAGTAATGTATATCAGATGATGCGTCATGGAACGTGACATAAAAATATGTAACCCTGACCTAGATGTTGGTGCACTTGTGTGCCGAGCGGGTGTGAATGTGGGCCAGCGCTGGGTGTAGTATACAGCGCTGACTCAACTTAGTCTCTCCAGGGCATGTAAACAAAGCAAAATTACATCATGTTAATTGTAACAGTGAACCCTCTAATGAGAATTCAGTTGTCATTAGAGTGACAGGTTTTATATAGGTGAGCCCAGCCCCATTATCTGGCATCGATGTAGTTGCAGGATGTAAATGACGCATAGCAAGAAAACAAAGCGTCGAATAGAAAGTGACATAATGATCTCATACTCGCAGGACGCAAATAATAACAAAAACAGTCTATGCTAAAAAGTAAAGATCCAGCTTAATTCGAGCTTACATGAGTTGTAATGGGTGCAGCAATTGACCGAGTGTAATGTAGGCTATATGGCCAGCATATACATTTACACTGAGCAATAATAGAATTCCAGGTAATAAATAGTTGATTGACCTACAAGGAAGTGGCAGTAGTAACTGCTAAATTGGGCAGTGTGATATGGATTCGTAGTTAAATGGTAGCACAGTATTGAAAGTTTGCTTTGAAGGCAAGTATAGAAAAATTGGATATTAATGTTAATAACTAACTAGTTAAACTCGAGAAAATACAACGGAATTAAAAGTTTCAGCTAATCTACAGTAGCAACTGCAGTAGCACGCAAATTTGGCGTTACTATTCGTACAATGGCTATAGCTGATATTACCAATAAGAAATACCAGCAAGAAAAGTATAAACTGAAATGCAACTGCAGCCTGGTATTTTGTGCGGCTGTTCTTACGCAAAAATGGAATTTGTTCCTTGTTTTCACCTGCTATATTGTAACGTAGCAAAGTCTACGCGGAAACTGCAAACATCTTCGGTGAAGTAGCCTATACCAAAGGTGTTCAGTGCTTGAAGTAAAATCAGATGGGCGTTTTCCTTGATTTTTTTGCTCTATGCACAGTGTGATGACGATGTTGAGTATTTTCTGTTGTTATGCATAAGTTTTATTATTCTAGGAACTTGTTCTGTGATTATGTAGTCTTCTTATGGCTTCAGTAACGTGATTGTTTTCTTGTTAAGGGGTATTTGTTTTGTTTCTGGAACTTCTTCTGTTGTTATACGGTACTATTAATTTTTCAAAATTTCTGCTATTGCATGGTACTTCTCTTATTTCAGGAACATGTTTTGTTGTCATATGGTACTTTTATAGTGTCAGGAACTACTGCTGGTGTTATATGGTACCTTTATTGTTCCAAGAACTTGTTCCGTTGTTATGCGGCACTTTTATCATTTCATGAACTTGTTCCGTTGTTATGCGGCACGTATATCGTTCCAGGAGCCGTTAAAGACCTGAAGGACCTCTCCAGTTCTCTCTACACCGCCCTCTACGTCTTCCTGGCCTTCTTCCTGCTCTGCATCGTGGCCGTCATCGTACTGGTTGTACGGGGCCGCTACAGGTAGACAGCAGGTAGATGCTGAGTCTGTTTGGTACTGCTGAACGAGACTGCAGACAAGCAGTGTCTGAAGCAAATAATAATAGTCTGAACAGATGACATCCATTGAACTAATGAAATTTCTATTATACATCCCGCTGCGTGACGCTCTTCATTGTGTCGCAAAGTACACATAAGTTATTTGAATTTCTTCTATTACGTGAGTACTAGTGCCGATAAAAGCGAATACCTGCAGTCCTTTCAAAAGAGAAACGTATTTATTGCCTCTTTTTTCGCTCCAAATCTGGTAAAGATTTGTTTAATTTTTCATAGAAAATTTATCCTCTTTGTATCTCACCAAAGCAGTCATCATTTCACCCCCTCAATCAACAGTTTTTTACTATCATCTACGAAGATATACGTAGAAAGATTTAGTAGTAGTGCCGGAGCCACACTACATAATCTTGCGCTCAACTTATGAGCGGACGCTGCGATCACACGTCCTTCAGTTTACATACTTCCCAGGGGTATCTTAGCTACCGATTTTCAGTGCGTATCGAATACTAGCTAAATTTCCGGTCATTAGTTGAGTTTGTCGTCGTAAGTAAACTTCCTTATCACAAGACAACTTTCTTCACCTAGCATGGCATGAATGAGCGTTGGAATTAAAGGCAGGTTCACATGATAGTCTTTTGTCCCCTACCTAAATTCAGGGTCGCTGCAGAAGTTAAATCCATGATTTACTTTAAGCGCAGGGCTGCAGTGGGCCCAAATTTTGTTTGGGTAAGTGTTCGTTCAGTTTAGTTAATCGTCCTTATGCGCTGCATGTAGATAACGAAAATGTGCATAGTTTTCCGTTTGTTTTATGTCACTATATATAGTTGGCAATATATCTTCAATTTCAGTATTTACACTTGCTAAGCCGCTGACTGACTGCTAATATTAAGTAATTGCGCGTTCGACTGGACAGGAATTTTAAGTCTTTGAGGCTCAACTTGTCCGAAACTTCAGATATGTGCCCTGGCTTCGACTCGTTGATGCAAGTTTTAGGCGTTGGCCCTCAATCAGTTTCCTGTGAGACTTCTAAGCGCTCCATCTTTTCTTGTGTTTATATTTTAGTCGATTTAGCATAATCGGGTTACTTCTAGCAACTGTCACCGGATTCAAATGGACGGAACCTTAAGGATCCCAGCTGCAGTTTCGGACAAGTCTAGTCGGGTGGGCTTGGTTTAAATCGACTTGACGACCCAATAGAACGCGTCCTATGTCTTCTGGTATAGAAACAGTTGAGCTTACGAAGACTAAGCAAAACATTCGGTTGATTGCATGGAACACGTTCAAAGGACTGCAGAGTGAGCTGGCCTTTAGTTAAGACATCCTTAAACTTAAACTTTCAGTCACTGCTACGATCAATTTAAGATCAATGCTATAAAAACCCTACTATTTCGAGCATACCACTTGTCCTCCTCCTATCTTACCTTCTCAAACGAAGTTAACTTTTTCCGTACTTTCTTCAAAAATAACGGTTACCCGCAATATCTACTGGGCCACCACTGCAAATTGTTCCTAAACAAACGGTTCGATCCCGACATTAGCAAACCCTCTGTCCCTAAATTAGACTTCTTTCATTCGCTCCCGTACTATAACAAAGCCTCTGTCAGTGCAGCAAACTCATTGAAAACATTCCTCTCTGAAGCCT
>LQNS02278081.1:2253955-2267998 GCA_001587735.2 Parhyale hawaiensis
CTGACGCTTTTTCCTCCGACTGCACTCGCCCGTTTTTCCTCCGCTTCCCGTGCCGCTCGACGCTTATATGAGGACCCCATATCGCACCGTGCTCATTCGCCCTCTAGGTCTCACCCTGCTAGCACCACCCCAATTTAGGTCTTCTTAAATAAAAAATAAATTTTTATTGTTTGGTATCCTTAGAAGATTTTATTAGGTTTTTGAAAATGGGATAAAATTCCCGAAACGTCAAGTTTTAATATTAGTTCGTGTCGACTCTTATTTCAATTCTACTAACACAAGTTACATTAATTAACGGCAATTCCTTGCTGACGTTTGTATTGTAAAACGTCCATGACATATTAACCGTTTATCTTTCATTTAATTTTGCTCTTCTGTTAAGAGAAGCTTCGCTCGAAACGCTGAAAGTATGAAACATTAGAAGAAAAGACTGTTAGTGGCCCGTTCATGTTTGTTTACAACTCTTTCTTTCACTGTACAGTTTACTGTCTAAGAAATGCCTAATTTTTTTCGTTGTTTAGTGTTAGTGAATGAAGAAAAAATGGAATAAAGAAAAGGAAAAGACCAAAAAATACCAGCGTTGGTTATAAAAAGCTGAATCTATTTCTGTTATCTAAAAACGTTTTGGATTACATAGAATTCATCCTCAACTGCCCTAGAAAACATAAAGAGACATATTTGCAGTTACGTAAAACACTGTACTACATTAATATGTGGCAATAATGATTGATGAAGCTGTATCAGAATTATCTACAGAACTCAGATAACTGAATACTCATGGATAAATTTTCCGTGATTTATGTATATTGATTCTAACACCCTAAGTTCCTTCCTGTTTCGTACTGTATCAATCACAGAAGAAGCAGAGAGTCTTAATGGGTTTCCTGACTCTGATTGCTAACGGATTGCATGGCATGAAAAGCACTACACCGGTACGCCCTGAGGGCCCCCTATGCTGTTCACATATCGTATGAACAGCTGCAGCACAGTAAGCCGATATAAGCAACAGAAACTCGGAGGTTCAGTAATCCGGTAGAAGGATCCAATTGTCGTACTATTGCGATAGAAGAAAGTGAGATTTACTTGAAATAGGTAGTGGCAAATGATAGCTGATATACATTTCATCGTATAAATTCAACCAATGTTCTTTTTCAAGCAATTTTGAAGCTTAAAAATTATTATGATGTAGTGCAATTCAATATAATTTTCTGGGGTCTCAGGTCGTACTGGTTTGGTGCCTTTTATGTCCGTCCAATCCTCCATTAGAAATCATAGTCAGGAAGCACGTCACCCGTTAAGATATTTTGATTTTTCTGCAATAGATACAACTGCAAATAGCAAGGAAGTTGGGGTGTTAGAATTTATATCCACCTGTTATATGCGTGTTCGTTCGGTGCGCATTCATTTCTCAGCGAAAGGACAGTAATGACCCCTAATTACCTTCATGTGAAAAAATTCGCTCTTCTGGGATTTTCGAGTACTGTGGGGTAATGCGTGTTGAGCGCTGGAGTCAGTGCTACAATACGGTATCTTGTTCATTTATTTTTTGTTTACAGTGTTTTTTTTTTTCAGATAGATTGTTGTAATATACCTATACTGTTGTATTTTAGTTCTGCTTTAGTGCGGTAATGTCATAAAAAAATATCATATTAAACATTTAGGGGCAAAAATAGGTTATGGACCTTTACCCTTTTATATAACATAAATAGATTCGATACATGCGGATTCACCATATGTGAAATTTTTCGTGAGGGTAATCCTCATAACTATATGCAATGAGAACAAGGTGCACATTAATCGTGGAAGAATCATCCTTAAATACTCAAATATCTGCATTACTACAGAAAATTCTCATAACGCCTCATAAATCATTACTGTCTCATATAAATTTCATTACTAAAAATGTTCTTTTTTTCTGTTTTGCAGAGCATTTGATAATAAATTCGATGCAATCCGAAACGTACGCAGAGAAGTTCTTAGTTACGGCGCTGGTTTTGCTTTTTATATTGAGAGTGAGATTTCTTAATAATCTAACTTCATAAGTTATTTTTATTTTCTTAAGAAAAGTTTGGATGTTTAACCGGAGCAACAACGGAACTGGGTTGCACGTAGGGTCCAGCTGGGAAGTTTATTGGGCCCATATGGGGAGCATATTGGGGTCCAGGTCGGACGCACATGCGGGTTCCAGGTACTTACTTGCGAAGTTTTTGAGCGGATCCCACTTGGGAAACGCAGCAATTGCCCCCTCACATCCCAAATGGGTCCCAATTGGTGCCGCCTAGAGAAGTCCGAAGTGCTTTTTTGCAATGTTTTTTGGGTGGGTTCCACATGGGAAAACCCAGCATCAACATACGCCTATCCCAAATGGGCTCATGTTAGTACATCCCTGTGATGGCTTCTGGAGGGCAGATCCATTAGTTCCCCATGATTTACCCACTCACGGCCTAGCGGGATCCACGTGAGGCGTCCAAAAGGAATCCAGCTACTTTTGCAAAAAGTTCTTGGTGGGTATTGCGTGGAAAACGCAGTTTTTGCCTATGCATATCCCATGAATTGCTCACTAAATCCTCCTTTTCCTAAACAGGGATCGAAACTACGATGTACATATACCACTTTCCTTACATTGACGCCTTAATCCACTCAGCCAGGAAGAAGTACTTACATGACAGGTCAGAACGCTGCTAAAGCTTGATAATTATTTTATATACAATAAACTGCATAGCAACTTGAAAATAATAATGTATATTGTCACAATGCAAGATCCAATATTCTAGCCAATGCGGAATACAGCTGGGTAGCGCATATGTTACCCGCGTTACGCACATGGGAATTACCATAGGCTGCCCACATTGGGAAAACCCACATAGTCCCATTTGGGTCTGGTATGGGAAGACCAACAAATTTGCTAATATGAGACATAGCTGAAATATCTTATTTGTTACTTAAGTGGGAATCACAATACACTACACATACAGAGAAAACCCATATTATGAGTCCACATGGGTCTAATGTGGAAAGACCCATTAAATTTCAAGAGTGGGTTCTAGCTAGGTTGCCCTTTTGTTACCCAAAATGGGAGCTATCATACGATGCCACACTTGGAAAGACCTAATGCTCACTCAAAAAAGCCTTCTAAGGTGCAGGCCCGGGTCTGTGGCTCGAAAACTGTCCGATGACATACAGCTCCAAGACTAATCATATGACGCAGTCTAATGTTTTTGGTACCATATGTGCATATTTCGGACATATCTAGATAGAAAGCTTTATTTCAACTACTTTAATGTCACAAGGTAATATCAGGGTAGAAACAGTGTTCTTGCCGGTTTTGAACATTTTAAGTGTTAAAACCGGCAAGAACTTAGTGTCTGACCTAATAGTATACAGTATGAGAGTTTTCTATCCAGATAAGCCCGAAATATGCAGAAGTGGTACCACAAATATTAGACTGAGCCTAATAAATTGCCCAGGCACTTTTCCGCTCGTACCAACTTCGTGGCGTACAGACCGAGGCCTCCACCTTAAGAGGCCTTGACGTAGGGGTCATAATGTGGAGCAGCCCACCTTTGGGTACCCCAGTAAGAGCCCACATTATGCCCATTGGTACCAGCAATTACCCATCTTCCCACCTGGTACCCATGTGGGACCCACGAGTCATTGTTGCTTGGGTTATGCCGCCTTCAAGTCATCTGTTTGTTATTCGCTCATATAAGCGGCTATGGGGTCAAATATTAAAAAGGCTAAGGAGGATCATCTGCTAAAGATGCAAAATATGGGAAGTCATATTAACCGCGAAGGCCAGAAATCTCAAAAGGCTCTACATAAACTATTCCATTCGTAAATGACTAATGTACAGAGATGGTGAATCTAAAGGCACAGCAATTTTAGGTTCTTAGCCAAAGTTAAACCTAACCAATAATGAGTTTTCACTGATGATTTATTGTACTTTCTGCTCTGATTCGATGGTATTGGTAATTGGCTAGTACTTCAAATAATGATTTATAGCATTTTTAGCATATTTTCCAACATTCCAATACACTTTTTATTAATTTATTCCACCTTATGCTTAAAACAGTAAATAAAATGCATTTGTGAATTTCAAATAAAATTATTTGCTATGATTTATTTGGTTTAGTGCTCCTTCACATACGTCTTTAATAAGTCAGGATGTGTCGAAGAAAACTGATTGATAACAATTCGCTTTCTTCTGTTATAGCAATGGAGCTTAGTCCGTAACTCCTATATTACTGTAGGTTTCTCTGTATGCCGAGACTGTTCTTGAGGCAACGTTATTGCTAGCCCCATAAAAATAGCTTTATTTGAAATGTCATTTTCAGTTACTCTGTTCTATGGGGTTAAGATTAGATATTTGCAGTTGGGAATTTCTACTTTATCGGCCTATGTTGAGCTTAAGCTCACTGCAGACGATAGTCCTTTCGGTAGGACGTCCCTTGTTTTCGCTGCAAATTATAGAAAACTCGGGACATACGACTCTGAATTAGAGAATATCTTCCTCAGGACACAGATGCAGCGCGTTGTATTTTTGTCGACCAAACGCAAAACGTCTTATTGATCACGTCTCGCTTATATTCGATGTTATTAAACGCTTCACGCACGCAAATTTTAAAAATGTGTCTCAGAATGATTTTGTGGCAGCAGCTCTACTATAATTGCATGGTATTTAAACATTTTTCATTGTTGTATGACAATACAATGTATATTAGTCACCGCTTTGCTTTGCTGTTGTTTGGCGGTACATGGCAACTGCCTGTGACACTTTGCTTCTCGTTCTCTTTTCCTGAATTTTAACTTGCGTGTACATATAAGCTAGTTGCGTCGATGCATGGAAAAGTGACACCCAATGCACTGTTTGTCTGTTAGCTTTTTTAGGGATAACAATATTTCACATAAAGCCGATGCGTTCTACTATATTGTGTGCATGCACGAGTTTTGCGAGACGGAGAAATGACAACACAAGATTCAAAGTTTCCGGCAAGAGGCTCTCGTCTGCAGCGGATTAATAAGTCAGTTTTTGCTGTTGTACAAGAACTTAACACATAACCGAACAGCCCTCATGGGCAGTAATGACAACAGCTTTACAGTGATTGTTACCATATATGGTATACATTGCTGTAGAAATACCATCACCCTATTCACGTTATCGTACTCAATATGTTAAGAATTTAATAATACAGGTTGTGGCGCGGGCACAGGATGCTAATTCTCTCTTTGTTGCAGGCAGAGAGCGCAGAGAGCCACGCCTTCAGATTATGACCCTAACACAGCCTACAGACTTGACAAGGTCTACGACAACCCCTCCTACGATGCATCCTCACCTTAGTGGACTTCACTTAGGTGGATATCACAGACACTTTGACGAACCCACTCCTTCCAACACCACTCACTACTCTAACCCGGTCTTTGGTCTGCAAACTTCTGATGTGTGAGCTACATAGCAGCGTAAACTTCTATTATTCTCTTTCTATAGGTTCCGCCAATAGTACTGGCGTAAGCGGTGTGCTGGTTTGAATTCTAGTCCAGTTATCCCTGAGTGTGTTGGAGGGTAGGCTGGCCAGTAATGGTCCCACGATATTGATTGTAGTAGTTTACACCTCGGAAATTTCGTATTCGTTTGAAGAGTGAATTACAGTTAGTTAACGAATCTATTTTTCTTTTGATTATGATTGACGAACCTACTCGAGGGTAACAGGCAACTGGTTTAAAATCGAATACGGAAAATCGAACGCGCTTTTAAGTTTTGTGTATAACGCAGACCTATCGTCTGTTAAAATATTTTCTCATTACTCTTATGATACTACATTTTCCCCCTATGTTTCTCTATAGTAGCTAATGCAGTATGTAGACTATTCACCGATTGTATACACTATACTGTACAACACCACTTCCGTTAAGGTGAATATCATCAAGTAACCATAGATTAAACAGCTATTGATAGATTTTATCATAATCTTCTGTTTGTGTATTATATGTTTTTGCGTTTTATGTTTGTGCTAACTTGCATTGGGAAACGTTAAGCCACCTATCATTCGGCGAGGCCCAGTCATTGTCCTCGCTTAGGCTTTCAAGCCTTTGTGTCTCGGAGTCGCATCGATTAAATTCATAAGAAAGTCTTTTCGGTAAGCAGTCCTGAACGTAGCATAGCTAAAATATTATGGGTCATAAACTGGTGTATATATTTTGCTTTTCAATCCCGACAAGAACATGGTACAACTCATATATATTGAAAGATTGAAGAGGAAAACCTAAAAAACATGGCAAACTTAACTTACGAAATATTTCTGGGAGAAAAGGTTCAGCGTGCAAGCTTTATTATATTCCTTAGTGATATTTTTTCTAACTCAAATTCAGCTGCCTTGTGTTTACAGTAACTTATCTATGGGGTAAACTTGAATAAAAATTTGATACTGTAAAAGTCTGGGTGTGGCTAGGACCCGCTGAACTCTTCTTGTGTGGGGCAGGGTGAACGTATAGTAATGAGCACTTCTGGCGTGAGGTAGGGTGTGGCTAAAGGCGCTTAAGACCTGCGGACCGGTGTGAGGCAATATGCTGCAATAAGTGCTTGAGACTTTTGGTTTGAGGCAGGGTTTGGCTATAAGCGCTCAAGACCTCTAGTGTGAGACAGAGTGCGGCTATAAGCGCTCAAGACCTCTGGTGTGA
This sequence comes from Parhyale hawaiensis, assembly GCA_001587735.2. NCBI lineage: Eukaryota > Metazoa > Arthropoda > Malacostraca > Amphipoda > Hyalidae > Parhyale > Parhyale hawaiensis. The sequence continues at coordinate 2,260,631 of LQNS02278081.1, forward strand.
GACAGAGTGTGGCTATAAGCGCTCAAGACCTCTGCTGTGGGGCAGGGTTGTGCAACGGCATTCAATATTTTACCAATTCTTGGGTAGAAATTTGCTAATGTCAAGTGAAAATGCGTGCATCGAAATTGATATTCTTATCTCACTTACATATATCACCTATACATAGTCAAACCTATAATAAATGTCAGTGCTGTTGTTGAAGTAAAAATGTGGGATTGCTCTTTATAAAATGATCGCTTATTTGTTAGAATCACTATATAGGGATATAAATATATTATGAATATAAATATATTGTGGATATAATATATTAGTAGTAAATTATTTATTCATGCACAGTTGATAGGCATTTCGCTAGTTTTAAAACAATATTAGTATAAATAGTAATAATCACTTGTAGTTTTCATTTTGCAGTGGTTCCTATTCACGATGAAACATTCATTATAACAAAAGATGAACTTGTTGATAATACTGAAGTTAAGTTTGGATACCGTGAAGGATGATCTTGTGTGATGAATTCGTTGCTTGGAAGTTTTATCTTGTGGTGTCGTGATGGTGCAACAAGGGCCAAAGTAACAACAATGTGGTCTAATACATGCCATTACTACACCGCAGGGTTAGAGTCTTTAGCACTGATTGCGTCACGCATCTCATAACCTCGTTTTTTTTATTAATTTTAACCCTAGGCTGCGTTGCTTGGCGCAAACTTTCTTAAACTTTCAGACAGTGTTATTCCTACCAGTAACTAAATGAGAATGCTTCACTTTATGGCTCTCAAACAATATTTGAGTTAAACTCAAATTTGAACTTATTTCTTGTATTGTTGTTAGAACAAAATATACGCCTCCGTACAATTAATATTTAAATCCAGCAGAGAATTCTACGGTTAATGTGCTGAAAAGCTGAATCAGGAACCCATGAATTTCCAGGGTTAAGAACGATCATCTTTGATTTTCATGACGATACGTTTATGTAGAAGTATTAGGTTACGTTAGCTACAGATATCTGTGTGGGTGTGCGTGTGTGTGCGTAATTGAAAACATGATTTACTTTTTCAAGTGATTTGTATATGTATGATAAAAATACAGCTAGTTTACAAGGAGTCTTCGACTACGAGACGTGTAACCAGTGCTATCAGAAGTTGGAATCACATTACGGAAATTCTTATATGTTTGAAGAACACATTGCTCTAGCCAAACTGTTAATAAGATTTGGAAAAACCGTACATTATTCATTTCGACCGTTGAGTGCTAAATTTTTTCAGTTAAATGCGATTTCGACTAAAATGATTTTAATGCTCTCGGTGACGACCTCAAATTTGATTGCGATTTAAAGTAGAAAGTCGAAGCCGCTTTAAGCCAGAACTAAACCTTATCCAGCGCCAGCAAATAATGTAAGTAACAAAATTCATCCAACGAGTTTCTGAAATTCTGTTCTAATCTCCACTTTTTCCTAGTACAATTAGATTAAATAATAAAAATTCATTGAAATCAGGCATGGGAATGACAATATTGGAGATGTTACCCCTACCTCTCGTGCTCGCTTGCCTCTAAAGGGTTAAGTATTCAAGTGACGTATGCAAGTAATGAGCTCTAAGAGTTCATATCTCATAGTTAGCTATCTTACAGGGCCAGTTTATACAAGAGAAGCTAATATGTTATGGTAGTGCTAATTTGCCGGTCGTTATAATTCTGTACAGATGATGGCAGTAAAGGATGTACCTCCACACTTAGAATACAAACTAAAATATGAGCATCATTTTTAACCTTGAATTTCGAACCATTTTTAAAAAAATAAATTACATCATTTTATGACTTGTAACATGAGTGAGATCTGTGCAGCGAATACAAATAGAACTAACGATCCTTGTAACACCAAATAGTATTTGGAATCCATTCATCTTGTCGTTTTTGATGCACACTATATACTTCACTTTGCTGCTTCAGAACGGAAGGAAATCAAAATTGTGTTGATGAACTTATGGCACAAGTACACTAGTCCTAGGAAGAAAATTACAAAACGTTTTTCAATGTTTTTTCACTGTTTGTGTTAAATAAGCTCGCCAATAACTATGGTGTCAGTGCTATTGCTTACATGCTTTAACTTTCATCTAAGACAACAGATTGCTATAATACTTTATTTGTAATATAATTATTATACTTTATTATAAGGTGCTTGTTTTAGAAGTAATAATGCTCCAAATCGGTGGTTTTCAAGGTTGATTAATGAAGTAGAGTTTTTCCTACATTTTTTTCATGTTTGTTTCTTTTCTGTGTATTCTCGTCCGTCAGAGCAGAAGCATATCTGCCCACCGTCTCGGCAATGGAATTACTAAATTCAACAACCATAGTCCAGAAGACTAGCAGTCTAGCTCATGGAAGAGTAGCTGTTGACACTGTTCATCACTCACAGACGGCTGTTGGCTACTTTCAAATTCATTTCCTTGAACTGGTGACGGTTGTGAGAACCCCATTTGATTGTTGATCCCAGATATTTTCTGGGCTAATTTGAAATGCATTTCCTTTACCTAGTTACTAACAGAGGTATTAGGATATTGCAGGACCGAATGGCTGGAGAGACAGTTTAGTGTCTCCTTCACCACCAAATTACAATTAACACCTATGCAACATAAATTACACACGCAATACAACCTAGTAATCTGTGCAGTACGTACTTTGAACAGTGACACGAAACTGAGGACACATTGAGAACATCATATTGAACACACTTTTTGCATAATATATTGAGGACATAGCGATCACGCATTGAATATATCGTTTTGAACATACAGTGACTAAAAAACACTCAACACACATTGAACGCAACTGCGTGGATGCATCTTGAAAACAATAAATTGGATGATGATTGTGCATGGCGTAAAATTATGGTCACACACGATTTGTACAAGTTCGTTTCCCCATAATTACCAAATTATTTATAATGAACAAAATCTTTAACAAGACTTGCTAGACGATTGGGCCCTTGAAAACCACTGCTTTTGTTGCATCTATGTAAAGTCATGCACATTGTTTGTTATGCGAATACTGTATTATGTTTTCATGGTTTGCCAAGTATTTTAGTAGCGTATCACTACGTATATATATATATATATACATAAAACTGTCATAATGCTAAGAATATTATTAGCCATAAGATTCACGTTAATGACTATGCAGTAAATAAATCTATTCATGCGGTCATAATGGGTTAAAAAAACCTAGCATTTTACGCCTGTTATATTTAGACTCTTGCAATAGCCAAGCAAAATGACCAGTACTTATCCAGTTTGACTTTCTCGCCGTGCGTTGCTAATCATACTTTCGTTTTCTCGAGTTCATTTTTTTTTCGTGAACATGGGCTGAAATATTATGTTCACTTTGTGAGGTGGAATATAGACAAAACATTTTTTTCGGTAGCTTTATGTAAGACCAAATATACTTCTAATTTTGATAATTGTTATATTCGCGGAGGTATTCATGCTGCCCTGAACAATTTCATGTCGTAGCTCGTCGGATTATAAATTTCTCAGTGTTTTGACATTACTTATTCGCAACTTTACCTGAGCTCTCTAGTGCTCTCGTACAGACACCTTTGTTATAACCCACACGCGCCTGAATTTCGTCGATTGGAGTGTACTTTGAAATATTTATCAGAATTTGTGTGGCATATTCCAAGTTTTCATGTACCAGTGGTGCCATCGGTAATTTATGAATTTTTGCTAACTTTTATGCAATAAGTTAAAGAGAATGTTGCAGTTCTCGATAAACCTAGCTGTATTCTGTCTGTTAGCCATCTTTAGTAATTTATGAATTAGTCAGGGCACTGTAGTTTACACTATTGAAATGAAGACTTAGCTGACGGTAAAAATATCCTTAGCTACTCTTTTGCATCATATTTGCATTCTGAAATGCATAGGAACAGGTTAATTAAACCTGTAAACATTGAATGTAAAATCAGTAGAAAAATCACTCAAAATGTGCAGAAAGTTGTCTAGTTGCCAGGCGAATAGTAAACTTTATTATCGAGTAAATACATCATGTGAAATTCAGATCTAATGTAATTGATGGAGCAAAACCCGCAGATTTGTATCATTTTATTATAAACTTAGAAGTCGTGTTCTCGTAATTCTGCGAAAGGAAATTATCTAATTCGAATTTTCCACAAGAGGGTGCATGCAGTAGGAACAATAAATTGTTTGTAAACCATGACTTTTATTTCCTGCAGATGATTTATTGCATTGTTAAGAGTTTATTACCAATATATAATTGTATTTCTTTACGTCGACTTTGTCTTTGGCTTTTATCTGAATACTTGGACGCTGAGAATCACTCTTGATGTGAAATTAGTGTCGAAGGTAACGGGACACCGTTTTCATGGGAGAAAATGGCACACAATCGTTACCTTCGGCAATGGAATTACCGAAACATTGAGCTTTCAAATCTCAATTCAGTTTGTTTATGAACTCGTTTCCTCTGGGCACTGAACCGTCACGAGGAATTTGGAGCTGCTCAGTGGGAGACACAATGATAGTAACTGCTATGTGGGAGACACAATGGTAGTAGCTGCTCAGTGGGAGACACAGTGGTAGTAACTGCTATGTGGGAGACACAATGGTAGTAGCTGCTCAGTGGGAGACACAATGGTAGTAGCTGCTCAGTGGGAGACACAATGGTAGTAGCTGCTCAGTGGGAGACACAATGGTAGTAGCTGCTCAGAGGGAGACACAATGGTAGTAGCTGCTCAGTGGGAGACACAATGGTAGTAGCTGCTCAGTGGGAGAGTCAATTAATGGTATAGTAGCAACCTGACAGGAGAGCGAGGTTATTCTAATGTTTAGCATTGTTTGATTGCAAGCGCTCTGCGGCTGCTCTGCAAATTGTCTAGGCTCCGGGGAGGGGGGTGTACATTTCTCGTTTACAACTCTACCATCTATTTCCCTATTCCGTATGGTGAGGACATTAAAAAAAGTTGGGTAGAACTTTCACACCTGGTACATTTTTGAGGGGGGATGGGGTCGGCTTAAAATGATCAATTGTGGACCGATTGTTCTGAAATTTACTCAGGATATGTATTTGCTCCTTGAACTTTTTTGATTTAGGCCTTAGTTTTTGAGTAGGAATATATATATATATATATATGTATTTTGGAAATTTCCAATGAATAGAACTCAACGAGTTTTCATGCCATAAAAAAAGACAGTTTTGGAATCATTGAAAGATTCTTAACAAAACTATAGGGCCGGATTTTCCATATTTGCCATCATAATATTTTTTATCACAGCTAAAAAACGAATTCTTTGCTTATTCCCTATATTTTAGTTAACGATTGCAACGAAATAGCAAACGGAGAATCTAACTCTATAGTTTTGTTAGGAATGTGTCAAGGATACCAAAACTATAATTTTTTTTCTGACATGAAAACTCATTGAGTTCTATTCATTTGAAATTTCTAAAAAATCTATAAATTTATATATAAACTCCATTATCTCAAAAGGTGAGGCCTAAATAAAATAGTTGTATGAGCAAAATGTGTTTCCATTTCAAAAATACACATTCTCAGCAAGTTCCAGAACGATCAGTCCACAAATGATAATTTTAAGCCCCCCCCCATGCCCCCTCACAAATGTACTAGTTGCGAAAGTTCTGCCCAACTTCTATTAATGTCCTCATCATGTGGAATAGGAAATATATGGTAGAGCTGTAAAAGAGAAATGTACGCAGACACTCTCCCAGAAGCCTGGACTAAAATACTTGAAGTACAAATTGCAGCAAGAACCCTCACCTTTAATGAATTCCATTAATAATGGAGATTAACCAATTAAGTCTTCTCGATGATTCTGAGCTGGAGCGTTTGACAGAATTTGCATAACGCAAATGACCTAAGAATTAGGTTAGCTTAGCTCTCTCTATAAAAAGTATTTTCATTTACCATTATTTCCTTTCAACTATTAAAGCTAACGTATTTTTTGCAAACTTGTCAAAAGCTTGTCCAAACATTTACTATTTAGTTAGTCGAAACCAGCGCAGTACATGGGATATCTTGAAAAACCAGAAATATTTTTTATGAATACTTTTGCACGAACTAAGCTTCCTTAGGTACCCTTAAGAATATATCACATACTCAGTGGGGGCAGGATATAGCAGAAGCATTTCCGGCAGAGCTGTACCAAACGTATCAATTCGACCCCTGGAAATGCAAGTAGAAGCTGATATCGGTGAGATGTAGCTGGTAGAAAAAGACGGAAGAAAAATATCCGCTGGTATTACGCCGACAGATGGTGCTGTTCAACTCCGGCTGAAGGAAATAAATGTATAAAAACTGTCTTCCCAATTGAATATGGTAAATAAAATGAGTGAAATGCTCGTAAAGACCAATTATTCTATCGTAACCTTCCATTACATATATTTCTCTGGCTCTTTCTGTAGGAATAACACAAATATAGTCTGACCATCATATCAAGGCAGTTCGATCGAGGGCAAATTCCTCTATAGCGGTGCCAATTCTCAGAGTATTTCTGAGATTTCTCTATATACAGGTAGTGGGCAGAGCTAAGATATGGGCCTAACAAAAATCTCAGAAATACCCACAGAATTGGTAACGCTATAGAGGAATTTGACCACGACCGGACTGCCATGATAAAATGGTCACAGTATAAATACATATAATATATAAAAAACCTAGCAGTCAAGAGTTAAAATACTTACATTGGTTGTATTACCTAGCGCTTGCTCCATTTACACGGTGCCAACAAGCTATCTTGAACCATTTTTTCAGGCAATAATTACTTCCAGATTTTCGAATTGTTGTACTTAAGCGCGTTGACCCATTGTGGGAACATCTCCAGTCATTGTTCCAAATTTCTCTTAAGCTACTGTGGGTTTCTTCTTTCATTCTCGCTTGATATCGCAGGTAATGCTGTGGAAACGGAGGCTTAGACAAATTCTACAAAACAAACAATGATGATATAATTATGCTCCGGAGTACGTATTTACAATGAGCCAAATTTGTCTTCTGCTGTACGAGACAATAAAAATTTATAATATTTTAATCCCCTAAATTATCTACCATGTGCTCGAACAAAAAAGACTGCAAACAGTAATAGGTAAGATACTAAATACAGAAACCATAGAGCACAAATAGACAACATTTCGACACATCCCCAGGATGGTCACAGCCCTCTGTTGCACAGGCAAAGCGGTGCTGTAGAGTTGACAGTGTGGGGCTCTTATCGTGTGTCTGCGCTCCACGATCAATCTCTGTCCGAGGTTCAGTGCTTCGTAGAGAGTTATGTGGTTATGCTGTGTTGCGAGGTGTGGGCTTCCGTAAAGGCTATAGTTACTCCGCTTGAAAAGACCGACGGTCCTTCTAATT
>LQNS02278081.1:2268103-2286044 GCA_001587735.2 Parhyale hawaiensis
GACAGTGTGGGGCTCATATCGTGTGTCTGCGCTCCACGATCAATCTCTGTCCGAGGTTCAGTGCTTCGTAGAGAGTTATGTGGTTATGCTGTGTTGCGAGGTGTGGGCTTCCGTAAAGGCTATAGTTACTCCGCTTGAAAAGACGTACGGTCCTTCTAATTAAATAAGAGTCTTGCTGTGTTCGATAGTAATAATAATATACCGTGCAATTTTATTTCTTTTATTGATGCAATGCTCGAGCAAAATATACCGCGCATTCACTACTAAATTGTTAGTTGGTTAGCAACTTAAATGGTTGGTAAATTGAATGGGATCCTTTAAGCATTGAAGCAAGGTAGCACGTGCAATGTGCATCTGCGCCTGAATTATCAGAATCTATTTAAACTAAAGGATACAGCCAGAGAACAAAGAGTGTTTTCGGCTAATTATTAAATAGTTATATAGTGTTCTCGGCTACACGTTCATGGCGTTCTCAACTCAATGTTCATTAAACAGCTAAGTAATGTTTTTTACTATAAGTTTATCAAACAGATTTCTCGGTGTACTATAGGTTATACGCTTTTAATCGTTAAATATTAGTCTTGGTTATACGCAAATTAAAACGTTTTTCAGGTATTCGTTTCTTAAGCAGTAAAACAGCATTCTCGGCTATACGTTTATTTGACAGTTAAAGAAGATTTCTGTTTGTTTATCTGCCACCAAAATAACTCAAAAAGTTATGAAAGGATTTTTAAGAAATTTACATGGAATGTAAGGTGTGTCAGAACGAACAGATGATTAATAGAAATGTCCAACCGTTGGTTTGATTGATTGACTATTTTTTTTTCTTGGTAACATAACTCAGAGATCGAGCTATGAACGGATCTTTATGAAATTGCAGGAAGTGTTAGAAACTTAGGAATGTGGTGAAAAGCAACTCAATTTTTGTCATCATCTATTGGTCTGTTTATGTATCGCTGTTTGCTTTTATGTTTATCAGAGCATAGCTCAGAAACTTATGGAAGGAACTTCATGAAATTGGCAGGAATTGTCAATAATGTTAAAAAGCACAATTTACCGTATATTAGTGATGATCAGTTCGTCCGTTTGTGTGTTTGTCAAGCTTTACGGACGGATCTTCAAGAAAATTATAGGATCTGTTATTAATGTCAAGAGACACAAAACACAAGCGGTGATTATATTTTGGTGATGATAAAAGGAAATCCTAAAAGTTTCAGGACCGCTTTGAATTCTTGTTAACAGTGCCTTGCTTAACGGAGCTATATAGCTTTCTTGGCTATAAGTTTATTAATTATTTTTCTGGGGTATCGGTTTATTAAACGATACACTCGCCTATACGTCTATGCATAGTTAATTAGTTTCTCATCTACACGTTTATTAATAGTTATATAATTTTCTCGGTTATACGTTTCTTAGGAGCACTGTCGTTTTTTCCGCTTTACGCTTATTCCATGTACGAGCGTTTCATCTCTAAACTGATGAGTTGTGAAATGTACTTAAAAAAGATAAAGCTTCTAGCTGTGCGTCACATTCCCGTTCGCACACACGGTTGGTGTTGCTTCAACGCCTGTCCTTTTTCTGCCTATCAACGCTACATCCCAGGCCTGCCGTGCTTCTACAGCACTTTAGGGTATTTTTTTCCGTTGGTATTTGGGGAGGCAACTTGGTTTTGGGACATAATTTTTCTCAGCATAGATACGGATATCGAACTATGTTGTCATATTACCAGGTATCAGCAGGTTTGGCATATCATAAGGTGTTAGCATGAGTGGAATATCATCAGGTGTGAGTAGGGAAGACATATCTTCAGATGTCAGCAGGTGTGGCATATCATCAGGTGTCAGCGGGTCTTGTATATATCAATCATCGGGTATCAGCAGGGCCGGTATATCATCAGGTGTGAGCACGGCCGGTATATCATTAGGAGTCAACAGGGCCGGCATACCATCAGGTGTCAACAGGGCCGGCATATCATCAGGTGTTAGCATGGAAGGCATATCATCAGGTGTCAGAAGGGAAGGCATTTCATCAGGTGTCAGAAGGGGAGGCATTTCATCAGGTGTCAGAAGGGAAGGCATATCATCAGGTGTCAGAAGGGAAGGCATATCATCAGGTGTCAGAAGGGAAGGCATATCATCAGGTGTCAGAAGGGAAGGCATATCATCAGGTGTTAGCATGGAAGGCATATCATCAGGTGTTAGCATGGAAGGCATATCATCAGGTGTCAGCAGGGCCGGCATATCATCAGGTGTCAGAAGGGAAGGCATATCATCAGGCGCCAGCACGGCTGGCATATCATCAGGTATCAGTAGGGCCGGCAGATCATCAGGTGTCAGCACGGCCGGCATATCATCAGGTGTCAGAAGGGGAGGTATATCATCAGGTGTCAGCACGGCCGGCATATCATCAGGTGTCAGAAGGGGAGGTATATCATCAGGTGTCAGCACGGCCGGTATATCATCAGGTGTCAGCAGGGCCTGCATTTGATCAGGTGTCAACAGGAAAATCATACCATCAGGTGTCAGCAGGGTCGGCATATCGTATGGTGTCAGCAGGAGCAGGGAAGGCATATCATCAGGTGTCAGCTGAGTCAGTATATCATCAGGTATCAGCAAGGAAGGTATATCATCAGGTGTCAGAAGGGAAGGCATATCATCAGGAGTCAGCAAGGTCGGAATATCATCAGGTGTCAGCAGGGAAGGCATATCATCAGGTGTCAGCAGGGAAGGCATATCATCAGGTGTCAGCAGGAAAGGCATATCATCAGGTGTCAGCAGGAAAGGCATATCATCAGGTGTCAGCAGGGAAGGCATATCATCAGGTATCAGCAGGGAAGGCATATCATCAGGTGTCAGCAGGGAGGCATATCATCAGGTATCAGTAGGGCCGGCAGATCATCAGGTGTCAGCACGGCCGGCATATCATCAGGTGTCAGAAGGGGAGGTATATCATCATGTGTCAGCAGGGCCTGCATATCATCAGGTGTCAGCAGGGAAGGCATATCATCAGGTGTCAGCAGGAAAGGCATATCGTATGGTGTCAGCAGGAGCAGGGAAGGCATATCATCAGGTGTCAGCTGAGTCAGTATATCATCAGGTGTCATCCAGGTCTGGCATATCATCAGGTGTCAGCAGGGAAGGCATATCATCAGGTGTCATCCAGTTCTGGCATAGCATCAGGTGTCATCCAGGTCTGGCATATCATCAGGTGTCAGCAGGGAAGGCATATCATCAGGTGTCAGCAGCACCACTACCCCAGTAGCTGCAAGGCATCAGTGCGCTATGCGCTGCGGCACGAGTTACAGGTGGCTTGCGGCAGCCCAGTCGCTCGTTGCTCGTATGGAACGCGGTACCCTCGCGTGTACGCGTCGCTCGTCTGTGGGCGGTACGCGTAGTTCTGACCCTGACAAAAATAAGGAATTTTGCTTGCGTATGCAGGAGGGGCTGTTTGCTTGCTCTGTGTAAGGGAACTGCATTCAATTTTCCCCTGGTGTTTTATCAAGTGTTGCTCCAAAAAATATCAAATGCTAGTCGTATGTTTACAATTTTTTTAGTGTTCTATTATCGTTCTATTCCTCCCCAGTGCCCTGTGATGTGTAGTTGCAAAGTTCGCTGTGGTTTTATTTTTCGTATTATTTGTGTTTTGTGTAGTATAAACAATTTCTATAGTGAAATGGAAACACATTCGATCCTCCATAGTGTGCTATGAGTTATAACTTCAAGTGCTCGCTGTGATTTTAATGGCTGTTAAATTAAATGATATTGATGTCTGGTATAACTGCGATGATACTTCATTTTTTGCAAAACAGTAAGTTTGAGCTATAGGCCTAAATCCGAAAGTGTAGTACATTAGAGAGTGCATCTGGTGTATAGTAATAGTGACGTACTGTTGTAGTTTGATACTGACTGTATTGCACTGCTGACGTGAAAGGTTTGCACTGTAAAGGTGTGATAGTCTGTAAAAATAACTAGGTAGATGAACTGTAGTGATATGGTTACACTATCGTTTCTTCGTCATTGAGCAATGTGTAGTCTAAAAACTGTAAATGCAACTCAGCTTTTCAATGATACGATTAAGATTAGGTTTTTGCAGGGATTGCACCATTTGAAATTCGAGAAAATGTATGTCGTACGTGGGCGTTGAAGGATTCAACTAATTCCGATATACTGTGGATTGGAAATACAAATACTGTAAACGCTGCCTCATAGGTTGTCTTTGGAGAGGTGGTGGTGGCTGCGGCAGAGGTTTTTCTTACTACTTACGTTCAAAGCTGACTACATCACACTTGGTTACCACGCAACTGCTGTAAGTACGATCTAGAGGTAAGTAACCGAGCATAAAGTCAGGTCGTTCTTTTTAAAAGCGCTTGCAGAAAAATTTTTGGCAAACCACGGACTTGGGTTCTTGGTTCGTTCAGGAACAGCAATCACGCTAAACATCATGCTACAATTATTCAATCTACACGCCCGAGTGTTAGTTGACAGGCAGACCCAAATGGAGCACTAAGCAACCCTAGGATGCTTGAAATTATGCTAGAGAGGACTATTCAAGAAATATTCACAGCTGACTTGAATGCCTGCGAATTAGTCCGCTCCTTGCAACAAATTCAATGTTGATGCAGACTGTAGGATATGACGCCAACTGAACGGGTGAGCGACCCCAAACATTGACCTATGTGGAGGGAGTAGGCCCTATAAACGTAGAACCCAATCTGTGTTATACGTATACAAGTACGATAACGTAACGATAATTGATAGCTTCGTATATAGTGAATACACTTAACAAAGTAACAAAGTATTCTTTTTACCTTAATTTTAGAATTCCAAAGATTGGGTAGTGGCAAAGATCTGGACCCAGGCTAAGGCTATAGCACAATGAGACTTACTGTCTTGTAACTTACATCTCTACATTCCCAGAGAAATACGATCTGTGAACCCCACGTTTGTAACTTGTAACTGTAAAACAATGTGCATGCGCCCCTGTGCGCCAGACCAATGAGCAAGCTTGTTGCATGCTACTTGGGCTTCCGCACACCAAAAGATGTTTGGGGTTTGTAAATGAACTTACAAGTGGTAAGGTAATTTTTACTTTAACACACACATGTTTTTTTGTTGCTTTCAGTATGTTGATTTGGTGAATTTAAGACAATTCACATGTATAACGTTTCCGTCGCAAATGCTTAGTTTTTGAGATATTAGACTTTGAAGTTCCCATTGTTTTCCTATGGGAGAAAATAGCCGATGTCATTACAGGCTTGCTAGCGACCTAAAAGGAACCTAACCAAACCTAACCTTACCTAACCTAACTTTACTTAACCTAACCTTACTTAACCTAACCTTACTTTTAACCTAACCTTGCTTAACCTAACCAAACCTTACCTAACCAAACCTTACCTAACCTAACCTTACCCATTCTCACCATAAACTTAACGTGACGGTACCCGAAAGTTTAAAATGAGAAAAAAAACAGGCCTTGCCCGCCTAACCTACCCGATATTATACCCGAATATTTACCAACCTACCCGATATTATACCCGAATATTTACCAACTTACCCGAAATTAGTTCGGGTTTTCTGACAGTACGGTCTAAAGTGAGCAAAAACGGACCAAATTGTCCGCACCGTCAAATTTAGGCGATGGTGACGTTACCTTACCACAACCTTACCTAACCTTACCTAACCAAACCTAACCGTACCTAACGCTAATTTCGCTTGTATGGGATCACCCGGTATTTTATCGCTTAGAAAAACAATGGGAACTTCAAAGATATAATTTATCTCGGTAGCAATGGTTACGTCATCTAGGTTATAAGTGGTGATGAAAAAAGGACTAGCTATCAAGTTTATAATAAATTTACTTGGAATTAGTTCCTGAGCAGGGACCTGAAACTCAGATCAGGTAGTTAATGGAACGACAAGTCTACAGCTACGGGAACGAATGCAGCTCTGTAGAAGCTAAAGTTTTCGTAGCTTAAGTTGAACTTTGCAATCTAGGCCCATCCTATGTTATGAGGAGGCTAGCGACCTCAGATGGATCCTATAGGTTACGTTAGCTAGGCCTTCGGGACATCTTGCTTTCGTGTCCACTTAGCTTCCTTGCACTTTTTACTGGTGCTATTGATACTTTTTTGTTCTTCCTCTTCTCTCCCGACTTAGTGTTCTCATGGCGTTGATCATGTGTGGGAACACCCTCGTAGAAGGGTTCCATGCTTCTGTCGACAAACTACATGTCCCTTCTTTCTTCCCTTGTGATATCAGTTTTGTAGTGGAAATGGATGCTTGAACTACTCAGTATAACTAATCACTGAACTATAGGCTCATTCACATATCTGATTATACATCGCTTGTCAGTCGAAACAATTTTGCATCATATATAGTAAAGCCAAGATCAGTATAAATAAGTAACCAAAATCAGAGCCGGCACAGTGGCACATGTTCAAACGACAGCACAATCTACGCGCCCTCAACTACGAGATGCTATAGGAGCATAGCATAGCTATGTTACAAAGCAGTTGTACACGAGCATCTTTCATCAATACAAGTCACAGCTGTAACCATTTAAAAGGGATTAACTACAGAAAACGATTGTCAAATGAGAAGTGGTCCAGTGGTGGTTGTTTACTAGCAGTAAATCAACATTGGAACAGATGTCCCGGGCCATTTAAAAGATAGTCGCTACTAGGACTTCGATGCTGCATAGATCCCATAAAGCTCAACAGGATCATTAGTATACTTCCCGAACAAAAAAGGTAGTCACCTGTTTCTATACTCTGACCATTTTATCAAGGAAGTTTGGGCGCGGTCAAATTCCTCTACAGCGTTGCCAATTCTATGTGCATTTCTGAGATTTTATTCGTGCCATCTCATTTCTATACGGTATATACCCTATTGTCTTCGAGAGAAGGCTTTATAAATTCGAGAGACTCCAGGTTCACTTAGGTTGTAGATGTAAATAAAAAATAAAATAAAAAACACCCGCAGAAAGTTTGTCATCTACTAACAATCCATGAATTAATCTTAATACTGTAAAAAATAAAGGGAATTGAAAGAAGTGCATTTCTTTAATTGATTACTATCTTTCATTCCATGGGTCTTACTATACTTGCACAGCGAAGCAGTGTGGAAAACGAGGCGGACCCTGGTGATTTGTATTTCATGGAACTTTTTCTTGATATGTAGGTACATGAGCTAAAAACGCTTGCGAATGGGTCGTCGGAGTCGATTTAACGACTTGACTTATGGGGTTTTGCCATTGTGAGTCAAGCTGCCAGTGTTCAAGGTAACGAGATTAGGTTGAGCCGTCTGAAAAATACATCTTACGGAAAATGACTACCTATACTCTGTCTATGTTATCAAGGCAGTTTGAGCGTGGTCAAATTTCTCTACAGCGTTGCCAATTCTATGGGCATTTCTTAGATTTTATTCGGCCCATATCTTATCCCCGCCCACTACCTGCATTAGAGAAATATCAGAAATGCCCGCAGAATTGGCAACGCTGTACAGGAATATGACCACGCCCACACTACCTTGGTAAAATGGACAGAGTATAAGTTCCTGGAAGTCTCCAGAGTACCTAACCAATTGAAGTAGTGATGGGGCGAATATTCGCATCAGGGGAACATCCGCAGCTTTTTTGACATCTGCATCCGCGATACTAAGTTGATAACAATCGCAATCGCATTCGCGGATGTCAGAACTGTAAAATCCGCTAAAAATCCGCAGCAACGGAGGCACGGATGTGCTGGTTTATCACTGTACTCTCAACTCATCCGTACTGCTGAAAACTGCAAATGCTCATTTGGATTGAAATGTGTGTAAGCGGTTTCCCTATCAGCAAAGCACCATCCAAGTTTTCTTCCCAAGTGCTGTACAAACTGCCGTCGTGAGAGGGTGTGTGTGTGTGTTTGTGGTATGGCGAATATCCGCATCTGAAGAACATCTGCGCCTCTTTTCAACATCCGCATCTGCATCCACGAATGTCGAGATGGTAACATCCGCAATTGCATCCGCGGATGTCAGAACGCTCAAAGATCCGCATCCGTCCAAAAAGTGACACCCGACCCATCACTAAATTGAAGGTCACGGCCTGAAACTCAGTGCAAAGGCCAAAGAGGCGAAGCCATCGCTCTTGCCTACAGTTTCATACAAGTTGACCCTGCAAGGCGTAGTGTCGGCGCTCAGTCGAGCGTGCATTACGCTCATCGTGAAATTGCAATAGGTTATAGACTCGAGAAATTAAACTGATGAAGACAAAGCATCTGTATCTACTATAAGCATTAGGGTTATTTAGGTTCGCCAATCTTATATGTTATGAGATGCAGTGACCCTAGGGGGACCCTGTAAGTTACCCTAGCCTTTAGCTAGGCCTTCGGAAAGTCTATCTTTCGTGTCCAGCTTGCTTACTTCCGATTTCATACGCCTGTTGATTTTACTCTTCTCTGTTTTTCCTTTCTTTTCTCAACTTCTTTCCATCTGGGCTATTCCAGCTTGGGAGCAGCTGCGCGCATGGATTCCACGTTTTTAACGACATATTATTAGTGCTTTGTTTCTCCCTCCGTTATATGACCCAGGCAGTGGAACCAGAGGTTCAAACTATTCATTATTTAATATAATAGTGTTATTATCTACTGCACAGTAGGGGATGGGCAGAGGCTATGCAAGACCTGGGATGTCACGGGCACCGTATTTTGACACTTCCTTCAGCCGTCTTCGTTGCATATATGGTGTGCCCGAAAGCCTGGAAACTAAAAATTGCTCGAACAACTTCATTTCATTTCAAAGTTTGTTATGAACTAAACCAGCAGCATCGAAATCTACTTTGCACGATAGCCAGCTACTCACGTCATCACTTACTTGGCCGGTTCTGTTCATTACATATGACGGCGTCAGCGAGCAACACACAAACCTCGTATTACTTGGATATGAGTTTACAACGATTCCGTACTCTCGATTGTCTGTAATAGTACAGATTTAATGTTCTTTTCACTTCATTCGAATGCAACGCGCTTACCACTCGTCTCGCTAACAGCTTAGGGCAGAAAGTTCCAAACTGGCAAACTTAGAGTGACAGCCGTGTCATGCGTCCTGTCCCGCTCGCTTTTGAGTGAGTCATTGATTTTCATTTTGAGTGATGCAAAATTATGCTAATACTTGGCAGTGAAGGAGAAAACTGCAGCTGTACGTTCACCAAAAACGAAAAAATCTCCGCCATTCCGCCAACTATTTGATCAGTTGTCATACGTTTTTTTTTACTAATTAGGAAAGCCAGCTTAAGCTAGGGTTTTCACAGAAGCCTACGACCCACAGCATGGCGCAACATCACGCGACAATATTCTAACAGGTACTGCAGTCACGCATGACTCTGACCCACGAAAGGGGACGATACACCGCACTGTCACCTATACATCTTCGATTCATTTCGCTATACAGTACAGCAGCTATAATCAGGCAGTGAAGTGTTGAAAGTTTCCATAAAGCACCACAACTTTAGGGACTGGAAGAGTAGCAGACGGCAAGTTTGAAATGTGTGAAGAAGTCAAAAAACACAAGCATATCCGGTGTGTTGGTGAACGCTTTTATAATGCACGAGCGAGTACTGTACATGCTTATCATATTACACTATGATGAGTATCTTCGTAGCTCCCCTGCTGGCAATATATGTAATGTAACCTTTATTATAACCACACTGCATTTAGCTACAGTAGACCGACTTTTATTTCATCATTCGATACCACAGCTACAAAAGATGCACTCTTGCAGCAGCCTCGCAGTTGCATTAATTGCCTCCTTCGAAGAGGTTATGTTTTCGTCGGCTTTGTTTGTCTGCCTGTTATTCTGTCTGTCTGTCTCTCTGTCATCAAGATAACTCAAGAAGGTATGGACAGATTTTGACGAAATTTCCAGTAATTGTTAGGTATGTTGGAAGAAACATATGATTAACTTTTGGTGAAGATCTGTTCCTCCGGTTGTTTATTTGTCTGTCTGCCTACATTTTGAAAGTGCTCTAACTTAAAAAATAATGGACGGATTTTCATGAAATTTATACGGGTATAGTTGGGTTTATTACAGAGAGTAAATGATCATATTTTTGTGATTATCTGTTTGTTTGTTCGTTTTTTTATGCTTGTTAGCGCAATAACTCAAAAAAATCATGGATGGATCTTCATGAAATTTTCAAGAATTGTTAGTAACGTTGAAAGACATATATAATCAAATTTTGGTGATGATCAGTTAGTCCGTTTGTGTGTATGACTTATGTTTGCTTAATGTTTGATAGCAGCATAATTCAAAAAGTTATGATCAGATCTGCAAGAAAATTACGGATACTGTTAACATTATCAAAAGGCACAAGTGATCAGATTTTGGTGTTGATATAAAAAATCATGGTTTCAGAGCCGATTTGAATTTTTCATTACCGCTGCATTGGTTGGCGGAGGCATGCACTCTCAGAGTGCTCTAGTTTTATCTGGTATGATCATCACAAAATGTCAGTCTCTTTCACAGCACATAAAACCGTTCAACGTTCAATTGTTTTCTTCGTAAACAAAATGCAGTCGTCACAAGATTTACCTAATAGCAATTGTTTAATTATGTATTTCCTGGAAAATAGATACAATAGAACATTCACTAATATCTTATCAACGCATTATTTGTTAATAATTTGAAGTTAAAGTTAGCGTAATTGTTTGTGGCACATCATATTTATGCCATTACCTCACAGGCCAGTTCAGCTTTCTGTCGCAGAACCTCACAAAACGCAAAGAAAGCTGAAGCAGCTTCTACGTTGGCAGTAACTATTTCACGTGTCGGTGAATCATACATATCTTTGTCTTCACAAATGATTTGCAGTTCATGTGAGCGATCATCTGCCAGAAAAATATAATAATAAACCTGTTTATTAGAATTAACAGTACGTTGGTCTTTGGCGATTATTAGATCCGCCAAAGAGGTAAGGTTTTTGTCGTGTTTGTCTGGCTCTTTGTCTGTCACCAAGAATACACCAAAAGTTATGAACGGGTTTTTAGGAAATTTACAGGGATTGTTAGGCATGTTAACAGTAACAGATGAATAACTTTTGGGGAAATTCCGTTCATCTGGTTACTTGTCTGTCTATTTTTTCTTCGGGCCCTAAATCAAAAAGGTATGGACGGATTTTGATGAAATTGACATGATTTGTTAGCTATAATATGAAAAGTCTATGACCAGATTTTTGTGATGATCTGTTTTTCGTTCGTGTGTTTGTCGCTGTGTTTGATTTTATGCTAGTTAGCACTATAACTCCAAAAGTAAGGATGAATCTTTATCAAATTTAGAGGAGTTGTTAGTTATGTTAAAAGACATAAATGATTAAATTTTGGTGATGATCGGTTGGTCTATTTGTATGTATGACTTATGTTTGTCATGTTTGTTAGAACAATAACAAAAAATTACGGATGGGTCTTGATGAAATTTACAGGAATTGATAGCAATGTTAAAAGACATAAATGATTAAATTATGATGATGATCGGTTGGTCCGTTGGTTTGTTTGACTTATGTTTGTCATAATGTATGTTAGCAGCATAATTCAAAAAAGTTATGATTAGATTTTGGAGTTGATACGAAGAAAATCTTGGTTTCACAACAAATTTGAATTTTTCAAAACCATTGCCTTGCTTGGCGGAGGTAAGCGCTCTTAGAGTGCTCTCTAGTTAAAACTGTCATTGCGTGACGTAGGTTTATTTGTTCGGCTGTAAATTTCATCTGACATATGTTCTGCTTGTAGACATAATTAGAACTTTCATGTTTAAAGCATTTATTATGAACTTTTTTTTTTTGACGTCTTCCTTCCGTATTTTCACATAAGCTCACGATCAATTCGAAGCTTATGAACCTTCCTATATACCTATATACCTATATATATAGGTATATAATTATAGATATATAGAAACTCCAACCAAAGAGCGTTAACCGTATGGGTTATAAAGGCTGTTTAAAACATTGCCCTGCCTGCAAAAAACTGGTTTTATTCGGTCGGGATGAGGCTAAATTTATAGCGCGGAAAATAAGCCGATGTTCTCTTAGTCACCACTGATCTCCGACAACGGAGATTGTAGTTCTCGGACTTTTGTGCATCTTACATAATGTAGCGGATGCTTCGTATCATAACCTTTACGTTAGTGACGGTATCTCCGGACGCCATTATCAATATTTAATTAACAAAAGCAGAGCGTTGTTGCCTTATGTGAAAAGGTCGAGGGCATCTCCGACAGCTATTTGGACCCGATTGACAGTTTTGTTTATTTTTTAAAATTGGAAAATTTATGAGTTTTTTGATCAGTACGAGTAGTTTCCAGGAAGACGTAGGTATATGTATGAATACTTGAGCAAGAACAAACTTGCAGTAGACAAAGCGGTAAATGCTGATTATTTGACTACTTACTGTATATTTCTAAGGAGTACCTATACACAGAACGGAAATAATAGCTTTATCGCAGCATTGACCACATGTCGACTATTTGGCTATAAATTTCAGTAAAAATTTCACAGAAACTTAAACTTATGATGCTTATTGCGTCAGTAAATTTTCAAACGACTGATCGTGCTGGTTCTAGAGAAATTACTTTTTTTGTCAATTTTTCTAACTTCACTGAGCGACAGTAATAGATTTTTGACTAAAAAAAGAAACAAAATATTCACAGTTTTGCATCACCAAAGGAGCAAAAATGAACAGCACAAAAATATCTTTTAAACAAGAAATCATAAATCAAAAATTTACAATGACTCAAAATAGTCTTATTGGCCAATATGACCCCAATGACGTTTGATAATTTCAATAATCCTTGAATATAGCAGTCAGTTAGTTTCTTTATTGCACAAGGTGCAACTGCCCTTGCTGTCGCAGCAACAGCATCCTACAAGACAGATTTTGAGTTGTACTGCTTTCCATCTGCGTAAATTTCGTTTTTCAAAAGGGCCCAGAAGTTTCTAATTGAGTTTGGATCAGGTCAGCACGGTGGCCAAATCATCAGTTTCTCTTTACGGAACCCCAAATAGTCCAGAAATACTCTGGTAGTACGGGCCGAGTGAGAAGGCGCATTATCAGGCATGAAAATCAAGTTTTGAAGCAACGAAAGGAGTATGTCATCCAGCCATGGGACCATGGCGTCTTTCAACATGTCACAATATGTTGTAGATGCAATTTTCACGCCATCAGGTACTCTAACCGGACATACAAGTCGATCACCTATGATACCAGCCCATATCATAACACCACCTCCCTGTTGTTGACGCTTTACGCGTTGATGAATGACACCTCCAGGTATCACCCAATCCTTACTCCAACCATCAGATACATCAAAAGTTGCCTGGGTGTCGTCGGTGAACGGAACTTGATTCATGTTGATCTTAATGTATTTTTCTGCCCATTCCATCCTCAAAATTTTATGTCTTGAGGTCAGAAGAGGCATTTTCAGAGGGGATTTGACAAAAGCAATGGAGCGAAGGATTTAAATTTTTTGTGGTTTTAGGCACATCAGGAAGCTCAGCAGCCGTAAAAATTGATTTACTTGTTTGCCCAGTTCTTTTATGGAGCTGACGAACGATATTTCTATATCTCTATCAGTAACAGTCTTTGAATGCCCAGCATCTGATCGTTTTTCCGTGGTGAAGGGTAGTTCAAGAATCTTGTCACTGTGTCAATATAGCGTCCTATTTTTCGGGCAGTAATATCAGGAGAGGTGCCTTTTGCAGTTTCTTTGATGATAATTTCTTTCTCCTCGTTAGTTGGAGCTTTTCCACGTCCCATTTTAAAAGATAAAATGTATTAAACTTCAGTGCAGATCGGTTGGTTTGTTTGTATGTTTCGACTTATGTTAGTCATAATTTCTGTTAGCAGCTTAACTCAAACAGTTATGACAGGATCTTCAAAAAAATTGCAGAAACTGTTAGTAGTATACCAAAAACCAATGTGTGTTTCACAAAAAAACTCAATGTGTGTTTTGGCGTCTGTATTTGGTATACTAGATACTAGATTTTGGAGTTGATACAAAAGAAATAATGACCTTTCACCTCAAAAAGAGAAAAAAATGCAAAGATTAGTTAATCAGGAGAGAGAGCAAAATGTAAACAAACTCAACGGTGTTGCCATATGATGTCACGATTTCTCTGCAAGTTTCATGAAAATTTGATCATGCAAAATTGATATATGGTCAATTTTCTGCTAAAGCTATTATTTCCGTTCTAAGTGGATGATAAATTTTTGCCTGATAGTGACGTCATATGTCACAAAGATAATGTAACTAGGCAGGCATTCAATGCTATTCATCCCAGATTTTGTAGTTTACTGGTCTTCCCTTCCTATACCGGAGGAAATTACGCCTCAAAGGACGTTAAGAAATGGTGAGGATTAGGGACACTACTGTTTTTATGCCCATTTGGTTTTTCATTCTTCGCGTACCTATCTCTCGATGATATTAATTTTTATTCTGTTTACTGCTCTTCCCCTGTCTTCCTGGTTTTCTATCCCATTAAAGGAATCCTCCTTTGGCTTAACACACTTCATGTCCGTTTTGTCTTTCTCTGTGTCACTGGCAGCTCATGTTGGTGCTCAAAAAGCTTAAAGTAAGAGTTATTACTTCTAATTGTATTAATATTGTAACCAGTATAATTAAGAGGCATCGAAAGCTCGGTATTTGTCTAGTAGATGAACGCTTGGTGTTGCCTACGCAACATCATTGCATGGATCGTTCTGTCTTTCAGCAACCTCTGCACATATAAGCTCCAAACAAGTGTTGCATGAATGCTGACTCTCAGTCAGGCTTGGGAAATTTTAAACGCTAAGTGACTGCATTTTTAAACTTACACGCACTGTTGGAGTAAACTATAACTGCCCATAGCATTAACATAAATGCTGAGCGTTAGCATGTTTTAGTAATTGTGTCCACTGCATTCTTCAATCACTATATACAGTAAGCACAGCATATTTTAGGGAAAAGATACTTCAAATATTTTAATGCTGTACTTGTATTTAAAATTGATCTGTGCACTCATGAAAAAGTAGGCCTATATGTGAAAACACGGACACAGTATCAATACAAGCCAGAACCAATTTGCATGATCGTAACTCGTGGATCGTCATGGGCATTAAATCCAGCCACACGGTATAGAGTTTCACCTAAAATTTTGCAATATTAAGAGCTGTGCACGAGTTACTTTAGCTACTTATGTGATCTGTCGAGTGTCCTATATACGTCCGCTTCTTGCTTTCCTTTCAGCGATACAGTTATCCATGGCACGCGGCCTGCCCAAGATTAAAGTATCATATTAATTTTGTGACTATAAATTATGTGAAGTACCTGTTCTACCTGAACTGAACCCATATTAACTTATTCTTAACTAACCCACCCTATTCTTACCTAAAATAATACATATCCTGAGGTGAGCCCAATGCTATACACAGGCCATTCCAGCTTCAGACGTTTATAATTTCCCAAGTTCAGAATCGGAAGATAATAGCCTACACTTGCATATTGTGTCTGTGCCTAGCATTTCGGTAATTATTATCGGGTGGCAACTACTTGAGTGCTATCGATTGATCGCTGAAATTAATTGATCTAACAGCCGAGCTCTGCCACACGGTCTGCACCGCACGGCAGACGCTGTGAAGTTATGGGGAGGCACAAAGTCCCGCCATTCTGCTTGTGTTTGCATTGATGTGGAACGGACGGGTCGAATTGTAACTATGTGGGTTTGTTCTGCAATTACTGTATGTTACCCCTCAAATTGTTTTCTTCAGAGTAATGACAAGCACTCTGGAAAACCAGTTTTGTGCAGTACGATTCCCCTAAAAGCTGTCACTTAATTATTTGGCTTCATTCGTTAACATAGGTACTGTGATATTGTAAAGCACGGTAATTGCATAAATGCGATATCTAGGTATTATCGGAAATGGTTGTTAGCCTGCAACTTAGCATTGTCCACAGTGACGTATCCCTGTCATCCAGCCATTACAGTGATGCGAAATTGACAATATACTGTAGTGTTTATTTTGCATTAGTATAACCCCGAACAAGGTATTTGATTCACCTCCTTAGATCGAGATGATCTAACCCGATTAGCTTGCTGAGAACTTCAGTCCCGTGCTTCGGATTCACCGCTTTGGACCCCGCTTCAGCAAAAAAAAAAAAAAAAAAAAAGTTAGTCGTAAACCGGTTTGAGTTCAAACGGCCCTACGCCCAAATCTGCTCCACAGCGTCACTGATGCATGCATGATACAGCAGTGCACTGCATGACTTCGTATCGTGTCATTGTCATTTATCACTATTTACATAAACCAAATAGGTTATATTTATGTCGAGATTTTCCCAGATAACTCAAAAATATGAACGGTTCCTTACGAAATTTACAGAGATTGTTAGGTATGTTATGAGGAAGAAATGATTAGCTTTTGGTGAAGATCCGTTCAACTGTTTGTTTGTCTGCCTCGACTTCTTGGGAGCGTAACTCAAAAAGTTATGGATCGATCATTATGAAATTTACAGATGTTAGGGTTAGTACGAGGTGCAAATAACAAAATTTTTACAATTACATGTTTGTCCGCCTGTCTCTGTTTTTACGTTTGTCAGTAACATAACTCAAAACGTCATGAACGGATGTGCATAAAATGCCTAAGATTTGTTAAACATGTTGAAAACACAAATGACCAAGTGTTGGTGATGATTCGTTTGCCCGTTTGTGCATTTCCCAAAATGTTTGCCAGAAGTATAATTCGAAAAGTTATTAATCGAACTTCACAAAATTTGCAGGAATTGTTAGAAATGTTATAAGACACAAATGATAGACTAATATTTTGGCGATGATCGGTTTGTCCTCTTGTGTAGTTGACTAATGTTTGTTGGAACGTAACTAAAAATGTTACTGATGGATCTTCAAGAAAATTACAGAAGCTATGAGGCACAAATGGCCAAATGTTGGCGATGATAAAGAAGAAATCCTAATTTCATTATAAATTTGAATCTTTCGTTAATACTACTTTGCTTGGCGGAGGTATGCGCTCTCATGGTGCTCTAGTTGGAACATGCTTAATTTGGTAATATTTAAAGGTAAATTTTTACTTTAGGACCAGTGAAGAGTTTGAAGGTATACTGTCTGTAATCTCATGTATTTTCATACACTGAGTTCGAATATGGCCACGATCGAGAGCCGTCGGAAAATAGAAGTTTTGGAAATATTTGACTTTGAAGTTCCCATTGTTTTTCTATGGGAAAAAAATAACCGGCGTCATATAGGCTTGCTACCGACCCCACAGTAGATAAATAGGTCATTGTTGTTCATATGCCATACAGAACGCGACTTGCCTGGTAAAAAGTTTCCTCTCATGTTATATACTTCGGTGTTTGGTATGTACGCAACGAGGTTTCTCTGCGTGTGCATGTTGAGTTGAATCGCTGGTGGTGCTTCATATAGCAGATGCAGCTGGTGCTCCATGGAACAGTCACTGGTGGTGCTCCATATAGCAGATGCAGATGGTGCTCCATGGAACAGTCATCAGTGGTGCTCCATATAGCAGATGCAGCTGGTGCTCCATGGAACAGTCATCAGTGGTGCTCCATATAGCAGATGCAGATGGTGCGCCATGGAAGAGTTATCAGTGGTGCTCCATATAGCAGATGCAGCTGGTGCTCTATGGAACAGTCATCAGTGGTGCTCCATATAGCAGATGCAGATGGTGCGCCATGGAACGGTCACTGCAGGTGATTCTCCATAGAGCACATGCAGGTGGTGCTCCATGGAACGGTCACTAGTGGTGCTCCATTGAATTAACTACAGTATGTGGGCAGCGAGCACACGCCCACTGCTGGAGAAGCAGACAATGTGTATACACGAGCAGGTGCAGTCTGCACAGCTGTTAAGCTTGTAAGGCAGACAACTCACTGCTGAAGGTGGTGCACAATTCGTTCATGAA
>LQNS02278081.1:2316390-2356373 GCA_001587735.2 Parhyale hawaiensis
TTTTGCAACACGCCGTTACAGGCATACACGACACTGGGGAGTTCATACGAGTGGCATGAATGAATGGTGACGTTTTGCAACACGCCGTTACAGGCATACACGACACTGGGGAGTTCATACGAGTGGCATGAATGAATGGCGACGTTTTGCAACATTTCCATTATCGGAAGAATCTCTTCACCCTAATGTCAGAAAAACGTAGACTTCTGGAAGGTTTTTTTCTTTCCGTACTCAATTGACTTTCTTACTTATTTCTTCTGTGGCTCACAGTCTTGGTAAAGCTTTTCTCTTTAGTCGCGACTTAACATAGACAGCGGCGGTGTGCTTACAGTCATGCCAGTTTCTCGTATTGCTATGGCATGCGATATTCAAGCCTGCTTTTCCCTTCTTCTCTTGGGATCACTAGTGTCATGGTTTTGGCAGTTCCAAACTCTCGGTACCACTATTTTTTTTGCTTTAGTCTCGCAGCAATTGGAGGGGTAGTTTCGCATGGTATACAATTTACTCTTTCGTAAATAATATAGTTTGAAAAATGCTTAGCTAAAGAGAAACTTGTGGCAGATGCTGTGTGTATAGCATCGGAGGAGCAACTCCATAATGATGGAAGTGAACTCGCTGGGCTTCAGCAGCTCAAAGTTTGCGGCCACCAGGCAACTTCTGACAGCAAAGTTTTGTCTGTCAAGGAAGGTAATTGTAGAATGGAACCTGATGCTCAAAAGTGAAAGGTAGGAACGAATGTCAATGGAGCAAACTTCTGTCCTTTATGTGCTAGGTCTTTGTGAAGAATTCACCCGTATGGCGATATGTAGGGTTTTTAAAAACAGCTCGCTCCTTCCAGTATCGAGAGCAGTGTTAGTCGGGTACAAAGAGGATGTTGTTTAAATTATTGGCACTGCAGTACTGGCGATCCTCCATTAATGCGGCATCTGTTAATGTGGTCACCCATTAATGCGGTAAAAATTTTGTTCCCGGTATTCAACATATGCGACGCTGAATCCCTTTATGCCGTACCATAACGCAACTTTTCGGTTCCGGCATCACTGATAATTACGTGCAAGTTAAGCCGGTTACTTCCCAGAAGAAGCATCACTCTCTGCATTTGTGTGTAAAATGGGCTCTACAGCTGTGAATAATTCTAAAATGAGTAGGAATAAACTAAGTATCAAAAAGAAGATAAACGTTTTAAATAAATGAGATGAAAGTAAAAAGGTGTTTGAAGTTGCTAAGTTCTTTAGCATTATTGAAAGCACAGTTAGAGCAATAAAAGCAAATGAAAAGCGTATTGGAACTTAAGCAGACAACATTTCAACTCGCACTGCAAATGAAAATCTGAGGCGAGCTGCCATCGGATGCCGTTGTTACCCCTCACAGTGTTACCCGGTGTTACCTCGTGCAGCAGTGAACAAGATGTGCGATCTCAGCGCCCCAAAAGTGTTGCGGAAATCTCGTTCACAAATATTTCTGGTGGAGCCTTAGTTTGGCTGCATTTTGGGATAAAAAGTAAAGAAAAATACGCAAAAGTGCCTCAAATGCCTGAATTCAAGCGATATTAGGTAGTCACACATTTTGTAATACGAATTGTTCAGTATCAATTTCAATGTTTGTGAATAATGGCAGTGTTACTCAACTAATAACCCTACAAATTTGGAGTGTTACCGTCGGTGTTACCTAACCTGTGCTGCATTGGAGGCCAGTGTAGCACGGGTGACAGCGATGGCCTGCTTGCAACGCGCCCCTGAACGGCCCCCAACGGTGAGGAGACTCCCTAAACAGCAACAGTTGTTGGTCCGGACCAAGAAGCAAAGAATGCAACGGGAGGACTCAATAGGGCTAAAATAAAACTTAACCGTGACCGCACGTAGCACATTTACATCACATCGACGAGTCGAAGTGTTTAAGTGTGGGACCTCAGGCGTTCGTATATTGTTTTCTTGAACAGATCACCGTATATTTTCCATTTATTTCATTCAATCTCCCGCTCATAACTGGCCTGCAACTTGAGCTGCAAAATACCGTAAAATGTTGTCGCCAAGTACAGAAAGTTCGAGCAATAGGTTGAGTGTTACTGTGGTTTCTCTCGCGTACAGAATTGGCTATAATCCATGGTGCTTATATATATATATGTTGGTAAGGAATAAATATGTTCTGTGAAGAGCACTATGAACTGAATATGAACTGTAAATAAGGCTTCAATCAAGAAAAAGGAGCTAAATCAGGTTGCCGAAAAGGAACAAATTCGGCGCTAGTGCTGTGGAAGTTTCCACTAGCTTGCACTGCAATTTTCTATAGCTAATTGCTAAATTAGTGTATATTATTTTAATTTATTTATACGCTAGAGATGAATTTCGCAGTTTTAGACGATTTTTCTGGTTAAATTAGTTAAAATACTCCTAGGCTGCTCAGCCATGGATTCGTCGATGATGACGTCACTTTTTGGTGCCAATCTCTCGTGAGTCCTCCCGTTACGCTGTTTGCTTCCTGGTCCGGACAGACAGCATTAATCGAGTATGGCCTTACAATCAAAGACAAAATTATCTGTTCAGTTAACTGTATGTCATCAGTTCAATTGAATTATCAATATCAATTTTTCTCATGTCGGACTTCTTAACTGGAAGTCCAGTGTAGTGACCGTTAACACTCTCGTCATGCGGCAAGTTTTATTGGTACGAACTTTTGCTAGAATATATTTCACATATTGTCGTACATATGTACAGGGTGTACAGGAATTAACGTTACCACCTTATTATACATATATATTTTATCTTAATATTTACAAATTTCGAGGTTTTACAGGCTGAAATATATTAGAATATTTTGCCCATTCAGAATCCGCGCTCGCAGCAGAAAAGACTCAAGTGTGGTTTGCAAGCTATGTGCCAGAGTTCATAAAAAAATGGTCTCCTTCATCTCCAGACCTTAATCCCTTTGATTTCGCGGTAGCAGCAGCCCCAGCATGCTGCACAGTTGTGCTGAAGGACCCGGAAAAGAACCTCGTGCATGGTGGACGATCTTCGTGCGGCCTGACGCGCGAGTCAGCAAAATTGTTAGGTATGTACAGCTAGGTACGTGGGGGTACTTACCTTGCCCAAGAATGGGAAGGGTAGGGCACGTGGGTCTTTGACCCTTACTCTACGGTGCCATAGTTCTTAACGACCCATGGTTAGCTGCAGCTGTACTTGCTCTTCTGGGGCCAGTTGACCTATATATCTGCAGCGCAAACCAGTGAGTGTTATAGGTTCTTCAGTGGAATGTGCAGGCAAAGTTGACTTTACCTTCACCATCGGCATTCACTTCATGTCGGAGAGCAAGGTCTCAGCTTCCCATCACAAATATGTGGAGGCCTTAATTAAAGGCAACACTCTTGAAGGAATGGGCAAAAAATCCTCAAGCTATCATTCGGGACTCTTGCAAAGCGTCTCCCAGCGTTTGCAGCAGGTTATCGATGCCGAAAGAAGTCATGTTGAATAAATTGTTGACATTCAGGAAGAATAATAATTAAACACGTTTATAATAATTTGCTTTGTATATGGCGAGTTATTTATTAATTGTGGGTAAAAAATTGTAACGATATATGTTGAACACCCTGTAGAACCTATGGCGCCATCAAATTAATGCATAGAACAAAACTCTCATTTGCGTAGCCTATTGTCTGTCTTTGGTAGGCAGTACGTTAACGATTCAAAAGGTAACGCCAAACGGCATTTGACCTTTTGAATGGAATGCTGAAATTTGACGGTAATGATGCACTGAGTGGTCCCTGAGGCTCTCCCTAAGCTGTCTTGGAGGTTTACCTTCCCTAACTTTGCCACCTCATTAAATGTTTGTTTGGACTCGGCATCTCTTCTAAGTCTCCAAAGTTGACAGAACCTTGGCACCGTGCGCCATCTGGCGACGTTCTTGCCTACTACATGCCACTAGGAGCAGGTTCCTGCTGTCCTGCGCCATCTGGCTATATATACTGTTGCTCTCTCTGTGATAGTGCAGTTGTAACAAATTTCCACCGTCTAGCGACCGTTGTTTCGTACAACATGTTTGTAGGGTAACATGTCTAATACCCGTCCACCATGCTAGTAGCCGTCCACTTGGCTTTAAAAACTTTCTGTGTAAAAAGTAGCAGTACTAGAGAACCGTACATAGGCTCAAACTGTAGGGTACTACTTAGCCTACAGTTTAAGCCTATGTATGACTTTCTAGCACTGCTAGTTTTCACACAGGAAGTTTTTAATGCCAAGTGGATGGCTACTAGCATGGTGGACGGCTACTAGACATGTTTCCCTAGTAGTTAATATTATGTTGACCAGGTCCAANCCTACAGTTTAAGCCTATGTATGACTTTCTAGCACTGCTAGTTTTCACACAGGAAGTTTTTAATGCCAAGTGGATGGCTACTAGCATGGTGGACGGCTACTAGACATGTTTCCCTAGTAGTTAATATTATGTTGACCAGGTCCAAAGCAACGTGACCGCTGGATCGTGTTCTATGATACTAGTACACACGCCCACCGCAATGTGTCAATTAGCGAGTGTTGCGAAACCCATGCTTCTACATTAACAGATTCTGGGTATCTTGTGCCATCTAGTGACCGTTACGCACGCCATGATACTAGCAACAGTTTCCTACTGCCTACCGTTATTCTCCCCTATAGCTGTTTTCAACAGGTTCCTTTTGTTTCGTGCTTGTCGCGGCCACCGATAGAAACTATTTATGCTACTCGTGCTAGTGACAGAGTCCTGCCATACATACTGTGTTGGGTACCTAAAAATTGTTTTGCACTCCAAAACGCTATTTACGCGGCGCAACTTTTGTTTTTGTGTTTCATGCTCTGTTTTCCGATGGACTCGATCCTTTTCTAGTCGGAATATTTCTCCCCTTCCTCCATTATCTCCTACTTGTTGTGGTTTGAGATGCCAAACTATTAGGTAGTCCATGAACAGAAGCAAACTTTTGACTTTCACGCGCTTACAAAAAAAATAGAGAAGAACTTTTATGTGCTAATGCCGAAAACTGATGTTAAAATAAGAAAGCACGCCTCGAAAGTCTATATAGTTAAGAATGAAATTTCATAACGTAGAAATTATCCCAAGGGGTATCTGTCTTGTGCAAAAATGCGTCTTGTACACTGACCTTAAACAAATGCCAGCTGTCCTCTGCTCCATGGGTACCGCAATGCTACCCATGACGCTAGAAATAGGTAGAAAGCTGCTGATATGAGGTGCTTTTAACGACAAGTGCCCTAGGGGTAGAACTGTGGGCTGCCGGAAAGCTTACCACAGATTTTAGATAAGCATTAGTTACAAAATAAACCGCTGATCATGAGTTTAATTTTCAGAAGATCAGGTCACGTGATGCTCAGCATCAACGGGTCATTTCGTTTCTCTGTTGTCGGTTATGGAACAAAGAGGCTTGGTGTCAAGTTCCCTAGCGGAGGACTGGATGCTTTCAGATTACTGGTCGATTTTTCGTTTGTAATGATTGATACTCGACCCATTTTCACTGTCTTGTTTTTTTTTCCATTTTCACTGTTATCTTCAATTTCTGGTTTTGAGTGGGATAATGACACTAGATCTTTTTTAGGAACTTACTTGTTCTCCACTCGGGTTTTTGAAAAATATTGTTTCCAACTACCATGAAAACAATGATAGATTGTCTAGATTTTTTTAAAAGTAAATGTCAATTGCAGCTATTGTCTCAGTGACAATTATTGCACTGATTGTTAGGGCGCGCACTTAATCTTCGGCTTATGTCATATCAGCCAGCACTCTCTCTCATTTTACGATGATGCAAGAGAGTTGCTTAGGAAACTACTGAAGCTAGACTAAGAAGATACAAAGTGTTTAAAATGTCAATAGTTTGCTAGTAAAGGCGATTTTTTATGCGCCTCAGCTGATGCGCTGGCGGCCTTATTAGTGTTAACTTTAATCATAGTTATAAAGTTTAACTTTTGGGTAGAAGTCATCAGCAACCAGCAAGTAGGCAGGGCATTTAGCTTGAGAAATATCACTTGTCTGCGCTGGCTTCATCTTGTATACGGAAGTATTTCAGGCGATAGCCCTAAATTGATTACGCTTAAAATACCGAAAACTCAATCTCGTTTCGTAAAATTGAATTTTCAGTCGTCTCAATCGTACTTGGCTTGCCTCTAATATTTGCAACACGATTCAGAGTTGCGAGACCAACATCGCTGTCTGGAGCTCAGGACAAGTCAAGTCCACTGGGTTTGGCTTAGCTCGACTATGATGAGCAATGGACGAAACGTAGAGTGTCGGCTCTCTGTATATATTGCAGGCAGTTGACTTCACTTCCCTGGGAATGAAGTCTGATATTTAATTATACGTTACGGGTTCAGCAGAAGTTATTTGGAAATGCACTGAAATTGTTAGCAGAAATTTTCTGATTAACTTTTGCCACGTCTGTATCTTTTAGAAACGATTACATTTGGTTTCCGCTATAGTAGCTCGACCTCCAGCCACCAATACCGCGATTGCTGGCGCAGAAAGTCTATTCAGTTGCTGGTCTGCACAGGTGCTGCTGAGGCTCACTGATTAGGTGGTATTAGGGATCTCGCGGCGGTGCTCTGTGCTCACAGAAAGAGCGTAAGGTGTTGCCGATCCCACTCTTGTATGGTGTTAGTGTCAACAGCACGCGTCGGATATGGAACAAATTACGTGTACTGGAACAAAAAATTACTTGATTTCCAGACTTTGGAAAAAAGGACACTTTTAAGATTGCAGCTAAATTAATTATGCATTGTCGCTGTGCGTGCAGCCGCTGTGCGAACTAAACGTATCGGATCTGATAAGAATAACAGGTGCAAATTAAGTACGCGAGTTTGAGTTTAAGGAAACGAGCTCGCGCACGAACCATAAAGAGCCCCCTTGCTGTCGCTCTTATCTGCCGTAAATATGCCACCATGCAGCGCTAATGAGACTTTGGATATCTGTTTATTAACGCATCGATCGCGCCCTTTGATCATATTCATGTAGATAACATGCGTACATGTGGATATGAATGTACTGAGTGTTTCATGGACAACCTGCCGTAGAAAGGGCCATGCATCGAGGCAAACATTAATACAAATGACCTTAACATGAATACCCAATGATGCATATGCCGTACATTGCAGTGCACGAGTAGTAAAACTGTTCCAAATGTTCAGTAGATCAGCAACAAGTACATTTTCCCTGTGCTAGAGAGTGCTCTGCCCCCATGGATGATCACACGAACACTTGCTCAAGCCGTACTTCTATCTCACACTCACACACACACACACCTACACCTACACCTATACGCGCATGCGGCACATTACTGGTACTGAATTTTTTTCCTTCGTCTCTGGTACCCCAACAGCGCATCCCTCATTGCTGGCACCTTCCTTACACCCAGTTCCACTCTACCAAAATATGGCTATTACTGGCACTCATTCAGTNGGCAACATCGCTGAAGATCGACAAATGTTATCTCGTGTTCAACAGTCCTTTCAGAGGAGGTGTCACGCCTGCACTGAAGTAAATGGTGGACATTTTGAACAGTTAATGTAATTGGTTGTACAATTAATGTATTGCATTTCTCTATACAATATTCTTTCCGTTTTCACTCTACTGTTTATTTGTAACTGGAGTTGTATGTAGGTAGGCCTTCATTTAGTTGCTGTTTTAGGTAAGGTTTTGTTACAAATTACACATGTTAATATCTCGGAAACGAACAAGTTTTGGAATTTTTGATATTCGTGAAAAAGTGTTTGTTTTGAGTGGCCCTATCACCTGTGAAAGTTTGGCAGAGTTTTTTTTTGCAATACCTGGTATAGCTAAGAATGAAATTTAATGAAGTAGAAAATATCCCAAGGGGTATCTGTCATATGCAAAAATGTATCTTGTACACGGACCTTAAACAAATGCCAGCTGTCCTCTGCTCCATGGGTACCGCAGTGCTCCCCATGACGCTAGAAATAGGTAGAAAGCTGCTGATATGAGGTGCCTTTAACGACAAGTACCCTAGGGGTAGAACTGTGGGCTGCCGGAAAGCTTACCACAGATTTTAGATAAGCATTAGTTACAAAATAAACCGCTGATTATGAGTTTAATTTTCAGATGATCAGGTCACGTAATGCTCAGCATCAAAGGGTCATTTCGTTTCTTTATTGTCGGTTATGGAACAAAGAGGTTTGGTGTCAAGTTCCTAGCGGAGGACTAGATGTTTTCAGATTACTGGTCGATCTTTCGTTTGTAATGATTGATACTCGGCCCATTTTTATTGTCTTGTTTTATTTGCATTTTCACTGTTATTTTCAATTTCTGGTTTTGAGTGGGATGAGGACACTAGATCTTTTTTAGGCACTTACCTGTTCTCCACTCGGTTTTTCAAAAATATTGTTTCCAACTACAGTGAAAACAATGTTAGATTGTCTAGATTTTTTTAAAGTAAATGTGATTTGCAGCTATTGTCTCAGTGACAATTATTGCACTGATTGCTAGGGCGCGCACTTACTCTTCGGCTTATGTCATATCAGCCAGCACGCTCACCCATTTTACGATGATGCGAGAGTTTCTAACGAAACTACTGAAGCTAGACTAAGAAGATGCACAGTGTTCAAAGTATTAGTAGCTTTGCTAGTAAAGGTTATATTTTATGCGCCTCAGCTGATGTACTGGCGGCCTTATTACACAGTGTTAACTTTAATCATAGTTATAAAGTTTAGCTTTGGGTAGAAGTCATCAGCAACCAGCAAGTAGGCAGGGAATTTAGCTTGAGAAATGTCACTTGTCTGCGCTGGCTTCATCTTGCATACAGAAGTATTTCAGGCAATAGCCCTAAGTTGATTAAGCTTGAAATACCGAAAACTCAATCTCGTTTCGTAAAATTGAAATTTTAGTCGTCTCAAGCGTACTTGGCTTGCTGTGAATATTTGCAACACGATTCAGTGTTGCGAGACCAACATCGCTGTCTGGAGCTCAGGACAAGTCAAGTCGACTGGGTTTGGCTTAGCTCGACTTTGATGAGCAATCGACGAATCATAGAGTGTCTGCTCTCCGTATATAGCAGGCAGTTGACTTCACTTCCCTGGAATGAATTGTGATATTTAATTACACGTTACGGGTTCAGCAGAAGTTATTGGAAATGCACTGAAATTGTTGGCAGAAATTTTCTGATTAACTTTTGCCATGTCTGTATCTTTTAGAAATGATTACATTTGGTTTCCGCTATAGTAGCTTGACCTTCAGCCACCAATACCGCGATTGGTGGCGCAGAAAGTCTATTCAGTTGCTGGTCTGCACAGGTGCTGCTGAGGCTCACTGATTAGGTGGTATTAGGGATCTCGCGGCGGTGCTCTGTGCTCACAGAAAGAGCGTAAGGTGTAGCCGATCCCACTCTTGTATGGTTTTAGTGTCAACAGCACGCGTCGGATATAGAAGAAATTACATGTACTGGAACAAAAAATTACTTGATTTCCAGACTTTGGAAAAGGACACTTTTAAGATTGCAGCTAAATTAATTATGCATTGTCGCTGTGCGTGCAGCCGCTGTGCGAACTAAACGTATCGGATCTGATAAGAATAATAGGTGCAAATTAAGTACGTGAGTTTGAGTTTAAGGAAACGAGCTCGCGCACGAACCATAAAGAGCCCCCTTGCTCTCGCTCTTATCTGCCGTAAATATGCCACCATGCAGCGCTAATGAGACTTTGGATATCTGTTTATCAACGCATCGATCGCGCCCTTTGATCATATTCATGTAGATAACATGCGTACATGTGGATATGAATGTACTGAGTGTTTCATGGACAACCTGCCGTAGAAAGGGCCATGCATCAAGGCAAACATTAATACAAATGACCTTAACATGAATACCCAATGATGCATATGCCGTACATTGCAGTGCACGAGTAGTAAAACTGCCCTAAAGGTCCAATAGATCAGCAACAAGTACATTTTCCCTGTGCTAGAGAGTGCTCTGCCCCCATGATCACACGAACACTTGCTCAAGCCGTACTTCTATCTCTCACACACACACACCTGTTGACCTTCTCCCTGCTCAGTACAGTCTCAATGAACGTACGAACGAACCTTAAGGCTATAAACTAAGTCTTGAACTCCTAATGTTAACTATCATCTCAACTCCTGGATTTATATATTTTATGTATTGGATCTGACACGATAGATGTTCTTTGACTGAGATGACCTAAACTAACTTCGGATGAAATCGATGAGATTTTCATATTTTGCTTGTTACACCGCTGATACTTTCACCGGTAATAATGCAGTAAGTTTAATTCGTCACGAATGAACGAAGAGTGCTTGTGCTAATTGCGCAAATTTGCACATACTTCAATATCAATGCTATATAGCATCACGTATTCCTTAATGCTATTAAACTTCAGTCGTTATGTAGTAGCTGCAATGTCCAAGAGGCAATAATAAGTGTATGTCCACATTTAAAAATACTGACCAGTACCTGCAATCAACTGTTGTTGTTTACCTTTTCCTAGTATTAGGAAGACAGTAAATGAAAATGTCCACTTCGGAAAAATTTACATGAACTCCTTTCAAGCCTTAATGTATTTTGTCCGTTACGTACTCAGTCAGACACTCGCGCTCCACGTGCAGCGTGTTATTGCATGAATTGTCAATACCGATTATAGTCGCATGGGCTGGCGAGTAGTTTCATTTATATGCCAGTAACTGATCATATAGTTGAACCCTCGGTTTGTGACCGGTGGTGGGTATGGCAGAAAGTACACGTAAAATTATACCTATATTATGTTGCTGCTGTTTTTACCTCCGCCAAAGATGTACTTTTTTGTCTAGTTTGACTTATTGTCTATCTGTAGCTAAAATAACTCAAAAAGTTATGGACAGATCTTTACGAAATTTACAGGGATTGTTAGGTATGTTAGGAGGAACAGATAATTACCTTTTGGTCAAAATGCGGTCAACCATGCCAGTTTGTCTACGTTTTTTCTTCGTAGCATAACGCAAAGCTATTGGCGTATCATTATGAAATTTTCAAGAAGTGTTGGAATTGTAACCAAGAGCAAATGACCAAACTTGTGTTGATCTGCATATCCATTTATTTGTCTCTATGTTTGTGGTTATATTTGCCAATACAATACTGCAAATAGTTATGAACGGATCTTCATGAAATTTGCAGGACTTTTTAACAATATTAAAAGGCACAACTAACCAAATTTTGGTGATAATCGGTTTGGCCGTTTGTGGGTTTGATTAACCATTGTCAAACTGTTTATCAGAACATAACTCGAAACGTTTCGGACGGAGCATCAAGAAAATTACAGAAGCTGTTATTACTATCAAAAGGCACAAATGGTTAAATTTTGGTGTTGACAAAAAGGAAATCCTAGTTTCAGGACTAATTCTAATATTACGTTAACTTTGCGTTGCTTGGCGGAGGTATGCGACACAGACCATCGATCATGTCTCACATTGCTAATGGAAGGAAAATAAGGACTTGTATTACACTGAAGATTAGACATTTAACTCAAGCTCCATTACAGCGTCTATATTTCGGGTTCGATTCAGAACGTAGTAACTTTAAATCTACGTACAGGTATTAACCTTCTGTTGTAAGAACTATAGCAAAGGAACTTGTATTGTCCTGCGGTTCGAACTCGCTGAAGAAATCGCTGCATCCTTGCAAAAATGCAAATTTTGCAGCAACAAGTTCTTTTGTTCTGGTCCATGTTTCTGTCGTAGTTATGTCAGTGCATACAAGATTCTAAACGGATGCAGCTCAGATCTTNCGCTGAAGAAATCGCTGCATCCTTGCAAAAATGCAAATTTTGCAGCAACAAGTTCTTTTGTTCTGGTCCATGTTTCTGTCGTAGTTATGTCAGTGCATACAAGATTCTAAACGGATGCAGCTCAGATCTTAAAATGCTGTCAGGCAGAATTTTTAGGGAGATCTTTTGATCAGGCGAGATCAGGAGAGGCTACACGGGGCTTGCTGATGGAGCCCCAGGCGTCTGCTTCGTTTTTTTTTTCTTTTTTCTTGCCGGCTTGTCTGAGAACGTCAGAAGAAGAAGTATTGCGTTTTACAGCGATGCTTAGGTACGGGCAACAGAGTTTACCAGTATAGGTATTTACATCCGCAAAGAGGTTATGCTTGTGCCGGAGACTGTCTGTTTGCTCGTTTGTCTATCTGTAATTAATTTTCTGTCTGTCACTGAGGTATCTCAAAAAGCTACAGATGGATCTTCATGAAATTTACAAGGATTACTAGAGTTGTTAGGAGGGACAGACGATTACTTTTGGTAAAGATCCTTTCAACTGTTTGTCTGCCTGTTTTTTCTTGACAACATACGTTCTTACAGGCATATTCTCGCGAACCTTTTCTCTGCTAGAATATAGGCTATATGGGCATCGCTCATAGAGTTGCTGACGTGAGTGGCCTTTTCCGTAGACGATGTTGCAGCTGGCCGCAGCTTCTACTGACGAGGTTAGTTATGAGATTTAGTAGGTGCTTTATACTTCTCCCTTCAGCTCCGCGAGGTGGGCCGCCGAATGGAGGTAAGAGACTCATCCCACGAGGCTCCTACATGCTGCCGTGCGGAGACCCTTAGAAGGGACCCTCTGTACGAGTGCTTCTTTCTTCTGTCTCCTGGTCTTTCCATCTTTCGTCTGTCTAGATGTTTTGTGAATGATTACCCCGGTAGTAGTAGCTCGAGGAACCAACTTATACAGTACCCATTGCAGTTGGCTGCAGAGGGCAATAGCCTACTGGAGCAGCTGGCGCATCGGCGGGCCCAGTTGATCTAGCATTGCAACACTGATCCTAAGAGTGGGTGGCGCACCAGCGTGGCCCGGGACGTGAGGGCCCGAACATCATCCAGGAAATCCAGGTAGAAGAGCGACGATGTCGTGATAGCATATTCCATTCGAGCCTCCGGGTTTACGAGCATCAGTGTACGGACCCTTTGGTGGATACGGTGGTTAAACTAATCCTGTTACAATTACAATAACAATAATCTCAGCACCATAAATTGAAAAGTTATGAACGGATCCTAATGAAATTTGCCGGAATTGTTTAGAAAAATTGACTGAATTTTTGTGATGATTTGTTAATCCGTTTGGTTGTTTGTCTCTGTGCTCGCTCGCAAGTTTGTCAGTAACATAACCTAAAAGTTATGAATGATCTTCATGAAATTTGAGGGAAATGTTCGAGATGCCATGCGAAACAAAAATCAAATTCTGGTGATGATTTGTTCATCCGTTTCTGTGTTTGTCTCTTTGCTAGTTTTTTGGGATCACCTGTACAATGGTCACCCCAGAAGCGTTTGGGGTGACAACTATACGTACATTTTGATTTTGGGGTGAAAGTTGTAAAGGCGATACGCCTTTTGTTCTTCAGAACATAACTCGAAACTCTATCGACGGATCTTCAAAAAAATTGTAGGAACTGCTAGTACTGTTGCGAGGAACAGTTGATCAAATTTTGGTGGTGATAAAAAATCCTGGATTCAAGACCAACTAACATTTTTAGTAACATTGCGTTGCTAGGCGGAGGGATGCGCTCTCAGGGTGCTTCTATAGTGTGTTGAGTCATTCTGCTCAGCCGAGCACGGGGTACGCCTCTCGAAACATTCCTTATAACATTAGCTGCGCTTCTGACTCGGTTATAGCAGCATCACTTTGGAAACGGCACGGCTGCTTGAGATTGCTTGCGTCTGTCGTTTAGAAATTAACCAGAAGTTGAGCCAGAATCCAGAAGTATACATTCCTGAACATTCCAGATAGTACAAAGTCTATTGTCAGCGTTACCCATTAAATTTGTAGGTAGATTTGCAGAAAATTCAAACTGAAACGAGCTCACATCTACACGGTAAATACTTCAGTTTTCCTGACGATTTGTTCAGCCTCATTTCCTTTTGCTGAGCTGGCGTGAGTTCCTTTCACAATATAATACGTGTTGCTGTTCAAAGGAAGCATTGCCGAGATGAAAATACGCGTCTCTTGAGGATCAAGTCAAGCAAGGAACCTGCTGAACAGCAAAGGTTTCAATGTAGAAAGTCAGAGGAGAAGTTCTAGAGCTCAGGAATGCAATATTGCAAACAGATACTTGATACCCGCCACCGACGCTGCCTCTCCTTCCTTAGAAAAGTCTTGGCACAGCGCTTGCACGCTTTTCTTTGCGACACCCTGCAGGGAGTCAAGTGGCGCTGCAGTTAGGAGTTCAGCGCAATTACACGGAGAATTCTCCATGTTTTACCCGTTCCCCGCGGTAGCGGCAGCCTAGAGCGCTGAGCTTATGACAGCGGACGTTGCTGGTTCATATGCCAAACCAGGCAAGCGAGCTCTTGCGGCGTTTGGGGCGGTGACTCGGCATTTGACATCTGCACAGCTGCCGTAAGAGTACTTACCCTACCCAGAAATAGGGAGGGTAGGAGGGGCACGGGTCGTTGTGTAAGAGCCTTTCGTCGATGGTGCCATAGCTCTAGATGAACTGTGGTCGATTGCAGCCGTAAAGTCTTCTGGAGCCAGTTGGCTTATATCTGCAGCACGAACCAGTGTATGCGTGGGTTTCTTAGTAGGAGGTGCGGTGAAATTGACTTTACCTTTACCAACTCACCTGACCTTAGTTAATGGTATGATAAATAAATACATTATTTCAAAGTTCATCTCTGCAACCAAAGAGCAACGTGGACATGTCAGTTACCTTCGACAGCTGTCTATAGATGAAGTACGATAAAGAATCTCTTAAGAATAAATAGCAGGATAATCTTCCAATCATCTTCTTTCTTACTGGCAACATAAATGCTTGGCTTACCTACCACATTTTAGCAGTGGTCAAAGCACGCATACAATAAGGAAACAGTAATAAAGCAGGCTCTACTTTACTAATTATTCACCGTATTATTAAGAGCTCAGTTGTTTGTCTTGAGAGTGTCAGGTGAAGTTTTCGGATCGGTAGATGGGTTTTTGCATGACTGACCCTTGCATGTTGAAGGACGGTTCACACGATGCAACGTTGTTACCTACTATAGCTTCCTCTCCTTGAAATCTTTCCGACGACCTTGGGACTTCCCTCTTATCTTCAACTGATGATCGTTGGCTGTTTGATTTGCTATGAATTTGCTTATTACTTTTCCTTCTCGCGATATAAAATAGAGCCGCAATTATGTCTCGGTTGACGGCGCGTTCACACTTGCAAATCAGCATCTCGAGTTGCGGTAACAGATGTCGGTGAGTAAGAATAGTGGGGGCCTTGGGGCAAAGTAGTGTGGGAAATTGCGAGAGTTGCTCAATTAAAAAAAGTTGCACCGTGCAAAGCGGCCTTAATAGGAGTTACGGACTATATAGGGACCCGTGGTTAACGCAACCAGGTGACCCTACCGACTGCCTCATCAGCAGTTTGACCTTTAAGGCATCTTTCTTATGTCCCAACTTGGTTCCTCATATTGTCATCCTCCTGTAATAATGATTGCTTGTTCTGTTC
This sequence comes from Parhyale hawaiensis, assembly GCA_001587735.2. NCBI lineage: Eukaryota > Metazoa > Arthropoda > Malacostraca > Amphipoda > Hyalidae > Parhyale > Parhyale hawaiensis. The sequence continues at coordinate 2,331,839 of LQNS02278081.1, forward strand.
TTCTCGTTCTTTTTAAACTTTTATGAATGCGCGTAAAACCATTGACTGAGCATGCTACCTGACTACCTGTCTCTTCTTTAATGCCATAGTTTTTCAGGGTGTATATATCAACTATACACGGATGCCGCTGCATTTTACGTAAATGATTCTACGTTGCAGGGAGCTATAGGAAAAGTAAATGCATTCATTAATGCTCCTCTTCACTGGCTACATTTAAATAAACTCACTCCCAATTCCAAGAAAACAAAACTTATTTATGCTCTTTAGTTCGGGAAAAAATTGCCCTTTACCTGTTGTGCATCTCAATGGAGTAAAGCTGGAATGGGTAAATGACTTCTTATACCTTGGTGTTGTATTGGATAGTAACTTGAAATTTTCAGTGCATGTTTCTCAACTCTGCAATAAACTCAGCAGAGGCGCTATTGATGCTGCATCCAAATATCTGCTGAAGGATGCGCTCGCTTTATGGTTCTACTCATTAATATATTTACAGTTGAATTACGCAGTCATTCTATGTGGAGGGGGCCTGTGAAAGTGCAGTTAAAAGAATCAAGGTAACGTTGAATGAAACGTTGAGAGTTATTTTGAGAGTGAAACGAGATGTTAATAATATTCCTGTTGTACAAAACTAATAGTTTGTACTATAAATTGAAAATCATAAAATATGAAGATATTCATGAATATTTCTTTTTAAAATTTCTTAGAATGACCATACTTGGCGAAAATCCGTATCTTCCGTCCCACTTGAGCTCAGTTTTACTTACCCATGATTATAACACTCGACTGTTAGACTTGACCTGCTAAGCATTCGTCTTGAAATTGAAAGACGCTTCAATATATTTCAGTGCGCTCAAGCATTCAATCGACTCCCGACGAATTAGTGCAATCAATTTCTCATCAATCATTTAAAATACAGTTCAAAAACCATTGCCTCAGTATGTATGCTTTTGCAAAAACCAAACATCGAATTTCGGCGAGTTACGTCCAGAACAACTGTACGATCTCAAATATTTGTCTGTTAGGAATAATATTGTTTTGAATTATGTACCGTCGAAACTTCTTGCATTAAGATATGATATTGTAAATGTTGTAATCGAAGCAGTGCAGTAACTTGCACTAGCAGTCTCTCTCAGAATATGACTTCACTTCACTTCACCCCAACACAGAACCTTGGGGTACTCCGATACCGATATTGGGGTACTCCAATACCGATATGAGCATGGTGGGAATTGAAAGTGACAATGGTGACATATTGTCTGCGGCTGCTAAGATAGCTTTCTAAGAGTTTCAATATATATCCTCTTATTCCGTAGTGTTGTAGTTTTGCAATTAAAATGTCATGGTGAAGAGTGCCAAATACTTTTCTTAGATCTAAAAACATAAAAACAGGGCTATAGTATATGTTTTGGCGCTAAAAGCAGGCAGAATGTCATTGATTAAGTTAAATATTGCTTGGGTAGTATTCCTTCCTTTGCAAAACTCTGTGCAATAAAGTCACTAAAGCGGGAGGAGCTATCTATGCCGAAAAAAAATAAATAAACAGAAAGACTCTGGTGATGTTATATTATTCACTAATATATTCTCATTTGGTCCAAAATATCATTATCTGGGGTGGCTCCTCAATAAACCAGTTACAACCGATGAAAGTTGCAATCAACAATCTGCTGAGAAATATACTTGGAATCCGAAGAAATCACATTAATGTACCTGAAATGTCTGTGAATGCAATGTTTGTAAACTTGAATCTTTTAAGGCTTGACGATATTGATGAGTATTTTCTGCTAAAATTTTTGTTAGGTTTGATGTACTCTAACCCATAAGTTTTCATTAGATATTACGGAGAATTAGTGCCAAATCATGAACATCATACGCGTGGGCGACGACTCAAATTCCCAAGTACTAGATTAGATATCCAGAAACGATTCGCTATTTTCCAAAGTGTTCGCTGCTTCAATTCGTTGCCAGAACATCTAATCTAACCGTTGTCTGAATCTAAATTTAAGATTCAGTACAAAATGTATGTTATGTCAAAATATTTCGAGATGTAGCATATTCTGTTGTCACTTATTTTGTATATATGTGGAGAGGGAAACATTAGAATATCCAAATTTTGTAGCCTTTCACAGGATACTTAATAATATGGACCGACTGTATAAGTGTGTTTACCGTTTTTTTAGCATTGTTGAGAATTTTTTTTAAATTCTAATGTCATTAATGTCAGATTGATGTCTTTGTGCCTCATAAGTTTTAAAACGTTTTAGATAGGCATGTTCTCTGTTTAAGTACAATTTATTTTTAGGAATTTTGTAATTGTCTTGAGAGAAAATAAACGTGTAAAGATGTGTATTACTAGATATGCCACAAGTGTTAAGTCACTTTTCGATGGATACGCTTTCAGTTTTATTGTATGTAGGCTATATTTATGAATTGCCAAATTCCATTGTCATCTGAAAACAATAAAGGTGTGTCTTAAAGCTCTGTTAGGATCGCAGTTCATGTTGTGAATAACTATAAAGAGCACAAGTGGAACGTTACATACCTGGTCCATTTAATGATATAGTTTAGGGAAGATTTATGGGGCGGTGACCATACTTTTCGTAAAGTCTGTTTTCTAAAGACTAGCCGATCAATTAATGCATTCTTCACCCCTCTAAAGATCTAGATTATCGATTAATTCTATTCCAAGGAAATGTCGTGGCGGATATTACAACTTTTGCCACATTTAAGATACAGTTAGTTATTAGTTATTACTATCTGTCCGTGGCGCCCGGGCGTGATGTTTTAATACTAATAATAATTTGATAACAGTGCGTACAATTTATTTATTTATTTAACATTTAATTCTCCACAGGCGGTAGGTGTTCTGGATTATTATATTACAGCTTACATTAAAAAAAATTGAGTATACATTAATTTGTTAGAAATATTACAGCTATACATTCACAACCTAATCTACATGGCTCAGTGCCATCACATGCCAAACGAGTTAACTAGAACCAGTATGTTATCATTTCACTAAGTTGCTCATGTCATCAGACAACGAGAGCTCTCTCATGGAAGGGAAATTACAGAAAAAAGTATGTAATATGAATCAGTCTCAAACGCACTCAATAAATACTAAACTGTACAGCCTGTACTAAATTTAACTAGCGTGGCTATAGGTTAGACGTTCTTGTTCACAGTCGTGTATAAACTGAATACTATATTGGCACCAGTATTGCTCAGTAGTATTAACAATGTAAATAGTCATCCTGGAATATGTCATTCTATATCATTTAACATTTTGGGTAACTCAGCAGCAGATATGGTCTCTAGCGTAATACCAATTTAGTAATTGATTTTCAACACACCGCTCAGCAAAGGACATGTTCTCTAGCGTAATACCAACTTAGTAATTGATTTTCAACACACCGCTCAGCAGAGAACATGTTCTCTAGCGTAATACCAACTTAGTAATTGATTTCAACACACCGCTCAGCAGATCTAAAGCAACCCACGCAATTTCTAAAAGTAGTGCTGCCCAAGTCCTGGGCTTCTATTGGAGGAGTTTCCAAATTAGATTTGATGAAACTTGGTTTTCGTTTTGCAATATTGCGGTTTAGGGGAGGATTTTTGAACTGAGTAGGGGTGTGTGTCTATCTCAGTTGCCTTGTGGGAAGTTTCTGAAAGTCAAAAAAAGTGTAACTTTCGATAAAGTCAAACCTGATCTCATGTATATTTGTAATATTTAATATGTGAACTGGAGGGTTCATGAAGATGGGATTCGTAAAGACCTTCGGCTTCTGATAGAGAGTTCGTACAAATCAAATTATAGGACAACATTGGTTTTTACAGGACCATGGAAAATTTATGCCCACAACCAGATTGTGGTTGTTGCTGTGACGTTGTGCGTCGGTTGTTGGCGGTACTCGCAATTTCGTCAGCTGCTGTCACTTGACATCCGCCAATCAAGGAGTGCAGAACCCAAGAGGCTGTCATATAATGCGAGATAAAGCCATAAAAGCCGTCGGAGCGCCTCAGATAACACGCGTATAAGCTTAGCAGCACAGCAGCCCTCTAACTTCAAAGTTCTTCTTCTCGAGTCAGCTCCTCTGATCTCTGCTTTAAGAGTCTGCAGCGCCATTTGAATTCAAAAGATTCTATTTAAATTACCTAGGCCCTGCAATATTGCGCATCGGCCCAATATGTTATCTGCTTGCCAGATTCACCGATAGAAATATTCTCTCTTCGATGAGGCATAAACAGACTTCACCGAGCAATTTGGGGAAGAAAAGTCTCCGCACTAACGAAATTATTGCCTTTCAATAGTCTAATGATATTTGCTGATCAAAGGAGCAAATTAATTATCGGAGAAGCCATCAAAATATCAGCGTATTATGGAAAATTAATGTTGCCCTCCTCCCCAAGTCTCAGAGTTTGCTACCAACTCTGTGCCTCTCATGCTGTATGTGCAGGCAAGTTATTACTGGACTTATTTTTAATGACTTTTTGTCATGTGGTAAAGTCAATAACATGATTCTGACTAACAGACTTGCTTAATTAGGGCGTTTTCAAACTTAGATGATCAATAAAACCTCACATATTTTTTTTATTTGTGATCATACGTCTCAAAAGAGAATAGCTGATGGTTCATAGCTCCAGATAGCTCGGATAGAATATGATTATACCATATGGCCCATTCGGACACGTTAGCCCTCTTCACAATAACCGAAATAACTTCTAGATCATATATATTTGTGCCGTAGTAAAACTATGAAGGTAATAATAATAACGATCACTTATTTTTACCGATACTCTACATAGTAGCACGAACCACAATTTCCTAAGTTATGCTAAGTTATGATCCTAGCTTGAACTGGGTTCTCACTCTTGTCTTCCGCTCCCCGTGGGCGCTACACAGGGTCCGACTGTGTTGTTGCTTCCTTGCAAACAACACAAAATTGTGCAACTTGCTGATTTCTAAGTTAGTGCAAACACAAAGAGATATCCGAAACTTTGCCACCGACACGCTTAGCCAACTGAAGTGATGGAGAACATTTTTGTAAATCTTTCGGTAGACCCACAGGACCCACAGTTATGCTTGCATGGACGCAGTAAGACGCTCGACCGTTTTGTGCTAAATCCGGGGAATGAAAGACTGCAGTATGAATGTGCCACTACAGTACGCTACATGAATAGTATTGTCTATTACCAATGTGAATTTTCATTAAGTTTGAACGTTATTGAACTGTTTATCGAAAAACAACACGAGCGTCTCGCCTCGTAAAGCAATAAATCTATTGTTTATTGCTACCGCCATTGTCTGTCGACGACTACTTTTTTGTTTTTTATCCAGCTCTTGTTGTGGTTGGCCTTGAACTAACTCGAAAAATAAAGTACAACGTTAGCACTGCCGCTAAATGCACATATGCAGCCAACCGAGCAGATCAAAAGTACATAATTACCTCCGCCAAGGAGGTTGTGTTTTCGTCGACTTCGTCTGTCTGTTATTCTGTCTGTCACCAAGATAACTAAAAAAGTTATGAACGGATTTGGTTGAAATTTACATGAATTGTTAGGTATATTACGAATAGTAAATGACCAAATTTTTGTAAGGATCCGTTTGTTCGTTCGTTTGTCACGGTTTTTGATTTCATGCTTGTGAGCACAATAACTCAAAAAGTAATGAATAGATCTTTCTGAAATTTATATTAGTTGTTGGCAATGCTAAAAGACATAAAGGATTAAATTTTGGTGCATATCGGTTGGTTCGTTTGTGTGTTTGACTCATGTCTGTCACAATGTTTGTTAGCAGCATAACTCAATAACACTGAATCTCTTAACACTGTTGAAGGACACAAATGATTAAATTTTGTTGTTGAAAGAACAAAAACCATGGTCTCAGAACCAATTTAATTTTTTTTGTTACCGTTGCCTTGCTTGGCGGAGGAATGCGTTCTCAGAGTGCTCTAGTTTCTAAATAGTGAACTCAACTTTTGGAAAGTACAGCCTATAAACAACAGGCATTAAAGCTGTGAAATTCTTAAAACTCTTACGAAGTGTATAATAAAGAGCTGAGACTGGTGCCCTAACAAAATTTGATCCGCCGCAGCGCCGTGGAGAAGCTGAATTGAGGTTTTGCTGCTGCGGCTGCCCTAATTTTTGGTAGGGTAGCATTGACAAGATGTGGTAACGCTGGTGGCTTGCCGTTTGGATGAGATGCAGGCCAACATCTTATTCTTGTGCGTTTTGATAATGAGTGACGACGTAGAGAAATAATCCGTTGCCCTATCAAGTTACATTTCATAATCGGGCACAGTGCAGCTGAAAACTTTTCCTAACCTTTAATAGGGCTATGAGATAGTGTTTTATGAAAGGATCCAGGTTTTCATATGGCTTAAGGTATTTTCAGAAGGCCAAGGCTCGATTGATGATGGTACTCGCAGCGGATAACTTTCAGCTGCAATAACTAATGTAAACGTCAGAAGAATCTCGGGTCCCGATCGTTGCGATCAGCGGCTGACTGTCCATATGAGCGACGAAGAGATGAAAGGGGCTTTCATGCAATCAGCTTTTAACAGAGAATTCTCGTTCCTCAAACCTTCACAAAAGAGTTATTAGTGTGAAATCGATCTTTAACGACAGCTGGGTGGTAGATCACGACAATGTGCCTTAACTACTGCGGTAATTTAACTGGGTAGTAAAAACATTCCTATAGTTTCTCAGATGCCTTATTCGCCGCACTTGATTCCTTGTGACCTCCTGGTTTTTCAAAGTTTGAAAAAAAATTCACTTCAGAAGATATTGTTTTGGGACAGTGATGAATGTTGACAAAGCCTCAACCGACCAGCTGAAGGCAGTTCCGGTAGCTGCGTTCCAGCACTGCTATTAAGAATGGAAAACCGTCTCCAGCGCTGAGTGGATTCCCAAGGCAGTTGCTTTGAAAGAGTTTATGTGGAATTGTACTCTAACTTGAACAACAGCAACGCTACGGAACGTGGATATCATTACCTTAACTTCCACATCGTTTAGAAACTACTAAAAACAGCAGTTTCTCTTAAAATGTTCGCATGAGCTCCCCTACTTATTTAATAGAGCTACTCCACTCACACACAAAGCGTTTTGCCTGTCCTGAATTACTGCAACTTGCGACAAACAATCCCCAGTCTGTAGTGGAGTTCAAATTAATAATTACCTCGAGAGTTGGCGCAATTATTGCAAGACCTCTCAACTCCACCGCAATTGCTGCGTGCGCGCGAGATGTGCAGCAAATGTTGAGCCTCAGCTCCGCATTTCAGTCACTCACTCTGTGTTAAATTAGTTCATGTTTGTGGAGCGAGAGCTTCAAAACAAAGCGCGTGTGTAGCCACGTTAGACGGCGTGAACTAGCAGGTATTAGACCGGGACTACTTGCATAGTGCTCCGAGAGCGACCGGACATTTTTATATTCAGGTTGGACGCGTAGTTGTCGTCGCGGAGTCGCTGGATGCATGACGTGGCCAAACAAACAGAAGAGGCCTCTGCCTCGGGGCTGACCAGCTCTTGCTGTCAAGGTATCTTCTGCTGTAGTACGTAGCGGCCAGAACGATATTTTTGTTACGGTTGTTGGGAAGGGTGCTGGAGAAACTGGTGCGTATTGCAGCGCTCTATCAGCCAAAATGATCATGTGTTCATGTTCTGAATAAAGCTTTTCCAACGGAAGATTAATGTTCGTTTTCTGAGCATGGACGGTGAATGGTTGAAATGTGATGGTTAGCCGAGTGGTAGGTGGTTGTAGTCGTTTGCAGGGCGTAACAACACGGCTGAGCGACGAAACAAGTAACAGAGACTGCTATGTCTTTAGTGATGGTGAGCAGGCTAATAAATAGCTGCCTCGATGTGTAGCACATGTAGAGCCCAGGCAGTTACTTCACAAATTACAAAATTCTCAGCATTCCCTCTTGTTCAGGTGCCGTAGCCTAAGGTGCTGAAGCCAGGCAAGCGAGCTCTTGCAGCGCTCGAGGCACTGATTCAGTATTTGATAGGTATCCACAGCTGCCGTGCAAGTACTTACTTTTCCCCAGAAATGGGGAGGGTAGGGGGCACAGGTCGTTGCGCTAGAACCTTCTGTCAGTGGTGTCATAGTTCTTGGCGATCAGTGATCGACTGCAACCGTGCGCTCCTCTGGGACCAATTGGTCTGTATCAGCAGCACGGACTAGTGCTTGTGGGTATCCCAGTAGGGGGTGTGGTCTAGGTGATCTTTCCTTTACCTTTATGCGACTGATGATCGTATAATTGATCAAGGGACGGAACAAGAGGTCCATACCTAAAGAGAAGACGAAGCCTCGGTTTTAGGTCTTTTCGAGCCACTGCCATCGTGTGCCTGTTCAACAACACATGTCATTGTCCTGTTCGATGCCAATTAGTAACTTCAATATCCACTATATTTTCCGCACGAAACGCTTAAGACAGTGGTTCCCATTGGGGTGCATATTGACCTACGGACCTCTTCTTGGTTCGCGCACGACCCCCTACTGGTTTGAAGCTTCTGTGGCAATGTTACATTATTTATCCCATAGAGGATAAATATTACAGAATATTTTAAGGTTCTAGGAGGAAAAAACTGTAAATAGCCTATAATAATTTTTACACATAAATTTATTGAAATTAAAAAATTTGAACTGTGTCATAGTTACCCCTAAATGCTTCTGGCGAGAACATCATATACCGCATGCTAACCATCATACAATGCCAATAGGGCGAGTCAAAATAAATTCAAGAGAGTTAAAAGGTGAAAACTCGCTGTATGTGACTATTGGACTGAGCTGGGATGTCACGTGACTGTGACATGAATAATTATATGTTTGGCATATGTTGTTATTCCTCTGCCACTCTATATTAACCGAAAAGCAATAGCCTGGAAGCCATTGACATCTACAATACTCAGTCAGTACGTAATACACTGAGTTGACGCCATTTCAAGGGCGGGGGAGGGGGGTCCGAGTGTTTCGGGGCGATTTCGCCAGGGTCCGTAGAAAATTGAACTTTGGGACCACTGGACTTTAAGATCTTCCAGTTGACCGTAACCAATATATTGAGGGAATTTATCTCCATTTAGATAGAGCTAGCTAAATATTGCATATACGTCCAACCTTTCTGCTTTGCTCTTTGGGGAAATATATATTTTTAATTTCTCCGCTAGGCGAGTGGTGGACGACTATAATTATTGGTCAAAAAGTGTCTCCTACGCAGCGATTACGAATCCTAGAACATTACAGGCCTGCAGACTGCTACAAATTTCCAGAACTACGGACGTACTGCTTTGTTGAGGGTGGTTCCATGGTTATTAGAACGTAGCATTTCATGACTGTGCAATGAGAGGACCTAAAAAACGAACGGGGTATTAACTGATTGTATTGGACTACGGTACCTTTTTTGTGGGCAGGGCTTCAAGAAAGTATTCAGAAAAAAATCTGATTGGAGAACAAGACTGAGATGGCGCACAAGCGCACGCGATTAGCACGTTATATTTACCTCCGCCGAGGAGGTTATGTTTCTTTTTTTGAGTTTGCCTTGCTTGGTTTGTCTCTGTCTGTCATCAAGATTGCTCAAAAAGTTATGAACGGATCTTTACGAAATTTACAGGGATTGTTAGGCATGTTGACAGTAACAGATGATTATCTTTTTGCGAAAATCCGTCCATATGTGTGTTTGTATGTCTGCCTATTTTTGCTTAGTGCCATCACTCAAAAAGTTATGGACGGATTTTCATAAAATTTACATGAGTTGTTAGGTATACAATGAAGAGTAAATGACCAAATTCTTGTGATGATCTGTTTGTTCGTTCGTTTGTGTACCGCGGTGCTTGATTTTATGTTTGTTAGCACAATAACTCAAAAAGTTATAGATGAATCTCTGCAAAATTTACAGGACTTGTTAGTAATGGTAAAAGACACAAATGGTTAAATTTTGGTGATGATCGGTTGGTCCGTTTGAGTGTCTAACTTATGTTTGTTATGATGTTTGTCAGCAGCATGACTCAAAAAGTTATGAACGGATCTTCAACAAAATTACAGAAACCGTTAATACTATCGAGAGACACAAATGATTAGATTTCGGTGTTGATACAAGGAAAATCATAGTTTCAGAACCAATTTGAACTTTTCGTTACCGTTGCCTTGCTTGGCGGAGGTATGCCCTCTCAGAGTGCTCTCTAGTGTAAATTTGTATTGAGTCGGTACCTGGCAGCTACATGGGATTACTTCGGCCGTGCTATGCAAATGCCGGGGACCTATACAGCGCAGTACGTTTCCCTGTTGCACATGGTGATACGTAAAACATATTGCATAATGTCACTTCACTTTGCCTTCTACAGTTAATTCTTGGTACCAGCATAGTTAAACTAAGTCGGAAGTGGCATTTGCAAGAATCCGACAAGCGTGAACGACAATATTGGCAGAGTTTATTCAAATCTAGTCATGGGCGTTGAAAGGAAAAACCACATCCGATGAGCTGAGTTTGAGTGTGGTGAGTACCAGTAGATTGAGCGTTGAATCGATACGCTACTTTACAATATTAGTAGAAGATATTACCAAAGAGCTGCAATTAGAAGCGTGGAGCAGTATTCGTCGTTGTAGAAGCTACGGAAATGGGATCCGAACCTGGAGGGCGCTGTTTCCATTACTTATCTAGACGATTCTTCAACTTGTTGACTGTGCACCCAGAACTTACGAGCGATACATCTAATGAATTTTCTGGTTTGCTATGCCTAGCTGGAAATTTGCATACGTTGTTTAAATCGTAAGTCTTATGTGAACTGGTTATTTTCTCATATAGTTATGAGCCAGAAATATTTTATTGCATGTCCGTCTGCAATGGAAGCGCGACGTTCCAACATAAATTTGTAAATGCACTAAAATATCGAAAACTAAGGCATGCCTTAGCAGTCACATTAACATCAAGGTAACTAAAATAAACTGTAGTATGGAAAACATTGACAGATTTAACGTCTACTGCAGAATTTGTCACGTATGTTAATTATTATTAAATTGCACTAGACTGGCGACGTGGGTACGGAGAAACTCCATGAGGTTAGCAAACCTCCACGCAACCAGCTCAGCGAGCGAAGAGAAAAAAGAAAGAGAAGAACCGAGATCACAGAATAGCTCTGTGTACAGATCGCTTAAAACTGACAATGCCCGCACCAGCAAAGACAGAGCCATCAAGACCATTTCAAACATTCACACACGATGGAAGAAACGAACGAGAATACTGGCCCGTACGGCATCGTAACGATTCTAAGGCAAACTCATGAAGAGCATCAGTACGCAGAGTATACCTCACCCGAACAAATAGCTCCGGAAGAAAATCAGAGAGTGGATGACTAGGGCAATTATATAATTTATACAGAAAGCTCTGGGGTGGTTGAGACGCTGCTAAGCGGTCTTGTGTTCCGTGTTGTGGTAGGTCGTACTTGCGTGTAGCTGCTTGGTGAAATAGTTCATTTGTGTCTAGTGTTAGCCGTCGTCTTGGGGTCTGATGTCTCGTCACTTTCAGAAGAGGGTGGACATAGCAATTAAAGCAGCGACGTGTCAACTCTACTGAGCCAAACACCCTCCAAGTACGTCTCATAAGACCAATCTTCTGCGATGTAAGTGAGGTAACCGAACGAATGTGGGGCTCAAACGTCAACTTTGGATCAAAATTGACACCCAAGATTACCAAGTCATCAACCACAGGATGTGACACACCATCCAGTATGAGTGCAAGGAAACGAGGCCTCACGTGACCTAAACACGAGCATGGTCATAGTCTCACCCGCATTTAGCCTCATCCCCCACGTAGAAAACCAGGAATAAATTACTTCCAAATCACGCTGAATGGATTCTGAAACCTTCAACCTATCGCTAGGCTTATCGCTAACAGCTAGTAAAGTAACATAATCAGCGTAACCTACAAGTCAATATTAACAACATCAAACAGGTCAGTTGTCTGTACGATGAACAACAAAGGGCCCAGAACGCTACCCTGTGGGGCCCCAGAGACAACGTCCAAAAACTCACTCTTCTTCCGGTCAACAGCTACACACTGACGTCTGCCAGATGAAACTGACTAATTACCGCGAAAACTGAACCACCAATACCCAACAACCTTAGCTGATGGAGCAGCCCAAAATCATTCACGCGATCAAAAGCAGCAGTGAAGTCAAGCTGCACCAACCTCTCCTCATGACCCCCATCAAGAGCCAGCTGTAACACAAAAGAGAAATGTGAAGCAGAGCCTCACAAGTTTCCAAGCCCTTACGAAAACCATTCTGTGTTTGGCGAAGGGCACCCTGCTGCTCAAGAAAGCGACCCAACCTTGACGCAACCAACCTCTCATTAACTTTCGTCAAAATGGGCGTGATCGAGAAGGGTCTGTAGTCGGAGGTTCCAGATACAACAGAGCCCTTCGGAACAGGCGTCACATGAGCGACACGCCAGCATTCCGGAAAGCAGCCCAGCCGTAACATCCGACGGAAGACAGAGGCAAGCGGGGCTGCGAGCACACTAGCCACCCTCAGAAGAAAGAGAAGGAACAAACCCGATGGATCAGTGCTCCCATAGGGGTCTAGGTCAAAAAGAAGGCGGTGCTCTTCAGAATTTCTGAAAGCAAAGTCGGAGAACCTCGGCTCTGGATCACACGCTAAAGGAATGCGCACCCGGTCCCGGCTCTGCTTCCCATCAATGTAGCGCAACAAAAGTCCGCAACAAGATCACCACTAGCACCAATTAAAGGGGGGACAGAAGAGCTCACACCAACCACAGCGCTCTTCAAGGTAGACCACCACTTATGTGCACCAACAGGCGAAGCTAACAACTCCTTGTACCTCAAATTATGCTCCCTCTCAGCTTCCTCATAAGTAGCACATGCCCGACGCTGCAGTTCTCTGAAACGCTGAAAGTCAACAGCACAACGGCTACTACGCCAATGGGTATATGCCTCCCGCTTCAACTGATGCTCCCTCCTACAGGCATTACTAAACCAGGGCCCATCGTCTCTTCTGACCGTAATGAAGCGGGAAGGGACATAGGCCCGCAACATGTCAGAAAGAAGCCGATCTAAACTAGACCCAGGATAAGGAGACTCTCTCACAACACCCCAAGTTAGGGCAAGGATGGCGCCAGAGACTGCGTCCCAATTCACTCTGGACTTCAAAAATATTTCAAGCCTAACAGTGGCTCTGGGGACCTGCTGACGGACTTGCAGCGTCGCAGAGAGGGCATCATGGTCCGAGCAACCAATGGGAGACGCAACTGATACTCCAACCAAATCAGGAACATCAGTCATCAGGAGGTCAAGAACACCTCCCATCAAGTGGGTGGGACCCACAACAAACTGCTCACAACCAGACGCAGTCACGAAATCGAAGGCTGCATGGCTCTGGCAATCGGTCCTCCCATAGCCCAACTATTCCACATGGTGACTATTAAAATCACTCATAAAGATAAAAGCTGAACGCCTATCTAATGTTTGAATTCTAGCCATTGCATCTATGAGACAGTCAAAGACCCTATCATCAGCAGACGGGCTGGGATACACTGAAATCTAATAAAAATTCTTGAATGAGCCACAGATTTGAAGCACCATCAGCTCTCAACAAGGACACTCATATTCATTCTGGTTAGACACTACAGCACCCTCTCGAACGTAAGCAGCCAGACCAGACCTCTAAATCCAGGGCACGAATCTCGCAACCGCAGCAGTGGCTTGTCAAAATTTGGGGTCATCAGCTCATAAACATGGCGATGGCTTGAGACGAGCGTCTCCGAACATAACACCAGATAATAATTGGAAGAGGCTACCGCGAGCTCAGCCAAATTATTACAGAGACCCCGAATATTCACACACAATATGCGACAGGAAAGAGACCAAAAACCACGAGGACCACGGTTCACTTCCACGTCCGGATAGCGAACTATCAGGCACCCGAAAAACAGTAGACAAATAGACATCATAGACAAAGGATACCATCGTATATTACAAAACTAATCGACAGTCATGATAGCTACGAAAGCGGCCAGCTATCCACGCGCCCTAGACCCAGCCATCACCAGTACGGGCTTTGGCCGAAAAGGAGAAGAGAAAGAAAAGGAAAAGAACATCAGGTGGCACTACCTGATGGATGAGAGATAGAGAGAGCAGCAGACTCTGGAAGACTGAGCACCCAGCTATGGCACCACCCTGTTCAACTCGTCTCAGGGATGCCGTTGGACCAAAAAAGGTCTCATCTGCCTTTAGAGTGGCATTTCCTCCAACTCAGCGGCTACCCAGAGTCCCAAACCCAAAACCGGCTCATACGAACAAAGAGGTGTCCGGTGGCCAGACAATGGGGGCGGCCTGATTACGCGCAGGCCACGCCGTGATATTCGCTTGAGAGCTTAATGCTTTCGCTCTTTGGATCATCTGATGAACAAACAATATTGCACATTTTTTTGACATCATAGCTCGCTAATTTGTACTGAAAGTTTTGATCAGATAGCTGGCAGTAGACGGCCAAACACGCCCATTCCCAGAGAACAGCCTGGACTAACGTTCCGGCCTTCTATGAGCTATTGCCATGAAGTTCGAATCATGGAGATATCTGAGGAAAAAAAAAGACGAAGAGAATAAGGACCGGGGTTGGTCTCTCGGTGATGTGTAAGCGCTTGGCGCAGCTGCAGATCCGAACCTAGACTCTACATACAAGTACCAATTTTCCCTGGAGTGCTCCGATATCGATATCCCAAACAGACTCTTTTGTACTTGGTGATTCTTTTGCGTTTCCATGTTATCAAATCGCTAAAACCGCAGATTGAAAGAGAACGTAAGCCTGGTAAGTGAAATCATTGTATTTAAATTAGTTGCTGTAGTACTATTTTTATTATTTTTGTCAGGTCATTAGTTCGTGGAAATCTGTCGGCATGCCGTGGGCGTAGTATAATTATTCGCATGGACTCTATTTTAGGATCATCTTCATTTACTGAAATTTAATTGCATTAATAAAGTACTTAAATGCTACAAAAACATTGAAATACATATTACTAATTCAGTAAACTCGTTACTAGCATGGTACACTCCTACGCTAGTCTAGCATACTCTTCTATGAGTAGAGCATCCAGTAGTATGCCCATTTACTCATATACTATACTCCTTCACTATATAGTACACTCCCTTATTAACAAGGAGTTCGCGCCATCCTCAATCAGCAAGTTAACGAAGTAACGTCCTCTACCCCATTTGAGAACCGTATTAATGGTGTTATTCTTTCAAGAAATTAAGGTCTAATTTGGCCGTTAATGGGTTAATGTAGACGAGTTAGGGAGGGAAAGCAAGAGTTCGATACGATTTGATGAGGTAATTTCCAGTCCGGGGACAACCAAGCTGGAAGTTTCGAGAAAAACTTTCAACAATTTAACCTGCCACAGAGGTTGTGAGTTCATGGGGGTCAGGCTACTTAGAATATTATCGTTACGGTATGCTACACATTGTCAAACTAAATAGTCTCCACAGACTCGACTTTAACTTTCGATGGAATTTACTTGGTCCAGCAGACAAATTGGCAGTACATTCAGTTTTGATTCAGTAATCAGACACAAGCAGAGAACCCGGAAAAAATTGGAGCCAAGACTTTGAATTGGTACTATTATATATGACACAAAATTGTGAATTATGTACTGAACGCGATCTTTATTAGCATCAGCAAATAACCGAAACGCATAGGAAAAGAAACACAAGCTCTCACAGCTTTATCTGGTTTTGTAGATTGCCAAGCTTAACCCCATGATGGAAGACTGGAAATTACACTAAAGACGACGGCAACGAAAACTCCATCCAAGATGGAGCCTTCGTGTACTTCGCTCAAACAAGGGCATTAATTAGTACATAACTACGTTTCTAGCGATGCGGTCTTCAGAAAAGGTTGTAGCTCGAATATGTTCCAGAAACCACATAAGCTATAGTAACTTGGATTCGAATTTTGTGTCCCTTCGTTTTCTTCTTTACTAAATGAATTTTTTCCAATCTATAAATACTTACATCGTGACGATGAGACGGGCCAGACGGACCAACCAACGTACCAACCAACCAAGCAAAAAACAACCAACAAACTGAGTTTTACTATTTATTGGATGTCTTCTATTAAACCTTGTAAATGCTTGTGTTCAGCTAAGCTACATTATTGCGCAGTTCCATACTAACCTACGTATTTGCTATCTTTTATGAGCTAGAGGACTGCTTCTGATATTGCAAATATTGCTATGCTGCAATATTAGTAGCCATGCTGTAAAATAGTTAATGCTTTCCAATACGGAAAACAAAGCAACAGCCGGTGCTGCGGTTCTGGGTGTCACATCCTATGTCTGAGTGTCAGGACCTACGTGTACTGTGTAGGTGAGACGCCCCATCGCAAGGAATGTCAAGTAAGCGCCCCTTGCAATAATTCTCTAATAAGTATGGGTTAGGCTTGCGGGATATTTTTATCGTGAGCAACTGCTTCCTACCTTTTTGCTACTCTTTACCAGTCTGTTCTTCTCCTTTTTTCCGATTTACTTTTCACATGAGGAGGGTAGTTATTTGTGTTGCTTGACATGCTAGTGGTCCCTTGTTCCATCCTTTGTATGAATAACTGTTGTAATGGATATAGATACTATGACCATGCACATAGCTTACTTTCCACACACGATTCTGTTTGTATTTTAAGCACAAAATATAAACCTACTGATGCCACTTGGTAACTGATATTATGCCGCACACTTGCCATTGACATACGAACATCCGCAAAAAATTTATCAGGTCATGAATCGTAGCCACTGGCAAGCAAATATTCGGAAAAACTCTCAAGTTATGAATGGTTGCCATTGACAGACTAACATCAGGGACAACTCTTAGGTCATGAATCATTCCCATTGTTGAGCTAATACCTGGAAAAACTCGCACGTCATTCATCGTTACAACTCAGAGATGAATAGAATACCCGCTACTGAATCGGGCTGGTAGAATACCTGCTATTGATAGACGATGACCTGGAAAAAATTCTCGGGTTATGAATGGATGAAACACGTTGTCTGGGGCACAAATCCGAGTAGAGACACTTTACGAGCTATGTGAAGTCGTACATCTGTACGCATACATCAAACTTGTGACCTTGGGGCTGATGCAAGCTTGGCAAGTGTGCCGTAATTAGACTGATGCACTAAACTGCAGCGATGCATTCGCTTTAATTTCCACATACCAGCATCAATTTCCGACTGGAAACACAGCTCGTTGTTTTATATTTGAAAGTTCTGGCGGCATCTTCGATAGCCAGTTGGAAAGTGTTGTCAATTTTATTTTATTTTTTATGTGCATTTAGGTCTTTGATTAAATATCCTGAGCGACAAGAAGCATTTTATACTCGAGTCCAATAAAAAATGTTGTGTAAAACAAATGTTGAGCTTCAGAATTGGGACAGAGTGCTGCGGGTTACAGCATGTTTGCGTGAGATCTGTGCGTAAATACAATTAGTCCTAGGAATTGTCGGAGTGATCGGAAGATGAAGAGGCCAAGATCTCCATTTAGCTCANATAAAAAATCTTGTGTAAAACAAATGTTGAGCTTCAGAATTGGGACAGAGTGCTGCGGGTTACAGCATGTTTGCGTGAGATCTGTGCGTAAATACAATTAGTCCTAGGAATTGTCGGAGTGATCGGAAGATGAAGAGGTAAAGATCTCCATATAGCTCATGGTTACTGAGAGAGCTCGGCGCCTGGCGCTATTTTCGTGAGTATTTCTACTGAAAGGACTTATGTTATAATTTCCATTGCAATGTCTGCACTATGCAAAAGCAGAGCTTAGGAACAACAGGGTTAATCTGTATGAGAATAGCTCATGGCGATGACACATGCTAGTAAAAAAAAAACGAGCATCGTCATCTTTTCGTCCGAACGCTATGTTGAACTCTTGTAAACACAGCTTTGAGATTGCCAAGAAATGGTGCAAAAATGTTTACCGTCAGTTCAGTTTACTCTGCTAGTGCCGTTAGTCAACTTATCATTATATCTGGAGGAATTTATAACACAAAATTCTTTGCAACTGACAACTGTGTGCTATTTAAATAGGCACATCAACACATTCTGACTTAAAGATGACGATACTCGTTCTTTTGACTAGCGTGTGGCATCGGCATTAGTATTTTGACAGTCCCATTGATCAACTTTTGGCATAGTGCGCAAATAATGTCATGAACAACCTTATACAAGTAAACATTGAAATCTGTCCGTTCAACTGTCCTACAAATCTTAGCATTTTCGTGGAACAAAATCGAAGCGGCGATCATCGATCGTCGTCCTTGCAGTAATGGTCGTTCTCTTTGAACGCTCCAGATCTGCGCCTTTCTGAACTTTGAATTTTACCGACCGCAACGTACTGATGGGCTGATGAGAACAGAACGGGGCAAGAACAGAAGGAAGAGAACTGGACACGGCACTCCTGAGCCTTGGGACATAACGGGACGAGAACACATGCTAAATTTTTAAAAGATCCATTCTCGTCATTGCAGAACATTAGGGATCATATGTCTAAGAACAATAGGCATATGGTCTCTAGATTCGTCATTAATGAGTGCAATGGGACATCAAGAGATTAGGACTACCCCAGCAGAATCCTGGGCCGCCTCGAATGCTAAAATCCTTAATCCGCAAGCCAAAATGATTGTTCAAGAACGGCAGATACTTAGTCTTGTCACAGTAAAACAATGGATGGCGCAGGCCTGACCACTGAAAAGTCGTGACACTGACAAGTAATTTATTCTATATCATACATATTTTCAATGAAAAAAATCTCAATAGACACCATGACCTGATAATATCAGCATATCGTAACTATCATAATGTCGTAATAACAGAAACTCAGCCGCTAACAACACTATAGCCCTAGGTGCAGACGCTGTCTCGCACTAGGCAAGCAAATGCAAAGTTGATGAAGTTAGGGAGCCTCCTACGCTGGCCCGACCTTCACAGGGCCACAAAATGGCTCTGATGTGATCAGGGAGTAACTTAATTGGGCACCGAAACGAGGTTAACCTTTGTGATGCTGGAGCTCTGATGCTGTCGTGCTCGTTACCGTGTGTAATATATATTTTATTGCAACGAAGCACAGTTCTTTCTGCGGTTTAGGTAATTAGTTACGAGCCTGTGTTTTTGAACTTCATGTCAAACTATTTATTATAGTTTGTAGAGTAGGACTTTTAGATTGTCTAAGTAATTAATTGTAAAAATACATGCTGAGATGCAGAGCATCCTCAGCTTGCGACGGCGCTGGGCCAGCCCCTGCTGTTAAGATGAGTGTCGGAGCACACTAAGTAGTCGTGCGCTCAACTTATGGGTGGATATTCAGCACGCACGTCGTTTAGCTTAAGTACTTGCCAGGAGTATCTTGGCTACCGACTTCCACTGCGTATCGGGACGACGTGCGAGCTGAATGTCCGATCGTAAGTTGAGCGTGCGAGTGAATAGTGGGGTCCCGGCACAAGGCCACCCAATCGCACTCACACAATGTTGATCAAAGTTCGAATGTCAACCCCCCCCTAAAAAAAAATTATGCGTACAAAATTTCCACAGACACTGGAGGCTTGACCAATCTATATTCAGGTTTCCCTCAGTTCTCTCCAGTGCATGGGTAAATAATGGGATAGAAAAGCGTTTTAACCCTATTAGTTTAATTCAGTTATTGAATGAGATGAAACGCATTCACCCTGATTTCTATTGGTTGGTATTATTCTACGGTATGTTTTCAGAATCGCATGCAACATTAGGTATATAAGAGTTGTGTTCGTCCGTTACGATTCGTATTACGCAGATCTTGCCGTTGGTGACCTTTGATGCAAAATTCTAGCTCCTACGTAACAAAACTTAGGTCTTCGTGACCGAAAAGGCGATATTATTTCGTACCGCTTGCGGGGCGATTTTGTAGCTGCGCTTAAGTCCAGCAGCTCTGTTATCCATTGATTCTTTCCAATAATTTCTTCCACCATTTTGTTCTGTCTACAACTCCACAAGTACAAACTCTCAAAGGGCATTTCTGGGACAGACATTTCGGGCCAGCGATGATAAGACCGCTAGATTTACGAGCAAATTCTTTACATGCCACACAAATTCTTGCTGCTGACACGCAGCCCGTGCTATTCTAATCGTGCAATAATTCCTAAAGAATGAGAGGTGCTCATCTCGCTGTAGGCTGCACAGCGCCCGGGGGACCGGATAACTCTTTTCTTCACCAATGTGCTGCCGTGTAAGTTATTTCCTCATTTTCGGTGTGCAGGCATTACGTGGAGCAATGACGGCTGCATGCTTGCCAGAAATTTCACAAATTTATGGGGTATATAATAATAATATTTATTTATATACCTAGTAGTGTCGCATAAACTGAAACTTTTCCTAATACATGTAAAAATTCCACAGCGCTGTAAGTTTCTGGAACAAATGTGTCGTAGTTAATAACTTAATCGATTTAGTGGTATTTTACAGGAATTTACCGCCCAACTAAATTTATTGCCAGAATATTCATGTGCAAAGATGTAGTACTTTGAATAGCTGCACTACATATTAAGTTGCCTCTGCTTCATTAGTTATTAGCTACAAGAATAATCTGTATATACTGTAGAAAATGAGATGAAAAATACACTAAATAAACCAAATGCGATAAAAAATTGAATAAAGCAAATGCGATGGTAACAGTTGCTGCTGCTACATAGCTGCAAGGCTAAACATGGATGATAAAAGGAAGCAGATATGTGCAGCCGTCGTCGTATCAGAAATCTGGCGCTTTCGTGATCGTCTTGCATATTAGTTGCTCTCTACTGTATCAATGATACTTTCTGTCCACAATTTAGGTCCGTTATCAGGTGCAGGTTGTGAGGGCGGAGAAGAGAGCGGATGCAAAAGATAATGTGGTGTTACAAACCATCGTTAGTGTGCAAATTAGAGGTTAGGGATAAGACTTCGCGCCTTTTCTCCCGTGCTGCAGATAACGAACGCAGTCCGTTGGTCCAGTCCCTGCTCTCGACTCTGAATTTTGAACCTCAGGCACAACGGTTTCCTCTCGAAAGAGGCGCTGCTCGAGAGTATCGAGCGTTTTGTTGCAGAAGCAGCACCAATAATTACCGCCGGCAAGGAGGTTATGTTTTCGTCGGGTTTGTCTGTCTGTCTGTTTGTGTGTTTGTCTGTCAGGTATGTTGGGAGAAACAGATGATTAACTTTTGGTGAAGATCCGTCCATCCATTTGTTTGTCTGTCTGCCTCATTTTTCTCAATGCCATAACTAAAAAGTTATGAATGTATTTTTATGAAATTTACATGAGTTGTTAGGTATATTACAAAGAGTAGATGAACAAATTTTTGTGATGATCTGTTTGCTCGTTCGTATGTTTGTTGCTGTGTTTGGTTTTATGTTTGTTAGCGAAATAACTCAAAACGTTTGGAGTGAATCTTTATGAAACTTACAGGAATTGTTAATAATGTTAAAAGTCATTATTGATTTAAATTTTGGTGCAGATCGCCTGATTTGTTTCTATGTTTGAGTTGTGTTTGTTATAATGTTTGTTACGCCATAACTCAAAAAGTTTTGAATGGATCTTTATGAGATTTGCAAGAGCTGTTAGTAATGTTGAAAGATATCAATGACTAAATTTTGGTGCAGATCGGTTGGTTCGTTTGTATGCTTGACTTATGTTTGTCATAATGTTTGTTAGCAGCATAACAGTTATGAAAGGATCTTCAAAAAATTGCAGAAACTGTTAATACTATAAAAAGGCTTAAATGATTAGATTTTGGAGTTGATACAAAAGAAATCATGGTTTCAGAGCCAATTTGACTTTTTCGTTACCGTTGCCCTACTTGGCGGAGGTATTCGCTCTCAGAGTGCTGTAGTTCTTTCTGTGGTCAAGCTAATTTGGGCTGCAGTATCCAGTATGATCACTTGTAAAAGCTTTAGATCAAGACCACAGTTCTCTATCAAGTGCACGAAGTTCCTGATACGTAAAATTTCATAATCAGAGTGCAGAGAAACTGCTTTCCGTTGCGCGTACAGTAACTGCACTGCGTGCCAGCACACTGGTTCTAGGGATTATTCAATAATTATTATGATTATCATTAAGACTTCGCGCCAGGGCATCAAGAACGGGAATAACCGAAATGAAGCACAAAACAAATTCAAACGCATAAGGCGCTGCTAAAAAAAAAAGAAGAATCCACCAATATGTATTCACAACCGACTTACAGATCGACACTCCTGAACAGGATCCCGGCAACGAATTCCATACTACTACCGTACTAGGTACGAGACACCGACCGAACTGACAAATCTGGCACCTAACCGTTCTCAAAGTGAAGGAATACGCGACGGACGCAGCTCGGGTGTTTCGTCCAAAGATCCAAGGAACCGGAACGGAGGAGTGTAGCCAGTGGTTCTCATTCCTGAACAGAACATGCAGAGGCAAGCAACTTTCGCCCTTGGGATTAGTCTACCAACTTATTCTGCGCACACAACCGAGTGGCAGAGCAAACAAGTCGATCAATTAGACGAAGATGACTTGCGGTAGACGAACCCCGGGCAGGGAAACAATACTCTTACAAAGGAAGTAACAAAGCATAGAAATATCTCCGAACTGCTCCCTCGTCACTAACAATTGCGTGAACCTTACGCACGAGTACAACCTTACTAGAAACTTGTGAGACCAGAAGCTTAGTGTGAGCATCAAATGCCAGCTTCTGAATACATAGGACACAACGTATCTCAAAAGAGCTGACCCTTGCATAATAGTGTCATTTATCTCGAGCGTAGGATGAGGAGGCAACCGAGTACGAGCCCGACCGAGAATCATAGTTCTAGTTTTATATCAGCATTCAATTTCATACTCCATGAGGAGCACCACGCGTCAATCTGCGGCAAGTCACTATTTAATGACTGGGCAACATCCTCACGCAAGCCAGGGGCAGCAATCAACTCTACCAAGGTGCAACCTTCGGAATAATTGGCCATAGCGTTTTCCAAGGAGGAAAACATCGCTAATGTGCTAATATGCATTGCAAGCAAGGGACTCGAAACGCTACGCTGAGAAACATCTGAATCCACACTGACAGATGTGCTCCCGTAGCCATCGACTGTCCTCGCTGCGTGCGCTTAGCTATAAAATCTCGAATAATTGTCAACACTCTACCACCCACCCCAAATGATTCCAATTAATACCATAGGACTCTATGGTTGACTCGATCAAACGCCGCGCTGACGTCCAACTAACAATGCGCGGCTCAAAACGGTGATCCAACGCCGATTGGACGAGGATTGATGCAGACAAGCCACTATCACAGCGACACAAGTTCTTTCTGTACGCAGATAGACAAGGTGGTATTAGCCCAGTCGTTACAGCATAGCGACTCAACGTACATGCCTCCCATTTTCAAACAGTTTTGACAAAATTGATGTCAAAGATATAAGTCGGTACTTGCCTACATTTGGGGAGACGAGATTCTTAGGAATGGGTGTAATAATTTGCAGCACGCCAAGAACGAGGTGAACGTCCGTTAGTCTTACAGTTACTCCTTCAGTTGTTTTGAAGAACTTCAAGCCTGCATACATCAGGACATTAAACTTGTTAACACAACTCACGAACGGTTCATATAACGTCTTCTAATAAGTATCAACTTAAACGCTCAAGCGAAGGTGTTCGTCGTAAAATATAGGCTATACATGAAATACAGAATGAGTAGCTAAATAGAGGAAGACTGAATTTTTCAGAGTTCGCATAGCGATTGCTGCTTTTTGAGTAAATAATTTCTGTAATAAATTTTTTATTCACGCCAACGGATTGGTAAATTCTTGCAACTACTTATTATTAACGCCTTTAATAGATTGTTGTGTTGTGGCTGCTGTGGCGAAACGTGGGTAAAATTCGACAGGCGGTACTTTAAAAATTGGCATTATGTGCATCACGAAACATCTCGGCGTAGACCACACCATTCATTGACGAGACACTGGCTCCTAAGGCAGATTTTGTTCCCGCAATTGGGCCTGACTGCACGGTGCCGCAGACGCATTTTTATACGTTCTCCCTTTACTTTTTCATACAATGATTGGGCTACTTAACCTAATTCTTTTCCATTCACTAGTGACTGGCAAACCTGTACTTACTTCTAAACTTCTATACTCGACAAATATACAAAAACTATTAAGGCTTGATGTGTAGTTACGTAGAGCAACTGTTCATGATATCCTTTGATATTTGCAGTAGAGTAAAATTATTTCCCAATATTTAGTATAATAGTCTCATGTTGTAGTACAGAAGCTTCTAAAATTCGTGGTATGCTCGATTTGTAATGAAATTCCAAGTAAGAATTTAATGGAGTTGTTAACTAAAATTATTTGGCATACGCGCTTAGCGACAATTCAAAAAGTAGTAGAAGGAAGAAAGCAACGTTAATATTTTTCTGCAGGGAGTTTGGTTTGTTCGATCCCGGCATCAGCAAACTCTCTGTCCCTAAATTAGACTTCTTTCATTCGCTCCTGTACTATAACAAAGCCTCT
>LQNS02278081.1:2365148-2383362 GCA_001587735.2 Parhyale hawaiensis
GCTTCGAACTTTTGAAATTACCGCCGACTTGCGAGGCAACTGCCGCCTCAGTCTTCTGGTCTGGTGCCGCGGAGATGGGCCCAAAGAAGATCGTCGCAGTATTTTAGGGCACTGGTAACATTGATCCGGTTCTTATTTTTCCATACTGGGCAACTGCCTCCCAGTTTCCTTTCTTCCTTTTTCTAGGATTACTACCCGCTTCCTAAAACAGAGTTCACGATGCGATATGTAAACAGCGTGGCATATCTTCACTATCAGATTGCGTGTCGTTTCTCTTTTTTAAGAAAAGAGCAGAAGCTATCTGCTACAGGTGTCTGGGGCTCTCTGGGCAGCAGCACCACTTGGATAGATTGACACAGGCTTACTGTGAGTGAGTCATCACCAGCTGTTGTTGTGATTGCCAGGGTCACTGATCTCCAGTACTCCTATAAACACTTCTAGTTTTATTGCTCACCTTATCGTGATCGCCAAACGGTCAAGGTTACTGCTCTGCAATACGGTTCTTCTCCTCTGACAACTCAGTAGTCGTGATCGCCTGACTGTCAAGGTCACTGCTCTGCAATACATTTCCATTGCAATTGACGACCCGATTATCGTGAGCGAATAAGGCCAAGGTCACTGCTTTGCATTCAAGTACGATCACTTCGTTAAATGATCTATCGTGACGGCTCCTGCACGAGCCAAATGTACTCCTGAACAATACTGTTCTGTTTTTCTGAGAACTCACCTACCGTGTTGATGCAGCTCCGTGCCGCGGTGCTAGTACGTTTCACTATCAGTACCTACGAATCTATTGAGTAATTGTTGAAAAAATATATTATTATGTTATAATTTTTTAATTGTATCACCGCAGTTTAAGCTCGTCTCAGCTGATGTACCACAGGACATGTCTGTATAGTAAGTTAGAGTACGTGCCGTCAGCCCTTAGACTCAGTTGGCCAGAATCGATCTGCCACATGTGAACTTTACCCCACCATCTCCGTGACGGACTAAGTAGAAAAACTAGTGTCTCTTAGCTTACATTATCAGGCTTAAAGAAGAGAGAAAGAACGTACCGTGATATCGCTCGATGAATGATATATAGTAGCGCTTCAATTTGAACTTAAGAGAAAGGTGTCCCAACCAGGAGTTCTGGCACCGCCTGAGCGTACGGAACAAGACGGTTACTTTCCAAACCTTAGATTTAACAGTATTAATGCCAGATGTGAATGTAAATCGACTCTACTGCATCATTAAACCAATTATTACTCTTTTATTGGGAGTGAAAACCTACAAGTATTTAAAACAAACTGGGAGTGCGGCAAAGAAGAAGGAAATTGGGAACCACAACATTAGAGAGTTTGGCTGTACCACTGACACCCGGCAACCGTATAGCAGACATTGAGCTAAGGCCTTTAGACACATCCTTGGAAGAGCCTCGAAGTGCATGGGTTCCCCGTTTCTATCGACATACTAAATGTCCCTAACTCTTTCCTCTGTGACATCGTTCTACTCGGAAACGGAGGCTTAAACTTTCTGACTATAACTAACAGAGCTTCGAAGAGACACTGCGGACACACGCGGCGCTGTTGCCTAGACAGCCTCGCTGTCGTTTCGCTGCAGCAAGTTGTCAATAACAGCATATGAGCCGCTGGGTTACTGCCTCATTGTCACACGCATAAGATTAGATAGGCGGCAGTAGACGAACCAATAGGCCCATTCCCAAAGAGCCACCGGAACATACGCCCTGGCACTCTATGAGCTATTGCCATTATGTTAGTAGGATATAGGGGGCAGGAGAAAAGAGAGAGAGAAAAAGAAGGGGGGGGGGGGAGCTAAAGAGTGGTACGGGTTCTCTGATAGAACTTACGTGCGTTCGTGCTAGTTCTCGGCGACTGTACGCCTCGAATCTCTGTAGTTTGACACATCAACCTCGCCCTCTCTCTTCCTCTGCGATTAAGGTGGCCTCGGAAGCTCTGGCCGTTTAGAGTTTGCGACTCCTGGAGGAGGAATTCTTAGTTGCGGAGGATGTCTCTCCCAATATATGTCAAGACGATTTTTAAACGCGTTTATTGACTCCTCACTAACAACAACGGAAGGGAGTCTATTCCAAATGATGACTATGAAATATGGAAAGAACTACTAACTTAAGGTCGTTCTTCGAGCTTTATGCTTGAGATTTTGGCCGTTGTTTCGTAAGCGATCATTGAGGTCTCTTTCAAAGAGCCCCGTTGTAGGTACGTCGTTGAAGCCGTTCAAATACTTGAATACTTGAATTCTTCCCTCGCCGTCCCATTGCAGAACCAAAGTGGCCAGACCATTGGCCTATTGCTCTATTGCTCCAGTATGGTAACAGCTTTGTAGTATCTGCACCCGACGCTACAGTAGTATTTTGTTAGAAGCTTTGTATCATCAGCGCAGTGTATTACAGTAATAAACTATTAGTAGCTTTGCATAGGCCATAGGGTTAGGTTAGTTAGGTTCGCCCATCCTATGTTATGGGGAGTAGCGCCCCCAGGGGGTTTGAGTAGGTTACCTTAGCCATTAGCTAGGCCTTCGGGACGTCTGTCTTTCGTGCCCACTTTGCTTCCTTCCACTTTCATACTCCTACTGATCTTACTGTTGTCTGTTCTTCCTCTTCTTTCCCGACTTCCTGTTCCCATGCGCGTTGATCCTGTGTGGGAACACCTTCGTGCATGGGTTTACCGTTTTTCTGTCGACATACTATGTGTCCCTTCCTTTTCCTCTCTTAGAAGAGCTTAGTACTTATTTAGGGAGGCTTAAATCTTCTTATAATACCTAATACCTAATTAGTAGCGTCGTATCATCAGCACTGTACAGCACAGTAGTAGTAAATATCATTAGTAACATTGTATCATCAGCGCCGTACACTACACAAGTAAGCGTACGTATTTGTACATGTATATGTGTGTCAGTGGAGCCTTGGTGTGCACAAGTGTGTCGGGAGGGCGCAGCAGCTGTCCTGCTCCCCGATATTCCCACAGCTGCTGCGGCTGGCTGGCCCGGTGGCTCCATTGAAACCTCCACATGTGAATACCTCAGGTTCTTTTTTGCATAATTAGCCTTCTTAAATGAGGGCACAAGCACAGTAGTACGGTGCAGAGCATGTGCATGTATGATGATGTGAGAGCTGTTTGTTTTAATAAATGTACATTACCATTAATGACTTCAGTGGTGGGTACTGGCTAGACTTAGGCGGGATTATGCATGACCAGTCCATGAAAATGAGGCCACAGGCACATTACTTGTGTGGTGGGGGAATGTACCTGTTAAAACAAACACACTCGCTTTTGAAACACATTCCCATTGATACCTTCGCAGGCGACTATACGCAACCAACGTTTTTGTATTATCAAAATGAGGACGGAGACACAGTTGTTTTCATAGTGCAGGCGTGTGCATGCTCGATCTATTGCGTATATAAAAACACTCTTTCTTTCGAGACAGAAAGAGACAAATTTACTGCACCTGTAGCTCCTACATGCTGGAATGGTGGCCTACATTTACAATGACATGAATGACGAGTGTTTTTAGTTCCGTGCTAAACAACGCAATCGTTTACCGATTGTTTTGATCCTTTGGACTTTAGCTATAGTGTCCTGTGTATAAAATTTGCGTTGGT
The DNA here is from genome assembly GCA_001587735.2 of Parhyale hawaiensis. Classification (NCBI taxonomy): domain Eukaryota; kingdom Metazoa; phylum Arthropoda; class Malacostraca; order Amphipoda; family Hyalidae; genus Parhyale; species Parhyale hawaiensis. Next base: position 2,368,771 of record LQNS02278081.1, read on the forward strand.
TTTCCGCGATTTACAAAAGCTTGGGCACCGTTTTTGTTTGGAGTATTGGTAGTTCTGATGAAAGAGCTGTAATGATGTGTAACTAGTGCGTCAAGCTATGGAAAAATAAAAGCAAATAATATGCTATGGCACAACCTCATTGTTTATGTGTCTACATATTTGTGATTCTGCTATGAAGTAGACCTCGCAGTTGCACCCGTCAAGTTGATAATCTATGTAACCCTTTCTCTGATGGAATTAATCTGGATCGCCCGTAGGTGTAAGACTGTTTGAAATGTTGCTTCAGTATACGAGGGACATGGTTAAGAATGAAAACAAGACGGAAGGGAGAGCAATTTCGCTTCGGCATTGCAGTGCAGCCCTTATCGTTCCTGTCGAGAATTACTCGTGACGGTGCATCGAAAATTACCTGTTTTTTTTTTGGGCTGACAAACACGAAGGCAAAGACTTAGATTAATCTTATGATTGCGCCAAAAACTCAGTAAGAACTCTCGATGAAAGCGTAAAGGATTAGAGTTGTATGTGGCATGCATGCATTGCTAGCTAGGAAGATGAGCAGCTCGATAAGCACAGGAACTGAATATGGCGGATGCTTAAAATATTGAAGATGCTGAACGTACGCTGAATCAGGACGAGCAATGGAAGAAAGCGTGGGTAATTTTGAAAGGAGTGCTCATCTCCAAAGTGAAAGGCATCCAGGTAAAGATACTACTTCAAGAATAGGCAAATACTTGTGCCTATCTTCCTTGAATTTCACTGTCCTACCAACCCCTTCACCCCTAAAATAGTTTACATGTTGTCTTGAAAACTAATTGGTAGTTAGTATCCTGCACACGATGGGTTCCATCCGTTACTCAGCCCATTGATTCCTGTGGCACTTTATTACCTCCGCCAAAGAGGTTATGTTTTCATCGTGTTTGTCTGTCGTCTTTGTTTGTCTGTCTGTCACCAAGATAGCTCAAAAAGTTATGAAACGATTTGGATGAAATTTACAGGGATTGTTAGGTATGTTAGGAGAAACAGATGATTAACTTTTGGTGAAGATATGTCTATCCGTTTGTTTGTTAGTCTGCCTCATTTTCTCAATGCCTGAACTCAAAAAGTTCTGGATGGATTTTGTTTATGAAATTAACATGAGTTGTTAGGTATATAACAAAAAGTAGATGACCAAATTTTGTTAATGATTCGTTTTTTCGTTCGTTCGTCGCTGTTTTTAATTTTATGCTTGTTAGAACAATAACTCAAAAATAATGACTGGATCTTTATGAAATTTATAGGAGTTGTTAGTAATATTAAAAGACATAAATGATTAAATTTTGGTGTTGATCGGTTCGTTCGTTTGTATGTTTGACTCATGTTTCTCTTAACGTTTGTTAGCAGTATAACTCAAAAAGTTATCAACGGATCTTGAAGAAAATTGCACAAGCTGTTTTTACTATCAAAAGGCACAAATGATTAGATTTTGGAGTTTATACAAGGAAAATTATGGTTTCAGAGCCAATTTGAAGTTTTTGCTACCGTTGCCTCGCTTGGCGGAGGTATGCGCTCTCAGAGTGCTCTAGTTTGACTGTGGAATTGTCTTCTGTCTTATCCCAAATAGAACGATTCTTGAAATTTTACATATATGCAAATGACATGTAAACTAGAGCACCTCCGCCAAGTAAGGCAACGGCAACGAAAAATTTAAATTAGCTCTGAAACCATGATTTCTTTTGAATCAACTCCAAAATCTACTCATTTGTACCTTTCTATAGTATTAACAGTTTCTTCATGTATTTTAACATTACTAACGATTCCTGTGAGTTTCATAAAGATTCACTCAAAACTTTTTGAGTTATTACGCTAAAGTACATAAAATCAAACACAGCAAAAAACAAACGAACGAACAAACAGATCAGCACAAAAATTTGGCCATTAACTTTTAATGATATACCTAACAACTCATGTAAATTTCATAAAAATCTGTCCATAACTTTTTGAGTTATGGCACTGAAAAAAATGAATCAGGCAAACAAACAAACAAACAAACGGAAGGACGGATCTTCACCAAAAATTGATCATCTCTTCCTCCTAACATTCCTAACAGTCTCTGTAAATTTCGTCAAAATCCGTTCGTAACTTTTTGAGTTATCTTGGTGACAGACAGATAGACCGGACGAAAACATAACCTCCTTGGCGGAGGTAATAAATAATGTCTGCAGCATGCAGGAGTTTTTGACTTTTCAGCGGTGTCAACCATAGCTGCTTTGCGATTACCGCGTGCGACTCGATCTAAAGTGCAGTATCGTAAGCTAAGCAAATCCCACTATTGCACTGAAACACAGTTATACTGACTGTTTGTTTCTCTTTTCGTCCCGACGTGAAGGATTGGACAGGAGATAAAATTGATTGGCTGAAAAGCCAGGGGGCCGATTGCCGCACCAAATTGTTGAAAACAAACTGGAAAACAGAAGACGACTTAAGTTTCTTTAGGTCTAGGTGGTAGCATAGATACAACATTGCACTTCGCACTCACTGCAAATATTTTTCCCGAGTCCATGATGCTTAAATTGAGCAGATCAACTTATGAAAAAGAGGTAACATAAAAGAAGAGCGAAAGAAACTGGGCTTCGTTACAGTAATTATGTCTTTTCTGCCGTTATTTGAAGAGGATGTGGGCCATTAGCTAAATAGATGATATTTTTCATACTGTACGAAGTGAAGACTGTTTTAATACTTTAGCTGCCGGACTAACCAGTCGGTCACCCTTCATATAGTATTAGACAATGTTCGAATGGGAGTCATACTTGAGCCTTTGAGGCTTGACTTGCTCGAAACTTTAGGCATTCAGGTGCCCAGGCTTCGACCCGTTGAATCGAATTTCAGGAATACACTGCCAATGAGTTACAGTTGAGACTTCCAGAAACTTATTCTTGCTCTGTACATCAGTTGAGTTTTGAGCAGGCCCATCGTAATCGCGTTGCTCTAACACTCGCAACACGTTTCAAAATGACAAATTCATAGCTGGTGTCTAAAATTTCGAGTTAATCAAGCCTGAAAGTTAAATTTTGACACTCAACCGAAAGTGTCCTTATCCGTACTATCCGTACTGGTGCTTAATGGGGACAACAAACTTGCCGCAAGGTAGCCTATGTTAAAATACGCGTTACTACGAATGTGCATGTCAAAGGCCAGACCAAGCGATGCCTGTTCCCGCCCCATGCACTCCCACTGCCCACAGAAAGAGCCAACCAGCAGATCCTCTTTAAGATTCCTCACGCTCTTGTGATAAGCTGTTGCCGATGGCACTTTACTATTAACGAGTCAATCTTGTTGCAACGCTGCCCGTGCAAGCAAAGCAGCGGGCAGAAAATTATTGGAAGTACGTTAAAATGTCATCAGCTGACTCACTCAAGTTGATTTAAGTTGATGCCTCTAGGCTCTATGAGGGATTGCTTCATCTAGAAATTAAGACAGGAGCTTCAGTTTCGCCACTCTGAATCAAAATTCAGCGGTTACTCTAGAATCTATTAGAATGGAGACGGTCGAAAACTCAATGCTGCTCTTCAAAATAAAGTTTTTAGCTGTCTCAAACGTAATCGGCCAGCTTCTATCATGACACTTGTGTTGAAAAAGGTAAAATCTGAGTGTTTCATTTTAATGTTAAAGTAAATTCTGAGACAGCAGTAAGTAGCAGAGAAGGACGCCTTTCTGGTGGCAACACCTTTCTTGTTCGAGCTTAGAAGAGGCAGATAAGCCGAGGGCTCCTTTGCGTCCATACCTCCGCCGCGAACTGATCAATGAAAAATCTCTATTAAAACAGCATGAAACTTTGAACAGCTAGCCCGGGATCGGTTCGTCGGGAAAAACGGAGTAAGGCGCGGAATTTGTTCTGTTTTTCAGAATAATTTGTATAATAATAAAATAGTATTTTCCCCAAATGCCGGTAACGCGATTCAACGCTAGTGGCAGTACCAATGCTTTTCTCTGATTCTTCTGACAAGTCAATCCTTCTTAGCCTAACTTAATTTAACTTTGCCTTAGCGTTCTCAGCTAACGATTAAAGTCGACTAAAACCTATAGGGCGCTAGAAGGCCATTTGAATATTAGCTGATACTGATGTTAAAAAATGCTGTGGACAAATGTTTCACAAACCATGATAATTGTCAGTAGGAACATAGGTATAGATTAGTATTACGGTTCCCTGAATTTAGGGATTTGCATTGCAATGTTGGACAGCAAATAGTAACAGGAGAGACGTAGATACATTTGTTTCTTTGAGAAAAAGCTGTATCGTAGCACAAAAACTTAGAAACCTACACACCACCGTATAACTAGCAACTACCGCCTCGAGCTTGCGTCGGCCATGTTTATTTCGCACAATAATAGATGCACTGAATAAAAACACTAAACTAGCGATAAAATTATTTATTACGCATTCAGACCAGCTGGTTTCGACAAACGTCATTCTCAATGAATGCATCAGTAAATGCTTGGTAAAGGGAGTTTCTAGAAACTCACTGACAACTGCTTGGTAAAGGGAGTTTCTAGAAACTCACTGACAACTCCCTTTACCAAGCATTTACTGTTGCATTCATTGAGAATGACGTTTGTCGAAACCAGCTGGTCTGAATGCGTAATAAATGATTTTTATCGCTAGTTTAGTGTTTTTATTCTTACTGAGAATTAGATTTACCACCAGTCGTCCCATATTAGATGCACTGAAAACTAGAACTTTCAGAGAACCAGTCCTTGCTGCAAAAATACATATTATCTCTGTTTCGAGAGGAGCCTTCCTATGGACATGACAAGTTGTACAGCACTCCTGTTTCCCCCAATATACATGCTTGATGCTTGACACATTTTCTTCGGCTGACACAACTGCAAGTAGTGCATTTAGTTCTATACTGCAGCAGTATACATTAGTTGTGCTATACCATTCACTTAGTCACTCATTGTGGCGACGGCTGTTGGCATAATTCCTTGTACGTGGCGTTGTATACTGTGTATATGTTTCTGCGTTTTCTCCGTTTCTGGAAATTTCATTTTCAGGAATTTTCTCCGTTTCTTATAAAGTCAGCGTTTAAGGAGTTTTAAAGCACTTTATATATAGAACGAGCTATTATCTTAAACCTTCTATTTCATTTAATGAAAAAAGTAAGAATAATATAAACTAAAAATAAGGGCCAGAAATATTGAAAAAAAGTCATATTTACTACTGTTCAACACCATTAAAATAAGAAGGAAGTCGAATTATAAAAATGTAAACGTTTCGGGCTTCGCCCATCATCAGTACTTCTGTAAGGAGAAAGATATTTCAAATGAAAATCTACTGCATAAAGCTATTTACAAATTCATAAAGTCACAAAAAACTCCTATAACCATAAAAAGAGGATGAGCACTGTTCTGATCATTTAAAATCGGTTTCAGTCCAGAAAACATAAAGTAATTCAACTATCCTAAGGTCCGAGCTATTGCACGTTGTAAGCGTTTCACAGTTTTGTAAACTGACTTTGGAGCCGCAAGTCTCAGCGTGCTGTCGCAAGAATGAAACTAGAGGATGGGCAAGAATGTTACCGGTACGACAACTTCTCCCCGCGAGTTCAGAAGATCTCTTAAAAAGTGTACGGGTTGTAGAGCCTACGTACGATGATGAACATAGTTCACAACTGTATTTATATACAAGAGATCCCTGGAAGCCACGATGAAGAGAATCTTTGTACGGGAACAGAGAACCTATATTATATTTGTTGGACAATATGATTTTGAAGTCTAAATTAGGAAAATAGCGAGATAATAGCCTGAATAATTAATTGCGCAATTATTCCGATTGACCCCAAAATACGGTACGACAAAGAAACACCTGTTTCTGGATGGCAACTCGTTGTTGTTTAGTTGGTAACTTATTTTAATGGTGTTGAACGGTAGTAAATATGACTTTATCTTCAATAGTACTGGCCCTTATATTATATTAAGACTGCGTAATAAAGCTGACTATCAATTCTTTTAATATAAACTAGCATGCAGTATCAGGAAGCAATGCGAGCAACTATAATGATATTGACGTGGTTGGTGCAAGGTAGAAACCTAGCCCTACATGTTCAGAAATAATTTTCTATCATCAGCTTAAGTAGAGTTACAGTCATTATTATTTTAGAGCGACTCGTGCAAGTTCACAGCCAGACTGAAAACCGGAGGAAAGTTTGGGTAGGCATAAAAACACACAAAAAGAAAGTGAACTGCCTACAATAATGTAAAACTCGAATCAAAACGGATGGTAAAGAATACTACTCGCGCATACTGATAACACACTGAAATGGCTGTGTGGGATATATGTAAATTAAAAATTGGGCTTTGAAAACATGTAAAATATTCTCTCCAAAGTCTTTAGGGAAGCCAGAGAAGTTTGTCTAGGGCGCTACGAGGCGAGATTGATAAGCCGTCTTTAGCCGTGCGGTCAATGGTCAAGACAGAATAACAAAAGATGGGTGTGGACGGTCGATACAAAAGACATAGCCCTTGAACTTTTAGAAATTTGAACTTTTTGGTCACTTTAAAAATTGTAGATTGTCACTAACATAAAACATTGACATGTAGTATTTCTGAAATGATTTATTACATCGAATTAGAGTAAAACACCAAACTGCGATCTCCAATAACCGCGTAATTTGATGCTACGAAAATCGAGATACCACGGATTTCGGTTAATACATTAGTCTCTCTTCCACGTTTTCAATTCTTCCACTGCCATTCATTGAAAGCTGAAGAATTTTTTCAACACAGTAATATATTGTTTCACTGTGGTTTGGCATGAGAAACTTTAGTTTTGATCATAGCTAATCGCATTATTGATCACTGACTCTGTATAAATAGCGGTATCTTCATTGATTCGGACGGGACAAAATTGCTTGAACATGGTAAGGTGCTTGCAGTTGTAATGTCTTAAGGTAAAATTAATAAAATTATTACTGGTGCATACAATAGAAATAGTACATATAAATTTGACACATTTAAATGCATGTTTACACTCCTGTTTTTTATTATCTGCACCTAGTCTTCAGCGACTGAATGCTTTGTACAATCTTGTAGCTTATAAATGATAGTTTGACATGTACGTTTTAGGCTGGCTACCATCGCTGTAACCTAGATACATATTCGTTTTATACATTTGACACTGAAGTTGGCGTTGCAATCATTTAAAGTAAGTTTTAAGAAAAAAAAGGAGTCGTTACATACCGTTGTAAACTGTGAAGGGAAAACTAGACAAAAAGTTGCTTTGAATTTCTCAACGCGACGAACAAAACTGGCCAAGACCGTCCCTAGGCTGTTGAATTCGCTCCTCAGGCAACTGTTGCCTCACGAGTTTCTTACAGCTTTTGTGGGCGAGACGTCATTTCCGGCAACTTTCGTTTCTCGTCAGCACTGGCCTCCAGAATGCTGAAACAGTACTTGTGAGTGGTTACAGTAGGCATTATTACAATGCCTTTCACCCAAATCGTGATTAACCTATTAACTGGTATTTGAACGTTGCCTTTTGACTGAATCTTTTATAAACAACAAAAACTTTAAAAAAATTTGTTTGTTCGAATTACAAACTAAGTATTTAGTACGCACTCGACACTTGCTTAAGTTTGACCTGCATAACTCCATTAGGAGGATAAAAAAAATGGATCATCTGTCATTGGTTGGGTTATCAGTCGTCTCTCCTAGTCCATGAGGAGTCTGGCATCCAGAGCACAGCATGCTGTAGGAGAACTTACCCTCAGCAATAAGGATTCAAGATGTCTTTCTTTCCTGCCCACTTTGGTTCCTAACATGTTCGTACTCTTACTGATGACGCTATCTCATATTACTCTTCTTTCCCAACTTGAATAACTCCTGCGCATTGATCTATTGAGCAAACACTCCTGGGCTTGGCTTCTACGTTTTCTAACTCTTTCATTTTCTATCTGAACTGCATTTAATTAACGTAAAATAATACTTCTTCTGGATTACGAATTTTATTTTTACCAAGCTTTCGACATTCTCAGCGGATGTCGTTGTCAAGGTGGGAACTTCAAATCTGCTAGGTCCGCTAAAAATAAAATTCGTAATCCACAAGAAATATTATTTTACGTTAATTAAATACATGGAACCTGGATGTCCTTTATTTTCATCGATTATCTGAACTGCAATAGCAGTGAACTGGAGGGGTATCCAAGCGGGGTCAACAGCTATATGCTACATTGTAACTCAATTATTTATTAAAAATACAAGAGCAGTTCCTATAAAACAGGCAAATGTTGTGTGCCGAAGAGCTGGTACTCGAACACATTGGTTTAATTATTTATTATATTTTCTTCTCTTATTAAGAAACGAGTGAAATCACCATTCACAACAATTGCATGTTTCACAGCTTTCCTTCTGAATGCTTTACATGCACCGTAGTCTTGTGGAAAAATATTCGCAATTTTTGGAGGCTTTCAAAATTTTATACTGTTCCATCCCAAGCTAGAGAAACACTCTGAAAGCGCATGCCTCCGACAAGAAAAGCAATTCTAACTATAAATTTAAATTAGCCCTGAATCCAGGATTTCTCTTTCATCATCACTAAAATTTGCTGAACTGTTCCTCCTAACATTCCCAGCAATTCGTGTAAATCTCTTGTAGAACCGTCCAAAGCTTTTTGAGATGTTCTTACAAATGAAAAGCTATGCAGAGAGAGAAACCCACAGACAGAGGAACATATCATAACCAAAATTTGATCATTTGCACTTCGCAACATTTCTAACAGTTCCTGCGAACTTCATGAAGATCCGTTGATAACCTTTTGGCTTATGTTGCTGATAAACAGAAAAAAATACAGTAAGACAAATGCACTAGTTAGTGGACGAACTGATTATCACCAAAATTTGATCATTCACTTTTTATAACATCTCTAACATTTTCTGTATATTGTATGAAGATCCGTTCATAACTTTTTGAGTTAGACTGCCAAAAAAAGCAGGCAGACAAAGAAACGAACATACGGTTGAACGGAGCTGCAGTAAAAGTTGTTTATCTATTCCTGTAAACATCACAAAGAATCACTGTACTTTTTTTTTTAGATCCGTCCATGATTTTTTGAGTAATTTTGGGGACAGACAGCAGACTAACAACCAGAAAAAAAACTGCTACAAAAACATAACCTCCCGGCGTAGGTAATACTTAACGAAGCTCCCTTTCAGCCCATAGTTTTATCTAAGTTTTTCACTAAATTTCAATTATATTTAATTTTTTCAAGGACTGACTGAGATTTTAAGCCAAATTTGCATAGTTGGGTATACAGAGTTAGGCAGGAACGAATGAGGGCGCAATTTGGCGCTTACTGTATTAACCAAAAAACTGACGTCAACACTCAGAAGTAGCAGTTTTGATTTATCTCTAGAGTAATTATAGCAATAACGCCAATAATTTTATTGAAAAAAATCTAGAATTTATGGCGGAGCTACAGTAAAACGCCTCGTGGCGTGACCATCACCCTCNGAAGAAGAACAGATTGAAGAAAGATCAGTATGAGTAACTGGTGAGAAGGAAGCAAAATGGGCACGAAAGACAGACAAGACGATCGTGACAACGACCCAACGGGTCACGGGTCGTCTAGTTATTTATTAAAAATACAAGAGCAGTTCCTATAAAACAGGCAAATGTTGTGTGCCGAAGAGCTGATACTCGATCACATTGATTTAATTATTTAATATATTTTCTTCTCTTATTAAGAAACGAGTGAGATCACCATTTACATCAATTGCAAGTTTCACAGCTTTCCTTCTGAATGCTTTACATGCACCGTAGTCTTGTGGAAAAGTATTCGCAATTTTTGGAGGCTTTCAAAATTTTATAATGTTCCATCCCAAGCTAGAGAAACACTCTGAGAGCGCATACCTCCGACAAGAAAGACAATGCTAACTATAAATTTAATTAGCCCTGAATCCAGGATTTCTCTTTCATCATCACTAAAATTTGCTGAACTGTTCCTCCTAACATTCCCAGTAATTCTTGTCAATCTCTTGTAGAACAGTCTAAAGCTTTTTGAGATGTTCTTGCAAATGAAAAGCTATGCAGAGAGACAAACACGCAGACAGAGGAACAGATCATAACCAAAATTTGATCATTTGCACTTCGCAACATTTCTAACAGTTCCTACGAACTTCATGAAGATCCGTTGATAACCTTTTGGCTTATGTTGCTGACAAACAGAAAAAAATACAGTAAGACAAATGCACTAGTTAGTGGACGAACTGATTATCACCAAAATTTGATCATTCACTTTTTATAACATCTCTAACATTTTCTGAATATTGTATGAAGATCCGTTCATAACTTTTTGAGTTAGACTGACAAAAAAAGCAAGCAGACAAAGAAACGAACATACGGTTGAACGGAGCTGCAGTAAAAGTTGTTTATCTATTCCTGTAAACATCACAAAGAATCACTGTACTTTTTTTTTTGAGATCCGTCCATGACTTTTTGAGTAATTTTGGGGACAGACAGCAGACTAACAACTAGAAAAAAAAAAAAAACTGCTAAAAAATACTTAACGAAGCTCCCTTTCAGCCCATAGTTTTATCTAAGTTTTTCACTAAATTTCAATTACATTTAATTTTTTCAAGGACTGACTGAGATCTTGAGCCACATTCGCATAGTTGGGTATACAGAGTTAGTCAGGAACGAATGCGGGCGCAGTTTGGAGCTTACTGTATTAACCAAAAAACCGACGTCTACACTCAAAAGTAGCAGTTTTTATTTATCTCCAGAGTAATTATAGCAATAACGGCAATAATTTTATTGAAAAAATTAGAATTTATGGCGGAGCTACAGTAGAATGCCTCGTGGCGAGACCATCACCCTGCTTGGGGGGGGGGGATTCAACGCCGTCATTTCTTATGGCCAGCCTTCTCTAGAGTTTTGGCATTTTTCACATCTCAATCAACCCAACGGACTGTCTGAAAAAGGTCGTGACAGTGGTTCAACTCTTTCTGTCTCTTTTTGGGTGGACAGACAACAATATTTATTGCGGTCATTTTTTATGGCAAGCTAATTCTAGTTAAAGGTAGAGGTAAAGTCAACTTCACCGTACTCCTAACTGGTAAACCCACACGCACTGGCTTGTTCTGCAGATATAGGCTAACAGGCCCTACAGGTGTATACGGCTGCAGTCTACCAAATATTGTCTAGAGCTATGGCACCAGTGGCGGAATACTCCATGCGACACTCTGCGACCCCCAGCCCTCCCCATTGCTGCACAAGCTCAGTAAACCCACAGCTGTATGCTGACCGGATGCTGACTGATCACGTCAAGCACCGCGAAGAACTTGCCCTGCTGGGAAAGAGGCACGAATCAGCAGCAATGACTCGAGGCATCGGCACGATCGCCGGCATTGTCACACATTCAACATCAACAAAAAACTCTAGTTTTATTACACTTGGTCAAAATTTGAAGTCCTGCTCTTGTATACGTATAAGACCAGGACTTTGACCAATTCAAAGTCCTGTGTTTCTATAGGCATAAGGAACAGGACTTAATTAAAGTTCGATGTCCCGCTTCAGTATAGACATCAGAGGAGGACTTAGTCAAAATTGGAAGTCCTGCACTTGTATAGGTACAACACAGGACTTGGAGATTATTATTATTATTTTTTGTTTGAGAGAGATGAGGTGATAGGCAGTTGGCAGACCAGACTCCCTGTAAAAAATTATTAACATGTCTTAACTCCTTCTACCTCTTTTTGGGTGGACAGATAAATGCGGAAATATATATACATATATACATATGTACTAAAATATTCAACGAAAACAATATCACCGCTCTTCGCCTTGTTCGCGGGGGATAAACAGATGGACTCGAATCAGTTGAATGACAGTTGAGAGCAGTGCAGGCACTAAGTCTTTACAAGGCCTGGGTAGTAGTTGGGCAAATCTAAAATGAAGCAAACATCAGCACAACGACTGACTCGATATTAAGCGCCTACATATCGTTTACTGGGTGTTGCAGTAAAGCGATTATGCCTTATTGCGCAATGTTGTAAGCTGCCAGGGGTTGCTCATCGTTTGTAATGTTGAATTGCGCTCCGAAAGGATGCCATAGGTTATCTTAACCTAGGCAAACAACTGTACAGAGTCTGACTGTTAGGTACAGTGTTAGGAGCGCCATTTCCACTAAATATCCGTCTCGACTCAGTTGCACTCACAGTATGCACCGAGGGATGTCAAATGTTTCAGAGTTGTAAGTTTTCACCCTTAGAATAAGGCCGCAATACACTATATAGGTTGTTTATAGGATCTCATCTTCATATATACTTCTGCTACCGTAGTAAAGAATCGAGTTGGCAAGGGCAGGTATGCAGGTCAAGAACGCTGTCGTGCTCGCTGTCTAGAGGTAAGATGTTCGCTTCTTAGCCAGGGAGAAGAAGTATTGATGCTCGGGGCTGCAGCTTCAGCATTTCTACCATTCATAGTCCTCTGCGATGGGGCTGACCTAACCAGCAAAAGGGGGCGTCGGGTAGTTGTCACCCGAGCCTTACGCTTTTGATGTTATAACTCTGACAATCTATGGTTGATTGCAGCCAAGTAATCGTCTAGTCCAGCAGGTATTTAGATGCAGCACGAGCCAGTGCATGTGGGTTTCGTAATTGGAGTGTGCGTTCAAGGCGGTTTTACCTTTTAGCTCGTAATGAACTTAACTCTCGCGATTTTTTACAATTTATTTTATCGATAATGACCTCTACAGAAGAACATAGCTCCTACGTAATGTTGAATATTCCATCGCATTTTACGGTAATTTTAATGCTTCTAGTAGAATATAAGTTTTAATACTGTGCGTATAATTCTGGAAAGTCATTATCATTTTTGCAGCTTTTTATGCTAATCGTATTTTAACAGCCTACCTCCGTAAACTGAGTTTTGTGTTGATTTCGTATACACACGCATTTAAATTTATTGAAACATTGTTGGTTTTCCCATATTTTTGGCTTCATTTCTAAATTCTAAAATATTATAATCCTAATAAAACGCAACATACTAAAGAAGGAACAGTTAATAGATCAGCAGAGCTCGCTGGTTTGACTGATCATTCACCAGTTCTGTACGTATGATTCTTATAATTTCAGGTTAATTTTTGCAAAATGCTGGAGTACAAAAGGTGAATATGATCCGTTTTAGCTATCAGCAATTTTTACCTTTAAAGTTTATACATGAGTGGCCATTCCTGTGATTTCATGCAAGTGATACATTAAATAATCTCTTGCTACAGTAGATAACTAGAGCACTCTCAGAACGCATACCTCCGCCAAGCAAGGCAGCGGTAACGAAAAATCCAAATTGGCTCTGAAACAATGATTTTCTTTGTATCAACAACACAATTGTGTCATTTGTGCCTTTTGTCACTATTAACAGCTTCTCATATTTTCTTGAAAATTCGTTCATAACTTCTTGAGTTATGCTGCTTACAAACATTCTAACAAGCATAAGTCAAACACACAAACGGATCAACCGATCATCACTAAAATTTAATCATTTACGTCTTTTAACATTACAAACAATTCCTGTAAATTTCATGGAGATCCATCCATAACTTTTTGAGTTATTGCACTAACAAATATAAAATCAAACACAGCGACAAACAAACAAATACACAAAGAAACGAACTAACAGATTATCACAAAAATTTGACCATTTACTCTTTGTAATATACCCAACAACTCATGCAAATTTCATGAAAATCTATCAATTACTTTGTAAGTTATGGTATTAACATAAAATAGGCAGATAAACAAACAAAACAAACAAACAAACAAACGGAGGGACAGATCTTCACCAAAAGTTAATCATATGTTCCTCATAGCATACCTAACAATGCATGTAAGTTTCGTCAAAATCCCTAAATAACTTTTTGAGTTATCTTGGTGACAGACAGACAAACAGCAAAACAGACAGACATACAAACCCGACGAAAACATAACCTCCTTGGAGGAGGTAGTTAATTCCAATGGAATGATACAGCAAAATATTTCACCCTTCTCACCGCACTTGCTCCGCTGCAGTTTTAATGTTAAGCTTCTATCCAGGAATTAATCCAATTATGGCGGTGAAGTGTAACCTAATCTTCTCACTTTGTATCCAGGACAATTATGACAGCGACATAACAACCTTCAGCGTCATTATTGATCATTCCAGGGAAAGTGAACATGTGAGTTGGCCACGTGACATGTTTGTAAGAGTCGTTACGCAGCTACAAAGGCTTCCTCATTCCGATGCTTATACAGTGTTGAAGTTTAGATGTCCTATTATATGGTGCTGTGTAGGAAATTACAGCCAAAGCTAATGAGCTGCCTTCTTGTAGCTGCGTGTGCAGGCATATAATTCCGTTTCATGTTCACAGTGTTGAAGTTTTAGATGATCTAGTATAAGATGCTTGCTTGGATATTACAGCCAAAATTATAGCTGTACTAGCTGGACCCGTGAAAATTTTCATGGTTTACCAACTTTATTTTGAGTGTTTGGAAAATTTCATTCTACCGGTATGCTTGTTGTTGGATTTTAATGTAATTAGTTGCACATCTAATTTAATCGTGTTTATTATTGCAAATCGGTAGT
>LQNS02278081.1:2440077-2459960 GCA_001587735.2 Parhyale hawaiensis
GCGTTAGCCTGTATTGGGAACACCCTTATGCATGGGTTTCACCTCACTATCGACTTTCTACGAGTAAATGTCTCTTGTTTCTTCCCATGTGAGAGCAATTTTGTAATGAAAACGCAGGCTTAGACTTCTCAGTATATATATTTATATAAGTATACACAACTGGTGTTTACTGGTGTTTATTATGCCACAAAAGTGGCATTGTCCACGAAGTACATTCATGTTTAATTTATTCTGCGTACTTTGTAAACTAAAATTTAGCATTAGCAGACTTCGGCTTAGTTTTTTTTTTCAACGTGACAACCATAGTCGGGCATCGAAAAGCCGTGTTCAACCATATAAAGCTCTGGGTGGCAATTATTCTTGACGTTTCAATTAATGGTATTATAATGCCAGAAACCTTATTTTGGTTCGACACTTCAAAATTAAAGTATTAACTTATTGACGGAATTAAGTTTTTATTGACACTTGAATGTAAGCCGAAAAAAATTGGATAAGAATCCTGGGTGCATGCACACAGAGGCAAAGCGACGCGATGCAATTTTACTTCTGCCCGTACTTTTTCATTAATTCCAAAGTAAACAATTCTGACCCCCGCACACAAAGGCGACACGCTGTTGCTCAACGTTAGCAACGTTGTGCAAGACAGGTGATCTGTTTGTAGTTTTTTTATTTCCTACCTGATTAAATAGTGACCCCGCACACAGAGGCAACACGAAGCAACACCAAGCGATTTGGGTCGTTGTGACAGCCCAACTTAATTCGCAGTCTTTCCTATGGTAAGCAGCACCAGAGAATTTTTTTTTGGTATCGGTACACTTTTACTGCCAAAACGTGATGTACATATCTATTTATTGATGTATAGATACATATGTATGCTTGCCTTCAAATGAATTTTATCTTTATATATATCTATATTATGCTAAAACTCCGTGAACCTTGCTTGCTTGGGTATTTGCTTGTTTGTGTCTTGTTTGACACAGCTTCTTCACTTTTAGACGAGAAGAAATTCGAGGTATTTGGGAGTCGTCGAATTCTTTCCATGGATTAGCTCTTTAATTCGGTTGTCTCTGTGATACGGAAGTTAAACTGAGTTGGGCCTCAAGAACGGGCCTGATCAATTCATCGGTTCCATGGGCAATGCAACTGAAATACGTAACCTACAATAATTTGACTTTGCTTACTGCTTGGGTGTTAAATATTCATTAAAGAAGCAAAGATTCCATTGATAGTGAACCGGACGGGCTGCTCCCTGACTGGCAGAAGAGGACGGCCCAGCTAAATAACACCTGCTTTTTTTGCGAAAGCGAAGACGATCGTGATGACGACCCAACGGGTCACGGGCCGTCTGGTACACTTACAAATTCCATAAATTCCACCATTGTCACAAAATCCTGGGCAATACCAGGCGATTTTCAATAGAAAATTACCTCCCAAAATATAAATATACTGTTGTTAAATACAAAATTGATGGTTTTAAAAATGAGGCAGCAAGCAGCCAAATGGTGGAATACAGGATAGTAATAATGCAAGTACATTTTCCAAAGGTTTATTGTAATATGTTAATATTCCGTTAAAGCAATATCTTCTAATAATTAAAGAATGAATTACATGAATAACAGCCTCAGCGTCCGTGAGCATCGCTTCGTGCTGCCACTGTGTGCGGGATCTTTCACCATCGCTAAGAATCACTTTGGATCACGTCGCGTCGCCTCTGTGTGCATGCATGCATCCTTAGAGCCACCTAGTGCTTCACAAAAAGCTTAAAAAAGGACTTTATATAATAGGTTGCACGGCATATGGTGCCTTGCAAGTTGTTGCTTTCATCTGGAGCATATGACATTTGGCTGTACACTATGGTTGCTCGACTTTGAGAAGATATCTCCCGTAATCTCACCGAGCTTCCAAGTCTGATCGCGACCACTTTGTTCTCAAAGCTTGGTGGCTTGTCTCTCTTTTGAGCAACTGCGGCAGGATGAGTCCTTTTGCTGAGCTGTCATGCGCAGGGCCGCTGGTGTTATTGCAGGGGCGAACACACTCGAACGTCGCCTCAAAAGTTTCCCTTTGAAGTAGAAGAGATACAGGGCCCGACAGATGGCGAAACTGCGTAGAGCTTTTCGCTTTGTGCATTGCGAACAATCAACTTACTGGCTCTTTTGGCCAAGCACTGGCTGCTGTGAGCGACCTGTTTTATTGAACGACAACACTTTGCACGTGTTTTGTATGTGTTGGTCTCTGTAAGCGACATGAGATCCCCTCAAAGATAGTTCCAAAAATACAAAAAGCTATCACTGACGGTGGTCTTGCTCTCAGAATATAAACAATGCCTGAGAAACACTCTAAAAGCGTGTACCTCCGCCAAGCTACGCAATCTTAATGAAAAAGTCATATTAGTCCTGAAATAAGGATGTCTATTTGATCATTACCCGTATAGTAGCTGCAGACTAAAGGTTCTGACATTGACTCTCAAGGCGCAGGTTTAAACCTCCCTACCAAAAAGACAGGTTATTCCGGGCGCTTGACGGGATCAGTCAGCATCCGGTCTACGTACAACTGGGGGTTTACTGATCTTTGCCAGCATTGGGGAGGGTAGGGGGGGCAGATTGTCGCATCTAGCCTTCCGCCACTGGCGCCATAGCTCTAGGCTATCTGTGGACGACTATAGCCGAATGCTCCTCTGGGGCATGTTAGTCTAGATCTTCAGCACAAACCAGTGCGTGTGGGTTTCCAGTTGGGGTGCGATAAAGTTGACTTTACCTTTAGGGCAGCTTAACATTCCTTACACTTACTGTAATTTGAAATTTTTTTCAGAATTTTAAGAACTTTTTGTAACTTCTTAATTTCTCATACGAGTGAGTTATGCTCTGGCAAATAAGGTAAACACGCAAACGGACCAACGGCCCTAAAACTTGTTCTTTTGCACCTTTTGTCATTTCCAACAATTCCTGCAAATATCTTGAAGATCCGTTTATAACTTTTAGAGTTATGTTAAAAAAGTAAGCAAAAAACACGGTTCAACGGATTTTTACCAAAAGTTGTTCATCAGATCCTCCTACACACCTCAAGCCCAATGCAGACAAGAAGCATAGCTGCCGAGAGTAGCATTTCGCCAACAAATGCTCTAACAGACGGCGAAAAAATTGCCTGAAGAGAGAGTTTTCAGCAGACTGGGTCTAAGCCAAACCTTTTAGTCGCTTTCAGGCAATTCAAAGTAAGTTGCACTCCAATTTTCCTTGTTATCTGTTCACTACTGCGCTATGTAATGCTAGCGTTTTCCTCAAAGCCTTACTGTAAATGGTAGCGATGGCATCTGCAACGTCACAAGTAAGATTGGAATTTGTATCCATGTCTGATTAACAATGGTAGTTGCATGGTCCTTCAAAACATTCAGTCCTTGAGCACCATTTACACAGTGAATGAAAATTCGGCGTGAAAACAAGCAATAAAATTTATTAAACTGTTATTTACCATTTCTGTTCCATGCAACTTGTGATAATTTTACCCTAAAGCATTGCAACCGCAAACACCTTTCGCTGCTGCGGGTGCTGCTGCAAGATTGAACTGCCCACAATAATGTACAGTCGAAATTAGGGAAAATGTCACTTGTCTGCGCACGTATTTAAAGGCCGTGTTCACACGTAATTCTCATCAACACGTTCACTCATCCACTTGACCAAATGTGTGACTGTACCATAGAAGTAGTAGAAAAGGGCACTGTGTTTTTGAGTTTCATTTCGCTCGAAGAGTGATTTTCGATAGATTGATATTCGCCAGAGTGATACTCGCCAGAGTGATATTCGCCAGAGTGATGTTCGCCAGAGTGATGTTCGCCAGAGTGATGTTCGCCAGAGTGATGTTGCCAGAGTGATGTTCGCCAGAGTGATGTTCGCCAGAGTGATGTTCGCCAGAGTGATGTTCGCCAGAGTGATGTTCGCCAGAGTGATGTTCGCCAGAGTGATGTTCGTCAGAGTGATGTTCGTCAGAGTGATGTTCGTCAGAGTGATGTTCGTCAGAGTGATGTTCGTCAGAGTGATGTTCGTCAGAGTGATGTTCGTCAGAGTGATGTTCGTCAGAGTGATGTTCGTCAGAGTGATTTTCTCCAGAGTGATTTTCTCCAGAGTGATTTTCGTAAGAATGATTTAAGATACAATAGAAAGGATAAGCTAGGTTCAGCTACGTAGCGTTAGGTTAGAATACGTGAGGTTAGGTTAGGTAGTTTTGGATTAGATTATGATAGGTTATTACATAGAGCAAATGAAGCACCCACTTGAGGCATCCGCAACAATGACAGTTTGCACGTTTGTTTCACCAGACGATTCGGCAGACATGTTTTCGTACGTAGTTCCATTACTTTTTCATACTTTTTTTAAAGAATATTTTGCTTAATTCTATTGCATTCAGAAATACTTGTCTAACCTGTACATACCTTCAGAACTTGTAATAGGAAATGCAAATATACATACATATATATGAATTTCTTGAAATATACGTTGACACCCAGGTATATTCATTCATATAAAACGGCTTGAAATGTTGAAATGTAACATTGCAAAGCAACGGTTCATGACATTCTTTGATTTTTGCAGCAACCTAATATGATTTCACAATAGTAAAATAAACAGTCTCATGTTGTAAAACAGAGGCTTATGAGTTTGATGGTGTACTCAGATTTGTAATCAAATTCCGAATAAGCGGCTAATGCGAATTCATGAAAATTATTTGGCATACGCGCCACGCGAGGAAATCAGTGGAGACAGGAGAGCTGATTGGCAAGTTGGAGTAGGTGGCACGCATGAAGCGATGTAGCATTGGCACCCATAAGTAGTGTATAATGAACCGAGAGGCTTGTTTTTGAGGGTAGGTTCCCCTCGCGCCGCCGGGTCATCGCACCGCCCCTTCCTGTTTCTCAGGCCCCGCCCACTTCCGGTTTGCGCCCCCCCCCAGATCCCCGCTAAACCGGTAGTGCATTGGCAGTTTTAAACCGGAAGCTCACGCGCGAGGGGAGCCGCGAGGGTAAGTTACCCTCAAAAACAAGCATCTCGGTGCATTATACACTACTCCCATAAATTGATGTAGCACTGGTAGCCATTAAGTGATGTAGCACTAGCAGTCATGAAGTGATGTAGCACTGGCAGTCATGAAGTGATGTAGCACTGGCAGTCATGAAGTGATGTAGCACTGGCAGTCATCAATTGATGAAGCACTGGCAGTCATGAAGTGAGGTAACGTGGCAACCACGAAGTGCAATAATATACCCAGGAAGTCATGTGAAATAACATAACACGTTGTGTAGCTTCAGATGGTTCCACTAGTGAAGGGTTGTGTCAGCCAGCAATAAAATGTTGTGTTTTATAAGATCATTTCACGGCTGTCCTGATATCTTTACCTCATGGTTAGTCATATATTTATGGTTCAGAACTACCACTTAATTCAGTTTATCAGTATCAGTGGGTTTTCGAAACCTCTATTTTCTTAAGGCTGTTGGAAGGAGCTCAGTCGAAGCTCTATCTAAAAGAATTTCTGGGGCTATTGCTTTCAATCCGTACAAAGAAAATTCAATTGTATGGGATATTAGATATTAAAGCACTTTACATATAGTCTCTATGTGCTCATTTTTTCTATAAAGTTCTAATATTTCTTGAAATTATGAGCAACTCTTAATTATTCTTGGTGTCCGAAGGTATTATATTTATTGTAGCTGATGATATATAATGATGAATTTGGTTTCCCTGTCCTACAACTTATTCCTGACGGTATGACGAAGAAATTAATCTTTGTTTGAGGTCTCTGTGATTACTCGAGCTCATTTTATCAACGCTGACGTAAATCTGCTTCCGGGCCCACTTGCGAGAAGCCAGATTTCAGTGGGCAGCCAAAGCATGGTGTAGTTTGTGGTTAGTATAATATAACTTGGGTTGCATGCAGTGTACTTCAAAGTAATCTAGTTGAGTTAATAATAAAACGATAATTGATAAATGGGGATTTTTCTACAGGGTCTTTTTCCTGGTGGATTTTTGCCTCAATTTTTTATTATCGTGCTCGTTTACTACACCTTTATAGAAATAACGCATAGACCTCACTTCTGGATGGCTGCGTAGCGTCTTTGACCGTATAAATATATATAATGACACATTTTTGTACTGTATGTAGCTTTTGTTTGGACTTACTTGATGTATGCAAGCAGCTCGCTTCTTCCTCTTTGAATCGCTATTGCAGCAGATAGATCTAGGGACTTGATATTAAAGATATCTATTTCCTAGATTTACTAACTGATGAACTAGCTAGAGAATTCTTTTTGGTTTGAGCCCTAGCAAACATCATGATGTTGGCCTCAGTGAGTTTTTGCGAACTGTCTTTGAGTATGCTTATAGCAACAGAAGAATTAAATCTAAATAATTTGGTTAGATATTACACAGTGATTTATTTCCACTGTGTGGATGTGGTTACTGCGAGGATGGCTATTTTACGAATGTACCCTTAACTGTAAACTACTGCACTTTATTTCAATGAAAATTACTAAACAGTTCAAACGTTTTGATTATATTATTGTCTTTTCTGTGTAAAGAGATGCTGTGAACCGGTGGAATTTATCCCCTCATTCACCTGTAGCTGATCTTTCTGAACTTCTTCTTTGTGCACTTGGCTGCTTTTCTTATCCGCAATATTACTTGTCGTGACAGTCTATGTTCCGTTATTCCTCTTCTTTTTCGGTTGTGCAATTGCTAGGGGCGTGTTGTAATCGAACGCCGATGTTATCCCCGCAGTGTTACCCTGTGTCACCCCGTGTAGCGCCCCAAAACGGAATTGCAGAATAGTTTTTGAGCGGGAAGTTTATACATAAACATTACTGGCGGATCCTTATTTTGGATGTATTTTAGAATGAAAAGTTGACGAAAATCCGCAAAAGTTTTTAAAAGGGTTGAATTCAATCAATATTCTACAATCATGCAATATATAGTTCTAGTTTTTTAGTGTCAAATTCAATGTTTGTAAATCTAGGCAGTGTTACCCAACTCATAACCCAACAATTTTTGAGGTTACCGTCGGTGTCACCCTGTGTTACCAAACCTGTTACCAAACCTGACTGTCTGATTGCAACAGGCCTCCATATAGTAGTCTTTTGTACAAAATGTAAGGTGATAGGCTACTAACATTCTGAAGGGCTGCGACCGGCCACATCTCACTTTCTTTGTTCCTCACTGCTTAATGCTCGTCAAAGGGTTGCCTGGAAATTCTGTCCTTAGCGGTCTTCACTTGCTAATATGTGAAGTCCGAGAAGCGCATTTAATTTCCCCGAGCCCTAAAAATTAAAAAGAAAACTAGTGTATTTCGTGCTATGACGCAGCGCACAGATCGGAGGAGTAGCAGCTAGCAATGCATAATTGTATTCGTTAAAATAGTGAGAGTATCTCGTACGCTAATGCAAACACGCTTCGCTAATGGAATCTGTTTTTATCTAAATTTCGCGAGTGGCCTTCCTAGAGGACTTAACATCAATCGGGAATATTCAATGCTTTTTGCGCTCTCTTTTCTTCCTGCTGTGCCTTCGTGCGGAAAGCCTATTCTGTTCAGTTGCTGGCTCTTCATTCCTGCCTTGCTCTCTTCCAGGCACGTGCAGTGAGAAAATGCTCTGGTTTACACGTCATTCATATCTACGTGGTCACTCATCCACTCATACGAATGTGTTACTTTGCTCTAGAAAAAGAAGAAAAGTGCACTGCACTATGAGTTTTATTTCACTCGAAAGTTGAAGAGATTTCCGTAACTTGCCGAGGAATCGAATTTGACGGTAAACATTTTCATAACATTTGTGGTGTACACAAAGTTGTGCTGCCAACATTTGTGGAAAATCCACACGTTAATTATAGCAAAGATATCTGATACTTCTTTGCAAAAGTATTAATTTTCAAAGTAAATGACGAAAAGCTTAATGCCGATGACATACGCCAGTCGAAAGAACGAGCATCGTCATCTTTTTGTCCGAATGTGTTGATGTGCCTGTTTAAATAGCACACACTTGCAAAGAATTTTGCGTTATAAATTCCTCCAGCTATATTGATATGTCCGAAAGTTAACCAACGGCACTTGCGGAGTAAAGCAAACTGACTGTAAACATTTTTACGCCATTTCTTGGTAATCTCAAAACTGTGTTCACGAGAGTTCAACATAACGTTCGGACGAAAAGATAACGATACTCGTTCTTTTGACTAGGTAGCGTGTGTCATCGCCATAACACTACTAGTCATTTTGCTCCTTGTGTAACTTCTTGTTATTCCTACAGAAGAGAAATCTGCCTCTCCACAGCTAGAGGTGTGGCAGAAATGGTAACTAAACATTAATTGCAGAAATTTCACAACATCGGGAAAAGTTAGTTGGATATAGTTTTCGCTAACCTCTCTTATCAAAATTGAAATGGATTTGCATCTCAGAGGCAATTCATCATAAATTACAGTCATATTTACTTTGAATTTTATGCTATTGATAAAGTTTCCACATTTATTCACGAACCATTCAAACGCATTTCCATGAACTTAACCAGCATTGTCTTAAAATTTGTATCCATTAACTGATGACATAAGATGTAAATTCTTGAACTCGATAAATTTTGCTTTTATTTTATTCGACTGTTCTCACGATTATGTCATTTTTTTCGGTAAATCTTTACGACAGGGGCTCGGGTGATTTTTCAATTTTTCTGTACATTAAATCGTTTTCATTGACCAATTATCAATGTTGCACATTTTAATCAGCGCATCACGTTTTTCTAGTTATAGCGCTATAAACTTCTTATTTTCTCCTATATCAAAGTGAAGGGTGACATCGCGAAACGGCGTAAAAATGTTTACCGTCACGCGACGGACGATCGTCCGTGCCTCGCTTTGGACGCTGTGCAGACCATTTCGACGGCTATCTCGCTACTTATCTGTTTATTAAACGGTATCAAAACAAGTTTCGGTGCCTCCATTATTTTCTACAGTCAGCAACGAAACTAAAATTTCGTTGAAATCTAAGATCACTTCTATAAGGTAAGCGCACGTACCGCGTTTTATGAAACTAATGCGCTTAGTTACGTAAGCCTGTGTGATAGAGGTACATCCCAAACAATGAAGCCGTCGGTTAGGCCGAGAATCTAGGTTAGGGAGGCAAGGCAGGTTCTGCCAGCAAATATAGGTCCCAAAAGAAAAACCTACCTTGCCTTACCTAACCTTGGTTCTCGACCTAACCGATGGCTTCACTGTCGGCAAGCTTCCTTGTACTAAGGGTGGTGGTCGGTGGTGGTGGCTGTCAGCCTGTTACCTTCACTTTTGAATAGGAGACAATAAAAGTTTAAAGCATTATAACTCAAAGAAAACGCTATGAGCCGACCTATAATGTGTTTAACATCAAGTATTGGTGTAGGAATAACAATTTATTGTACAAAAAAAAGAAGGAAATCACCCGAGCCCCTCTCATAGACATTTATATATCCTTTTTCTTTCGTCATTAATTGAAGCACTCATTATATATAGAAGCACCACTATTCCTTCGTGCTGTGCTATGCTCTTTCACAAATTCATACTATTTTCGATCCTTTCCTTTCCTCTAGATAGTAACGTTCTGTTGTTAGCTTGCTATTTTTATATTTTATTTTTTCCCATTAAAACCTAGCTTCGAAGATGTCTCTTAAATATTTATTTTTACCATTACCCACGCTCAAACTCAACAATTGATACACTGAACACGAATTTATAGGTCACAGCCAACGGAAATGTGTAGTTTTTGGATACCGATTTATTAAGCTTTGCATTATATCAGTACAATAGCGCAATTAGCTAGTTAGGAATTGTAGAATTGAATATTACATGAGGGAATGTTCTATGGCCTGATCATTTCATCAAGGCAGGTCGGCAGTGTTAAAATCACTTTATAGTGTTGCCAATTCTATGCGTATTTCGAAAATTTTCTTCAGCTTATATCTTAAGCCCCGCCCACTACCTGTGTATAAAGAAATCTTAGAAACACCAATGGAATTGGCACCATTATAGAGGAATTTGACCACGACCGAACTGCCTTGATAAATGGTCAGACTATAGAAAAACTTGCATCGAAAACACTAAATTGTCACTGAAACTAACTCAATTCCTTTCGGAAACGTAGTATTAAAGCAAAAGTTCGTACAAAATACGCAATTATACGATTGCTCGTTCAAATGAAAGAAACACATTAGCCATTGCGTACATCAACCGCGCAGTGTTTACTGTTCACGTAAGTGGAATCGTGTCCAACGCGTCGTATTCGTAACTTGCAAAAATAACTCAACCAGTTCCATACTTTTAACCTATATGTGAAACCGTCATCACTGACTATTACGCAACTATAAATACATAATTTTTGCTCTCACGGGGATATTCTGGCGAGCCCTTTCCTTATCAGAATTTACATATGAATATGGATCTTACGAACCCAAGAGCAAACCTGAGAACCGTTTCTGCAGCAGGTGTTGCACCTGGGCGCAATTCCTGCTGACGGGGTTTGTTTTGTAAGTTAGGCAGGCTCTTTATATTTCCCTTTCTGTGCCCGAGAAGAGCTGTCGATCGAGATAGCCAACCTAGTCCGCGGGTAATCTCTACTCTCTTTCGTGTGGAAGGCCATGAAAGGAAGGGGTCGTTCACTCGAGTGTCATTTTAAAGCTCTCTGCGCCTTTTTTCCGCCAATAGTTGCGCACTCGGCCAACTGAGACTTTCCGTCTGAAATGCCGAGATAACATTCATATACCGATGCGATATTATAAACCGAGTCTCACTGCTTCTGCGCCGCCCTCAGTTTTGATAGGGGATTACGTCGTATGACGTGGGTGCGGATGTAAAACCAAGATAAAATAATAATCCATGAATTTTATATCCAGTTATGCAGTACTTCTTCAGGTTAGGGGCATAGGTCTGGCTCTGCTAATGAGATCATAGCTAAGGCAAACATTTTAAAGGCGAAAACGTGGCACGCAGTAATGACTATCAATACTAATTTCATCCTATACTGAACAGTTTACCAAGAGGTGAGCGTGCCTTTTTCTGAAAGTGCGCCTGCCCTCTTGCGCCTCAACCTTTACAGGTAGTACGCCTGTACTCCAAATTTCCTCTCCCATGCAATGCGCCTGCGCCCCTGAGCCTCTGCGCCCGCCCCACTACGCTTAATAGTGCGCCCCTGGTTTATTTTCAATCGCCCGTGAAAGTTTCACTGTGTCTAGAGCAAAATTAGTTTCAAATATATCAAAAATATCATAAAAAACGTGCTTACTGCTATTACAAATTTGAACAGAAAACAGTACATAGACAACTAAAGATTCTGCTAGTCATGTTTCTCCCTTTTCATCTTCTTCCTTCTCTTCTCTCTCGTCGCCCTCTTCCTTTTCCCCCTCCCTCTTCTTTTTGTACTCGTCCTAGTGGACGTACCGTACGCTGCGTGCCTAATGAACTCATTGCAGCCGCCTATTTTAATTGAGATTCTTCTGGAAACTAACTAGATTGTTTATGCAAGTGCTGCCATTCAGATTCAGATGACTATTTCAATTGATTTGAGAATAAAATAATTTTTTAAAACTTCTCTGTTTTCTGAAATTGATGTTATTATTTGCGCAGCGTACGCTGTGGGAAACAATTTGATGAGATAGGTTCCTATTATTATGATACTAAATACATTCTTCGTCAGCCCAATGCACTGTAGAGATGATCTAACTTGGCCATTCCGTTTGCGATCACTTGATTCGCAACTTTGGAGTTAGTTTTGGACAAGAATCGCAAGCTGAGGGCACGTTCCGTTGGGTAGCAGCGTAGTAACGGAACGACTTCTCTGGAGCAAGAGCAAATTTCCTAAATATTTCTCTAGTGGTAGTGAGTACTCCTCATCTGATTTTTGGCAGAAACAACTAACTTGCTTGTGGGAACTATATTATTCCATAATATTTTTTATCATATGAGTAACGAAGTGCGAGAAACGTCGATGTCATTACACTTAGAACGGAAATACCAGCTTTATCGTAGAATTGAGCACAGCACATCTCGACTATTTGTCTATAAATTTCAGTGAAAATTCCACAGAAAGTTAAACTTATGATGTTTACAGTGTCCGTAATTTTTCAATTTTTCAAACAAGTAATTGTGCTGGTTTTAGAATTTTTTTGTCAATGTTACTAACTTCACTGAGCGGCAAAATATACAATTTTACATCACCAAAGGAGCAAAATGAACAACACAAATGAGAAAAATATGTATTAAACAAGAAATAATTAATCAAAAGTTTACAATGACTAAAACAAGTCTTGTTTGCCAACATGACCACCATGATGTTTAATAACTTCAATAATCCTTGAATCCATGCAGCCAGTTAGTTTCTTTATTGCAGAAGGTGGAACTGGCCTTGCTGCTGCAGCAACAGCATCCCACAAGACAGATTTTGAGTTACACTCCCTTTCATCTGCGTAAATTTCTCTTTTCAGAAAGGCCTAGAAGTTTTCAATTAGGTTTAGATCAAGTGAGCACGGTGGCCAAACCATCACTTTCTCTCCATCTAGCCCCAAAGAGTCCAGGGCCGTGATGCACGAAACTACACTAAGCGTATTTTGCTCACAGATTTTCCCTTGACTTCAGAAACTTTGTG
The DNA here is from genome assembly GCA_001587735.2 of Parhyale hawaiensis. Lineage (NCBI taxonomy): Eukaryota > Metazoa > Arthropoda > Malacostraca > Amphipoda > Hyalidae > Parhyale > Parhyale hawaiensis. The sequence goes on from LQNS02278081.1 coordinate 2,452,708, forward strand.
CGCTCCGGGCACTTTCACAAACGATTTTCGTTTTCCCTGCAACAGAGATTTTCCTTTATTTTTGTACTTAAGTTACGGGTGCTAGGAACATCCTTAAATGCAGAAAAGGAACAGCTGCAGAAACATCGACGAGGAAACATAACGAGTGAAAATTTGGTCTACTTTACATAAGATTTACATTCTCTATGTATTTCTACAAAAGTATAGCTTAAAATTATTCTTCTAGTTTTGTTTACCCAAGCGTTTCAACAAGCGGAAAAATTTCTTGCACGTCTGGCAACTTCACACGAGCAAGCTTCGAAGTGAGGAAGCCGTAGTATCCAATTTTTTATTGGATACTGTCGAACAATTTGGGGTGCGAATGAAACTGATTTTATATCTTAGTCTTTTGATATTCCTAAATAGTATGGCGCGTTCTAACTATCGTTGCTTACTTAAAATATTGGAAAAAAGCACGGCTCTTTGAAAGAAACACCCAACTCCATTGCCAGTAGCCGAACTTTAACTTAGCCTGATTTTTTCACTGCTGTTTCGGTCGATATACAGTACAACATCAGGAAAAACAAAATATTCGGACACTTCTGTTCACGAGTCCGAATCATCTTATCAATGAGTTTCCTCATCTAATCGTCTGAATTTTTTGTTGCGTCCTTGCAAACACAGCGTTGAATATGCGGTGCTCTAGTCCGAAAATTGCCAGCTAGGCTACTCAGCATGCTGTTCGCAGCATGCGCATAGGTAGGCTAAAGAATCAATTTACCGAGCACATTTACAATGATTTTCTATTTAACATTTCATTGGTTTTTAAACTAAAATCTGTTGTAGGACATCTAAAACAAGAAAATACGGCATGTACTCCAATCACGGCAGAAATCAGCTGGTCGTTGGGGTTTTATTTTCGCGTTCCATCTCTGCTTGTAACGGGGACTGTGATTGGTCGATATCGGGCTAAGGACGATTTTAAGCATTTCCACGCAAAAAGGCCTTAAGTGACGGTAAATGCCTTTGAAATTGTTTTGTGCATTGGAGATTTAGAGGACTTAAGATGTCCTCAGGATAAGGCCAGTTAAGCAGTTTAAAGAAAAACTTTCTATTTAGAGTTACGGGCGTTTTGTGCATCCCGGCCCAGAAATGCTATGGTAGTATGGGCAGAGTGAGAAGGCGCATTATCACGCATGAAAATCAAGTTTCGAAGACACGCAAGGGGTATGCCATCCAGCCATGGGACCAAGGGACCTTTCAACATGTCACAGTATGATGCAAACGTAAGTTTCATGCCATCAGGTACTCTAACCTGACCTACAAGTCGATTCCCTATGATACCAGCCCATATCATAACACCACCTCCTGTTGTCGACGATTTACGAGTAGATGACACATCCAGGTAGCACCTAACCCTTACTCCACCCATCAGGTCCATCACGGGTTGCCTGAGTTTCGAGGTGAAAAGAACATGATTCATGTTGATCTTCATGCATTTTTCTTCCCATTTCATCCTCGAAATCTTATGTCTTTGGGTCAGAGGAGGTAATTTCAGAGGGGATTTGACAAAAGTAGTGGAGCGAAGGATGTCATTTCTTGTGGGTCAGAGGAGGTAATTTCAGAGGGGATTTGACAAAAGTAGTGGAGCGAAGGATGTCATTTCTTGTGGTTTTAAGCACTTCAGGAAGCTCAGCAGCCGTAAAAATTGACTTACTTGTTTGCCCGGGTCTTTTACGTTACTGACGAACCACATTTCTCATGTCTCTATCAGCAACAGTCCTTGAATGATCAGCTTGTGATCGTTTTTTTTCCGTGGTGAAGGATCCTTTAAGAATCTTGTCCCTGTGCCAATATGGCGTCGTAGTTTTTGGGCAATAACATCAGAAAGTGCCTTTAGCAGTTTCTTTGATGATCACTTTTTTCTCCTCGTTAGTTGGCGCTTTTCCACGTCCCATTTTAGTAGAATATACAGGAAGCTTTTATTGTCGTTCACTTCAAAAAGAAAAAAATGAAGAGAGATGTTAATCAGGAAACATAGCAAAATGTAAAGAAACTCAACAGTGTTGCCATAAGATGTCACGATTTCCCTGTAAGTTTCATAAAAATTTAATCCCGCAAAAATGAGATATGGCCAATTTTGTGCTAAAGCTGTTATATGCGTCCTAAGTGTAGTGTTACTGCCGCCTCTAAACTTCATACGTCTGGTTTGTTTATAATCAGACGGTCACGTGATCTAGTTTAGTAACTGTGTTCGTTTGGTCAATGCTCAAACTGGCCAAATTCTAAGCGGAAACTGGTTTTCGTTTATTTTATTTTAGTGGGCCCGGAAGATGACCCCCTTAAGCTTTCGAGGTTTGACTTGTTTCAAACTGGTAGTAGGTGCTCTGGCTTCGACCAGTCGAATTGAGTTTCAAGCGCTGACCGTTAATCGGTTACCTGTGAGATTTTCAATATTCAATCTCGCTTTGTAAAATGAAATTTTCAGTCGGCTCAACGTAATTGGGGAATTCCTAACAGCTAAAGCACGGATTCAGAGTTGCTAAGCCAAAGCTTCCGTCTAAAATTTTGGACAAGTCCAGAAGCTCAGGAAAACCACACAAGTTGCGTTGCTTACTCTGCAAGAAATCTTGCCTCCACATTCACTCGATAAATTGATTCAGAGTTTCAATCACATAGAAGTCCGTGCAAGCTGAAACTGCGAAGTGGACATGTAACCGGCTTAATTAGGATAGTTCTATGCTGAGAGTGCAGAGGAATGTCGATATAGTGAGAACCCTGCCTGCCTCCGCGTCCGAATGCATTAATGAGTCCATTTAATTAACTTATTCGTTAGAATCAACCAATGTTATTAGAGTGTAGCTGCAGCTATTAAGCTGAAGCTACGTGCGAATAACAGCCACATCGCATAGGGTTAAGCAGAACACAAGCCGAAAACTACTTCAAATTCTAACTATGAATTTCAAAAGATAGCCTCGGCTTCAAAATAGTGACACTTGCTCAGCAGATTGACTTGACTGCTAACATTGTAACACCTTCTGTGGTAGAGGCAGTTGCGTTTTCGAAGGTCCAACCAAACATTCGGATGATGAACTAAGAAACTCATTTAATCATCTGCTGAAGCGGCCTTTAGAATCTTGAGTAACTTTTTATCTCTGTGATTGCTATTCATACCCATTCCCAATTAAAAATTGTTGGAGGAGCGACGGTGGGATATGGTACGCACACAGTAGGGAAACGAAGTGATGCATCCGAGAGGCTACCGCGCTGCTCGGTCGCCATGAGCACTTCAAGATCGGCAGCATGAGCCGCTTTCCGAAGAAGATTCACCCGAGCGGTGCCCGCTTCGCCGCGTTTGCCCGCCGGTGTTCCGCGGATATATCGCGATTTGAACCAATGACGCGATTACAACAGCAGTATAGTGTTACTTTTGCCAAGAAAATTTCACTGAATATCGTCTTAATCAAGTGTTTTCTCTATTTTCCGTAATCACATGCTTATATCTGCTTTAGGAATCTCCTTAGAATGTCGTTGGGTTCCTGCTCGTAGCTTGTGCCTAATACCGTTAAAAATTTAAAACGCATCAACCATTCCAAAAATTGAAGCATTTTATTCATGTATGCTGCACTGCAGTTCGTTTCTGGTAGGTAAAACCTTCAGGGAGCTGCAAGCAGTATTTGATCGGAGCAACACCGCCAGTTTCTGACTTAATGTTTAAAAGTTTGTAAACTTCGTTCGTACGTCGTCGTGGTTGCCTGAATATTGAAGACGTGCTACATGCAAAAATTTAAGGGCCACGTTAAAACGCGTGTTTGATGTTCCTTTGCGATTCAGTAGACCAGTCCTATCGCTTCTCACGAGCGTCTATCCACCTGCCGTGTTCCCGCTGCTTGCCTACCACTTTCCGCCACGTTCTGCACCTGCCCCAGATGATGAAGCAGCTACTGTATCTCATATGGAAGTGCGCCACTTGAATCCATTAGCCGCAAGATGATTGCATAATGAGGCCAATCATCCCGCAACAAACGTGACGAGACTGTTGCGTGCTCCAGAGCCCGCTCATCAGATCATTTGAGACTCGCCAGATCCTCTGCGTGCCACTTGGCTGTACATGATGGCAGTCACTTAAATCAGTCTCTGTCCCGCTTTTTTGTCATTGTTGTAATGGATTGTGTTGTGTTTGTTTTTCTTGGACCCTCTCTTTGACTGCCTAGCCTCTTATAAGTACAGAAAACTATTAGCCGATGCCCAATTAATTACTCTACAGATATCCTCGCTGTACAACTTTTGAAAAACTTGGAGAAGAATTTCCGGAGGCATCGGAGGGGCCTAAGGTTCTAGGGTAAAGTTAATTAGGATTGCCCATCCTATGTACGGGGATTAGAGTTTCCAGGATGAGTCCATAGGTGGTGCCTTAGCTAGGCCTTCGGGACGTCTATCTTTCGTGTCCACTTTGCTTTCTTCCATTTTCATACCTCTACTGGTGATACTGGTGGCTGGTGATGGATTCACCTGTGCATCTTCCTTCCAGAGATGTAGCTTCCACGGGTGTTGATCCTTCTAGCATAGCTTCCAGGTTTCTCTTGACATTCTATTATTATGTCCCTCCTTTGTTCTTTTCTTTAATCCATGTGCAGTGTGCACTGTTAGTAGGGAGGCTCAAATAAAAAAAACAAATACTTCAGAGTGATCCTTTGCCAATATAGTGTATAAGAAGTTATTAAAATATTACAGATGAATTTCAAGTCAAGCTATTGAGGGGAATGCCTTCTTTACCGTCTGTCAGCTAATTCACTCTCACTTTCTTTTATAAACAAACTGTTAATTTATTCGCTAATGTGAAACCAATTAATTTCTGCTGAGTGATGCCCTTATCTTTGTGGAATCTCAAACTATGAGGATATAATAACAATACAAATAATAATGGCAACACTTATCTCTGCTTATAATATATTATTGTACACCCAGGAGAAATTCCCTTCTTATATATTTTGACAGACCTTGGAGAATATTATCAATGATGCCCGCATCAATACCGTGGAAATACTGTCGCCGCAAGCGAGAGAAGAAGAGACGGCGGCTGCCAGCATTTACCTTCACGTTTATATATCATAGCAAATTTCAAATCATGATAGCTGTTATGAACGAATGAATGTTTGTAAATGTGTAGACACTTATAATAAGGATACAGATTTAACGCTGTTGAATTTTCATTCATTTAATTACATAACCGTTATAATTGATGTTTTTCGTTGTACAGGAATTTGCATATGTTAGCAAGCGGTGTTTTTAAATTTGAAATTATGAGCTATGTAATTGCTACACTGCGTGAGAGGATCTTCTCTAAACGTATAAGCTCCTTCAGCTGCAATTAGGCCTTCTGGATAATTTATTTTCCTCTAGTAATTGTCCCCTTTCTTGTTTTACTGGCACTTTTTATCTATATTATTATAAGTCTTACCTTCACAAAGGAGGTTAATAGATTTCTGCCTGGCCTTGTTTTCTGTCTGTAATTTGTTTGTCTGTTAGCAATAGCGATAAGAGTGCCCACACACAAAGGCGACGCGATGCGACGGAACGAGACGCGATTTTGCTCCTGCCCGTACTTTTCCGTCAATTCCTAAGCAAATAATTTTGACCTCCGTACACAGAGGCACCGGGATGTTGCTCAACGTTGACCAATACAGGCGATCCGCTTGAAGTTCTGTTATTTTCTTCCTGATTAAATTGTGACCCAGCACAGAGGCAACAGAGGCCATTGTGACAGCCCAACTTCCCAGTCTTTCCTATGGAGTATCGCCTATAGCGGTGTCACAAAATCCTAGGCAACACCAGGAGATTTTTTTAGTATCAGTATACTTTTACTGCAAAAATATGTTGTATATATGCATTTATTGATGTTGAAGAATCCAAAGTGAAGCAATTGTAACGAATTAAATTTGACCAACTTTGAACCTCTCACCTGATGAGTTGAGGAACAGCGAAACGTGCGTCGTGGGTAACTTTTTACTCGTGCTTCTCTTTGGATTCTACAATATCTTACGTAATGCCATCTCAAGACAATAATTTATTGATGTATAGATACATATGTATGCTAGCATGCATATGAATCATTATATATATGTATATATGAATTTTACTATTGTCACAAAATCCTCGGTACTAACACCAGGCGATTACTTTGTATCAATAGAAAATTTCTTCCCAATATGTGAAGATACGGTTCTTAAATACAAAGTTGACGGTTTTAAAAATGAGCTGGTTCTCAAAATGAGACAGCAATCAGCCGAATAATGGAAGATGGATAGCAATAATGCAAGAACATTTTTGTGAAGGTTTATTGTAACATGTTAATATTTACTTACAACAATACCGTCTTATAATGAATATTAAAATCGCCTTGGATCGCGTCGCATCGCGTTGCCTCTGTGTGCGGGTACCCTAAGTTGAAAAAGTTATGGACGGATCGTTATGATATTTGCTGGAACCGCCAGGAATGTCACGGGGGACAAACTGTTAAATACAATTGAGGTCAACCGTCTGTGCGGTAGTTTCTCAATTTGTTTGTCGTTCAGCAACACAACTTCAAAAGTTATGAACGCATTCTTCTCAAAAATTGGAGGATTTGGTACGAATGTCACGAGGAACAGATGAGTACATTTTGGTGATGATCCAGAGGAAATCCTGTATTGTGGACCACTTTGAAATTTCCCTAATGTTTGCTTTGTGCGGGGAGGTCCGTGCAGCTCTTTTATATTACTTACTTCTGTCGTGCAGTTCACATTTACTGTGATTGGTGCACATGTTTCCCTTGTACTGATGCCATGTATGGTTCTTAATTTTCATTTTGGGTGTGAAAACGCACTTGGATTTCATCCGAAGAATCGTCATGGTAAGGTAGCCCTCAGGGATATATTCTGGCGGGCCTTATCCCTGTCAGAATATATATGGGCCTCAGTACCCCAAGGGCTATCCTGACTGTCTTCTCCGCAGGAGCTGTTGTAGCTGGCGGCAGTTCCTGCTGAGAAGGTTAGTTTTGCTAGGTTAGCTAGGCTCTCAATACTTCCCCTTCTGTTTAGGGAGGTGGGCAGCCGATCGAGGTGGCCGACTTATTCCGCTGGGCTTCTACCTGTCTGCACGGGCGTTTCTTTCTTCTGTCTTCTTCTCTTTTCGTTTTTCGTTTCTTTTCCCTCTGCGGCGTAGCTGAGCGAAGGCGAACTGAGCCGTGCCCGAGGGTTAGAGATGCATAATTTGCGCCTTTTCCTGTCAGTAGT
>LQNS02278081.1:2460318-2479766 GCA_001587735.2 Parhyale hawaiensis
TTCTTTGGACAAAGTACGAAGGGTGAGTGAATAGCCTTAACCTCCACACACTATTTTAGATAAGTTATGAACACATGAAATTAGATCCATTTCATCTGTTGGACCCTGCACTTCAATTTTGAGCTTCAAAGGAGAATATTCACAGTATGTATGTGGTTATATTATAACTACAGGTATAACAGGTATTGCACGCACAGCGAATAATAAGATTTTTAAACTCTCCATAAAATTCACATTTTGAAAAATTTAACCCTAGAATGCGGGATAGCATATCATCTCCCCGCTGTAGGTATGCCTTCATTATACAAGGTTATTATTTTGCTGGGATGCCTAGCGGGCTTCAAATTTTCAAAGCCTTGAAGGCCTGACAGGAAAAGTCAATCAACTACTTTGATTTTGTAAAGTTGTTAACTGACCCTTAAAGCTGCCCTCCGACTATTTCCTGCATGTTTTGATCAATCACTCGGAGTAAACATATTGAGAACGTGGAGCGACTGAGATTGCCTGGCAACGCTGATTGGCGGGTCGGTCTGTTGTACGTTCCGGGTATCACAGGCGTACTGAAGTTGCCGGTTCATGTTATCATGGAGTAAAATATGCCTATAAACATAGACTGTCATAATAGTTCTAAATAATTAGTAAGGTATACGCTCTCAGAGTGCTCTCTAGTTATTTTAATTTAACAGGTAGTCATGGTACCCCAATTGTGCAATTTTAATAATTTTCATCTTTCTTTTCAGGTAACGATTGACGCATAGGTCAAAGAACAGTTTGTGAATCAGATCTTTAATTATATGGCTTCATCAATACTTTTGAAGTAGGAAGTAGGGAGACAGTATGATTTCTTGCGCTAGTGATAGTTAGCTTTATTATATATTTATTGGAAATAATATTCAGTAAAACTTTCAGCTATATGCTTTAGAGCAATCCAGACTTTTCGCAGCTCGGCTGCGTCTGAGTCATCGGGCCACGACCGAGTCGCGAGTTTTTGATATATACGTGCTGTGTGTAGAACGAATATCTCGTGTAGACTGAGAAAATGTGTTCCATAAAGTGTCGTTAACTCTTAGTTTCGTGAATGATAAAACTCATAGAAAAAGTTCGACTGGTTGATTAGTGACGTATATTAACTACGTGATCTTAGTCTATCTTGGTGCTAGTGGATGACTAGTCAGATTTGAAAATTATTAGTGTTGATCAAAGAGAGTCCGTGAAGTGTGCTAGTATTATTCCGCAAGAGCTAATGCTGTGTGACTTTTTCAATCATGGAAAAGTGTTTTCAACAAAACCGCTTTAATTGCCTGTTGATAGCAGCACTGTCTCGTCTAGTGCTGCGAATTTAAGCGATCTGCCATAGTTGTATCTGCGTCTTGGAGCGTCATGGAGACAGTCGTAGCGATCACCATTGCGGTCCTCTGCGGCCTGCTGGCCCTGGCAGCGTGCGTGGCCATGGTGGGCTACTGCTACTCCTCCCGCCGGGTGCATCAGTGGCTCCGGGGCCGGAAGTTACGAGGAGGGGGCATCTTTGAAGGGGATTCCAGTGGCAGCATTGAGGACCCCAAGGCAGCGAGCCTCAAGGCCCCTCTACTGAGGTACCCCAGCGCTCCGTGAGTACTTTTTCATAGTTCGTATTTGCTTCGTGTCCCATTGTTTGCCTTAACTTTACTTGTAATTAGCTCTCCTTTCTTCTATCATTTGCCTCCAATTTGCTTGTACTGATCTCTGTTCAAGGACGGGTGTTAGCCTAAGAGAATTGGGATGGAGCAGTGATAAATTTGTTATCTGCTGTTCCCCGTTGCCTAGTTTCATTTTCTTTCTGTAATTACATCAAAATTTTTTAGAGAAAATGTGTGGTTGCGTAAAACACATCAATAGATGGACCGAATTCAGTTGGTTGTCTACATATTATCTCACATTCATATTCGGGACTATTTGCAGAGTGAAACGTGCATTGCAAGTTTCTGGCTACCTCCATTGCTTCACTTACTATGATTCATCTAAACGCCTTCCCTTATATAGCTTCATTAATAAAGCGAGCTCTATTCACTGCTGTTGAGTACAGCCATGGATTCACAGGTATCTTCGGTGTCTATCTTTCACAGGTGTAAGCTGGTAGTCAGTTACTGACTGAATTAACAGCAGTAGTCTCATCTCATTTCAATCGATATGTTCACATAACGACGATACGAGCCCCTGTTTTGATATGAAACAGAGGCGAATGCAATCATGTTTGGCTTGAGTCGCAGCAAGAATGTCGCCACTTACAAAATTGAAGCCGCACGAACACGGATTCCTGTCAGGATGGATGTATGGGAATTACCCAATTACCGAACGAACTCTAATTCCAAACAAACAGTTATATTTGATAGGTGAAAATAATAATCCAATGGAATAATAACGGTTTGTTCGGAAATAAGTTCGTTTGGCAATTGGGTAATTCCCTTAGTCGGTGTTTTACATTAATTTTAGAGCAATTTCTAGACATTTTCAATTGCATTTGCAAGATAATTCTGGATCTCTCGCATGGTTTGTAAGCTGCAACATAGCTGATTGCTTTGCTTGTTTGACTGAGTTATGGAGTGACAAGTTACATAAGCGCACTCATTATTCTGGCGAGTGTGAACCCAAAGCCCTTCACATTTTTTCGTCTCTCTTCACGATATTTCGAAATGTGCTTTATTAGTGCAAATCATACACATTATGCACGATCACTGAGATGCCTGGCGACAAATTGCTTAGTAAACTTAGTAAAGTAAATGGTTATGGTATATATCTTTTTTGCAATACAGCTTGTGGTAAAGTTTATTTGATATTGCTGAGTGTTGTCTTCTTTTCTGTGTAGAAAACTGTCAATTTAACTTTGTCTCATATCTCGGAACGAACTGGTGTTCAAAACTCTTGCCTTGGCGGCAGGGGATACGACTGATTGTTCATAAAAGAGGATGAGGGATACTGACTCATATTTCATTACAAGCTTACAATTCGACGCCAGAACAGTTATTGCTAGTATCTGCCAGCAGTTTTCCGCTGGATTTTCTAGCCATTTTTGTAATATAAGGTTCTCACGTCCCTACAAGTCAACCAGACCATGGTCAGTTAATGTGCAATTTCTTGACAGCGTCTGTTCATATAGGGAGCCGAAGAGCTGTTGTATGTGTGTGCGTTTCTTTTTTTTCTTTTGCAAATGCCAGATTCCGTTGACTGTCTGCGAGTGTTAGTGTTTGAAATTGAATCGTAATAATTTCAAGTTCTTTGCCGCTCAATTTTTCACAGGCGTAGAACGGAGAACAAAGTGTATGTGTACACAGACTAGATGGGAGGACACAAAATAATACAAACTTCAGTAATGAATGAACCTTACGAACGTAACCGCAAACATTGAAATTATCAGGTAGGTTCTCTATGAAATCAGTAACGACCATAAACTGACAAATTTCTCAAAGGAAATAGCTCATACAATTGTGTTCCAATGGGGAAGAGCAACTAGTGGTAACGGTTTAATTCTTTCGGGCGTAATTTAAATATAGCTTTCGTAGACATTGGACTGCTTTGTAATGTTTACAAATGTGTACAGTATATAAGAAATTACTAAGGGCCGAACGAGAGCCTATTGATGAACAGCTTGTGGTAGGATTTAGCTCAATAGTTTCTAAAGTAAAGGGGGTGGTACAATCCCGAGGGGGCGTTCGCTAGAGATGTCAAGTGCCGGTAAGGTCGACAGAGGTGAAACTGGGGCTAGGGGCATGAAAACTGGAGGACTTCATGCCTAGGCTACATAGGTAACACTAAATAAATACCAACATAGATAAAAGTGCTAGCTTGCATAGGTATGTGTTTGTGGGGTGGCGCTGGTAATCCACCTGCAATCCAAGAGCCCTAGCCGAAAGAAGTGTTCGGCAACCGTCACTGCACTGATGTTAGTCGCAGTTGGCTTCGTTTAGTGACTCCTTATCTGAGGTATCTCATAATGCTCCACTTTGGAAACATAAACTGCTGCAACATGACTTAATAACTTACAGCGAGTTATGATATTGTTTTGAGAGGTATNCCGTAGACCATAGGGCTAGGTTAGTTAGATTCGCCCATTCTATGGTATGTTGCGTAACGACTCAAGGGGCACCTTAGTCTTAATTATTAGCTAGTCATTCGGGATGTCTGTCATTCCTGCCTACCCTGTTTTTTATGTTTTCATACTCCTACTGATGTTACTTTCCTTTTCTTTCCGTGCATGGATTCCCGTTTCTTTTGACTTACTACATGTCCCTTCCTCTTTTGAAACACCAATGGGATTGGCCATACTTCAGGTTAGTTAAGTTNTTCATACTCCTACTGATGTTACTTTCCTTTTCTTTCCGTGCATGGATTCCCGTTTCTTTTGACTTACTACATGTCCCTTCCTCTTTTGAAACACCAATGGGATTGGCCATACTTCAGGTTAGTTAAGTTCGTCCATTCTATGTATTGGAGAGCAGTGTTCCCAGGGGGATTGTTTAGGTTACCTTAGTCATTAGTTTGGTCATTCGTGCCCTCTTTGCTTCCTTCCACTTTCATACTCCTTCTAATGATGCTCCGTTCTGTTCTTCCTCTTCTTTTCCGACTTACTGTTCCCATGCGCGTTTACTTCTGCATGTGTTTCACGTTTCTCTTGACATTTGTTATGTCCCATCTTTCTTCCTCTCTTTGGATCACAGTGTACTCTGTAGGTAGGGAGGCTCAAATTAGGAGAATACAACCACGACTTTCGAAACACCGCCGATGTGTCTAGGAGGCAGGCTTAAGCAATACAGCCACACACTCAAACTTACTTATAAGGAAATTTAAAAGCTCATTACTCATTTGCTGTGCCTGCAAGAGCTGGCTTTTACGCCTTGAAGCAAAGCTAAGCATTTTTGGGGGTTGGGGAAGAAACTGGATTCTTATGCTGATTCGTATCTCGACTACTCCTGAAACTGGTGGACGGGCGAGGCAGCCAGGAAGGTTTTTTTTTTCTTGCGGCAATGTATGTGGGCTTGGGAAGACCATCTATGTGTAAGCAAAGTAAAATTGGCCATAGTTAGCAAGGCATGTACTCTGGTATCCACGGGTATTCTAAATTGACGAAAAAATCTGCACTCATGGAGGGTGTAACGCACTCTCGGACGCAGCATCACGACTGCATGCAGAAACCATGAAGACTGGCTCCAAAGCAACGTCAACGCTCATGAATAAACTTTCGGACAAATTGAAGCTAATGAGATTAGTTTATCTCCATGTTACGGTGCCAGCCGGAGACGGTCCAAAGCAACGTCAACGCTCATGAATAAACTTTCGGACAAATTGAAGCTAATGAGATTAGTTTATCTCCATGTTACGGTGCCAGCCGGAGAAGAAGCCTTTAATATTATTTCTGCTACTGCTGCACGCGGCCGCGCACGTGTTCCCTTGTGCCCTCAATGAACGAACGCTTGTTTGTATCACAGTTGATTGCTGCAGGCCGCTGTAGGGGTGCTGCGGTCTGTACCTAAACACCTCGCCCCGTCCATAATGTCTATTCGGACCTCGCTGTTCAGTGCATCGTGTCAGACTGTCGTCGGGTAATTTTGTGTTATGCTTCAAGCTGCGGGCTTCCGCGAGGATTCTGCTGAAACATAACCAGATGGACCTTTTAGGCCTAGAAAGGCTTATAGTGTCGAGAAATATATGAGGTGTGTAACACAAAGGGCGAGGTGGCAGGATGATCAGGTAGCAGCCTGACCCCAGTCACCGTCATGTAGTGAACTTTCAATCTTCACTTCACTACAGTAGAGCATCACAGCAGCTGAGACCTCATCGAGAGCTCGCCACTGCTTATCATCTCCCGTTCAAGAGGCATACCCCGAAATCTCTGCAGCGCTGTCAACAAGCGACAACTCGAGCGCTGGCATTGGCCAGTCTGCACGCGCTCCACAAAAGTGCTTACGCTCCGTGGTAAACTGAACGACCAGCATTTTCGCTCAGATCAAGTTCCAGCCCTGAACTTGAAGTTTTGCAGCCCCACTACTACAGCATCGGAGAGGTCTGGTCAGCAACGCTTCTCTACGGGGGCCCTACGGGGCCTTCCAATCTGCTGCACCGTGCACTGCCTCCCAGTCCGCTGTATCCCGACATGCTGCACTACTCAAGCTACTGTGTACTTCATCGGCTTGTTTTTGCTACGTCTTTCGTCTCTGGCTGCTCCAGTTGACTTCGCCTAAGCTTCATGGTCTTGCCCTGCTACAGCTGCTACACTTTCACTCCACACCGGGCCATTGGCATTCTCGTGATGGTGTCCTTAGCGACGAAGCTGCGAATCATTCAGATCTACGCCGCCAGAAGATTGGGCACCGACAGCTCAGCCTTGAAGATTTCACGGTTTTGTTATTTCTGTGCTTTTGACTACTACTGTACATTGTTTCAAACATAATGATTAACATAACGCCAACTTCCATTCACCTTATCGGTTCGCTCACACCTTGTGACTGCTCTCAAGAGCAGCTCATTATAGGCAACAATTCGTCATGTAATCAGTTCTTCTGCTGGAGTTTCCCTTTCATTTATCGTTTCTCTAGTGGTGTTACTGAGATGCCACGCTCCAAAAGGTGCTTTTCATACCAGACAAGTAAACTAATTCGTAGAAGAGTGGGATATTGTTAAATAATGATTACTGACCTTTAACCCTGTAATGCATAAAGCTTTCGTNTTCATACTCCTACTGATGTTACTTTCCTTTTCTTTCCGTGCATGGATTCCCGTTTCTTTTGACTTACTACATGTCCCTTCCTCTTTTGAAACACCAATGGGATTGGCCATACTTCAGGTTAGTTAAGTTCGCCCATTCTATGTATTGGAGAGCAGTGTTGCCAGGGGGATTGTATAGGTTACCTTAGCCATTAGCTTGGTCATTCGTGCCCTCTTTGCTTCCTTCCACTTTCATACTCCTTCTGATGATGCTCCGTTCTGTTCTTCCTCTTCTTTTCCGACTTACTGTTCCCATGCGCGTTTACTTGTGCATGTGTTTCACGTTTCTCTTGACATTAATTTTGTTATGTCCCATCTTTCTTCCTTTCTTTGGATCACAGTGTAATCTCTAGGTAGGGAGGCTCAAATTAGGAGAATACAACCACGACTTTCGAAACACCGCCGTTGTGTCTAGGAGGCAGGCTTAAGCAATACAGCCACTCTCTCAAACTTATAAGGAAATTTAAAAGCTCATTGCTCATTTGCTGTGCCTGCAAGAGCTGGCTTTTACGCCTTGAAGCAAAGCTAAGCATTTTTGGGGGGTTGGGGAAGAAACTGGATATTTATGCTGATTCGTATCTCGACTACTCCTGAAACTGGTGGACGGGCGAGGATGCCAGGAAGGTTTTTTTTTGCGGCAATGTATGTGGGCTTGGAAAGAACATCTATGTGTAAGCAAAGTAAAATTGGCCATAGTTAGCAAGGCTTGCACTCTGGTATCCACGGGTATTCTAAATTGAAGAAAAAATCTGCACTCATGGAGGGTGTAACGCATTCTCGGACGCAGCATCACAACTGCATGCAGAAACCATGAAGACTGGCTCCAAAGCAACGTCAACGCTCATGAATAAACTTGCGGACAAATTGAAGCTAATGAGATTAGTTTATCTCCATGTTACGGTGCCAGCCGGAGAAGAAGCCTTTGATATTATTTCTGCAGCTGCTGCACGCAGCCGCGCACGTGTTCCCTTGTGCCCTCAATGAACGAACGCTTGTTTGTATCACAGTTGATTGCTGCAGGCCGCTGTAGGGGTGCTGCGGTCTGTACCTAATCACCTCGCCCCGTCGATAATGTCTGTTCGGACCTGGCTGTTCAGTGCATCGTGTCAGACTGTCGTCGAGTAATTTTGTGTTATGCTTCAAGCTGTGGGCTTCCGCGAGGATTCTGCTGAAACATAACCAGATGGACCTCTTGGGCCTAGAAAGGCTTATAGTGTCAAGAAATATATGAGGTGTGTAACACAAAGGGCGAGGTGGCAGGATGATCAGGTAGCAGCCTGACCCCAGTCACCGTCATGTAGTGAACTTTCCATCTTCACTTCACTACAGTAGAGCATCACAGCAGCTGAAACCTCATCACCGGTGAGTGGAGTGAAGAGAGGAGAAAATTAGACGATAGTAGGAGAGATGTTAGTAGGTAGAGAGGAAAATGGAAGAAAGGTGAAAATAGAAAAAAAGGAAGAGAATGAATGACCGGGCAGTGCCGGTCAAGTTAGGGTAGGTTATTAAATTAGATTACTGAGTAGTTTGCAGTTGTGAAACCTCATCTCGGTGAGTGGAGTGAAGAAGAGGAGAAAAATAGACGATAGAGTGTTCGCTACGTGTTCGCTACGTCTTTCGTCTCTGGCTGCTCAAGCTGACTTCGCCTAAGCTTCATGGTCTTGCCCTGCTACAACTGCTACACCTTCACTCCACATCGCGCCCTCGCGTTATCGCGACGAAGCTGCGAATCATTCAGATCTACGCCGACTGGGCACCGACAGCTCAGCCTTGAAGATTTCACGGTTTTGTTATTTTTGTGCTTTTGACTACTACTGTACATTGTTTCAAACATAATGATTAACATAGCGCCAACTTTCATTCACCTTATCGGTTCGCTCACCCCATGTGACTGCTCTCAAGAGCAGCTCACTATAGGTAACAATTCGTTATATAATCAGTTTTTTCTGCTGGAGTTTCCCTTCCATTATAGCAAAGAGATCACCACAATGACTCTACGGTGCGAGGTTTTCCACGAAAAGTATGGTCTGTTCATTTGATTAAGCATCTTCTCACCCTATAACAATTTATTACTAATGACTGGAAATTGGGACAAATGCATAAAGCTTTCGTAATTCATGGCACACATTTAATTGGATTGTTCCTACACGAAAACAAGATCTAATAATGCAATGTCATCATAAATACTAGGCGATGCAGTTAAGACTTTATTAGTTTCCGCAAACTAAAGAAATTACCGTTTTTTATTACAGTCATCCTTTCTCTACGTCGTTTTCAGCAATACTGTTGTAAAGAAAATTTGTACATTTTCTGTGCAGTGTAAAAGAGAGCTCCGCATTTCGTGCTGATACTGACTAAATTTGGGTCCAACTCGCAGGTGTAACTTCTCTAGTTAGTTTAGAAGACATGTGGCAGAAATTCTGATTTTACCGTCTAGAGCAGACTACGATCAGGTTATACAAAGGGCGAGGTGGCAGGATGATTGTCCTGAGGGACTCCCACGGCTGAAACTCGTTCAGCATAAACTTTTACTGGATTTACGTACTGGAACTTATACAATGTTTTAACGTAGCTGTAGATATTTTTAAAATAAAACTCTTGCTTTACGACATTCGTGTTGCCGATTTTGCCACGCTTGAAAAATACAGTTGTATAAAATATTGAGCACACTACGTTATTTTTGTGTAATTTAGTTACATTTCTGTAACTAAATAACACATTGTGAGCACTTGACGACAGTGTGCCTGTTCTATCAGTACTTAGTTAACCAGCGGGATCAAATAAAACGGCTGAATTGTTTGAAACCTTTATTAAGTACGCTGGTTTCTATATACTCTACATTATTAGCGAGTACAAATTTTCATAGCGTAATATTAATCCTGTGCGTAACATGAATCCGATTTGTAGCGTTGACCAAACCAGTTTCAGCTGCAAGCATTTCTCACCATAACGTTTGTTAAAAAAATCAATATTGTCAGTATAAAATGGAGTCGCTTAACACAAATGTTTTCAACTCAGGATAATTAGAAAAGTCGTCTTCTTTCTGTGTTCTCAGCATTGGTTACTATTTGATTCCACATACTACACTGCATTTACGGCTCATCCTTAGGCCCATCTAGCGTTTGATGATCTGATGCATGCAGATGAAATATGTAATATGAATAGTGGCTGTTATTTTGGAACAGCGCAGCGAATTTCCGGTGTTGAGCCTTTTCACAGTCACTGTTTTGGTTGCTGTAAAACTGAACAAAATAATTGCATTTAAATTTGCTGTTTTTAAGAACAGTTTGTTTAAAAAGAAAGAGCTAATGGCAAAGCTGATCGAATTTCTGCCATTCTGAAGCTTGAATATTGCTTCACTGTCAATAGTTTTTCATCAGAAAGGACAATCTTTCCTTCTCGCGTGTCCTTTTTCATGGAGATTAAAAGAAGCTTAGCTCTGTCGGCCTGTTTCTGCTTCTGGAGGTCACTGAGTTGGTGTTTCCTCAGCTTGAAGGGAGAGAGCTCAGGTGCACTTCTGACTATGGTCCTCATTATTCATTCACTTTAAGTTCTATTCATTTGGCCATTTTCCTCGTGAATTGCTCTGGATTTCTCCTGACCTTCTCTCGCACTGTCTTCATGACAAAGTGATTGGGGGGAGGGGGGGGAGGGCACTTGAATTCATTTCGGGAATGGTCTTTATAGCTTCCAAATTTATCGAATCTGTTTTTTCACAGTGTCGTAAAGCGCAGATTCACCACATTCAGGTACTTCAGCATTTCTTCGCGATGAAGTAGTTCAGTAGTCGTTTGACGTTTATTTATGTTCTTGAACTTTATAGCAGTTATATAGTAACAGTAAATTTATAAGTGAAGTATATAGCTATTACATTTGATGTATATAAGATAAAAGGCGATTTAAATTAATAATGATATTAACTTAGAAAGAATCCGAAGTCTTACACCGCGCCACTTACTACATGCGTCGCACTGTTCCAATGTTTCATGAATGAGTTTGGGTTAAACAGAACCTGAAAAATATTTCCGGGCCTATAAAATTAACTGGAATATATACATATATTTCTGGCATTGCATGTTAACCTGGATCTAATCGTAAAGGCATAAGGTACAAACGTAACGTATTTACATTCAATACTACCTGATAGGTCTCACTGAACTGAAAGTGGTAGTAGTACCTACTACCTATACACTTGAGATTTTTCGAGATATTTCAGTTTAACTTAGTGGATCTTCTCCGTTCAACAGCCGCTGTTCATCACAATTACGTTCTTTTATTTACCGAACCTAAATACGGCCTCCCCTCCTCCAGGTGGTAAATAAGTATCATGGTCTATATGGTTGGGTTACTTAGCTTCGAAGCAGCCCCAGGGTGGATGGGAAAGGGGGTTCGTCAAGGGTTACCTTAGCCTGAGGTAGGACTCCCAGACGTCGGTGTTTTCCGCCCTCTTTGCTTCCTTTCATTTTTATACTCCTACTGTTAATGCTGCTTTCTGCTCTTCCTCTTCTTTTCCGACTTCGACTTGCTGTTCCCATGCACGTTGAACCTGTTTGCGAACACCGTCTTGGATTGGTTCTACGTCTCTATCGGCATGCTGCATATCCATTTCTGCTCTTCTTTTGGAAATTCGGTATTTGTATGTGTATAAAGAGGTTCAAATAACGTATGTACTAACTCAATTCCACCGCACCTACCCTTGCCGCAACAAAATTTAGCAGTTAGAGACAGCCTAAGTAAATGTCCCTTGGGGCCGTCGAGAGGGAAACCCGCAAACGTTTAGTGGTTATGCAAAGAGGGTATACAGAGTTACTGGTTAGCTCCAATAACTCTGCATAAAGGAGAAGCGAAATTGGACCTCTCGTAAAATTAAGACTGCAATAGCAGCTGGAGTTGATATTTGACGCTTTAGGGTTATCATTTCACTACATTTGAAGACTTACTGCAGTATGTAGAGCTCGCTCGCCTGTATCACTGCATATGGAAGCCGAGGCCCTCATGCAGCTCCATTAGGCAGCCAGCAGCAGACGTTCAATGAAGTGCATCTTGTAGTTGAGTCATTAATCGATGCACAAGCCTGAAGTTCATCAAGCGTCATTGAGAAGATTAGTGAAGTTGGTGCCCAGGCTTAGGAGGGCATTCTGGGGCTCAACAGTTCCCAGTTTTGCTCGCTGGGCCACATCACAGTACAGTGTATAGTTTTGATGAAGTGCAGCGATCGTGTGACAGTGTCAGAATATTATACGAACCCGAGTGTGACGTCATAGATCCAATCGCATTTGGGCCGGAGGATAGGGACGGAACACGATTGTCTGTGGCGCTACGTAGTCTTTTGTTTATTTTATAGGCAATCACGTGATCGGAATACTTGACCAAAACTATTTTGGACTGTACCATTAATTAGTAAATACATAATAAGTGACAAAAACAACACTACTTAACCAAAGAAGGGCAATTATCGCAAGGACAGAGTTGACTGACAGATTTGGAAAAAAGATAAATTTCTTTTATTATTATTATTTTTGTGCGTTAAGGTGATTCAACCTATGTTTTTTCTGAGCTTATTAATGTGATTTTTTGAATCGCGCACTACTTACACTGTTAGAGACCAAAATAAAAAAAAAATCAACAGAAAGCTGAATACATTAGTGAGCCACCCATTTGGCTGCGGCGTTGGGGTAACTCCTCAAAAATAAATAGTCGATGGAATCAGCAAAAATATTGCTGAAATAGCAAATCTCGTGACGTTCTTATAGAGAACTGAATGCATGATGGTAGTTATATATTTTCATCGGCACAAGCATTGATGGATGTGGAGAAGCGATATGTAGTACCGCACCATGTGTCCTGCACAGTTGTGCTAAGGGTTTCGGGGACGATTCCCAGGCCAAGTGAGCGGTCTTTCTCATAGCGCTCGGCGCGGTGAATCAGCAAACTTGCTTGCTGTGCAAAGCTATTGTGAGGGTACTTACTTTACGGTAGGGGGGCGGCGGGAAGTTGAAACTTGCGCGAAATGCACAATAGTTTTTAGCGACCTGTCGTCGGCTGCAGCGCGTTTAAGTATCCCCGTGGAGGGTGCAGTCAAAGTTGACGTTACCTTTACCTTTCCCTCAGGGGGCATAGGATGGGCCATAGGGTTAGGTTAGTTAGGTTCGCCCATCCTATGTTATGCATAATGGGGTCCGGCAACCCCAGGGGGCTCGTGTAGGTTACCTCAGCCATTAGCTAGGCCTTCGGAACGTCTGTCTTTCGCCTCCACTTTGCTTACTTGCCGATTTAATACTCAAACTTGCTCATGCTTTATTCTGTTCTTCCTCTTCTTTCTCGACTTGCTGTTCCCATGCGCGTTGATTCTGTGTGGGAACACCTTCGTGCATGGGTTCCCCGTTTCCATCGACATACCATATGTACCTTACTTTTTCCTGTGTGATATCGTTCCGTTCGGAAACGGAGGCTTAAACTTTCTGACTATAACTACCTATTACCTTTACTAGCCTCATCGAAATACTGAACTTGCTTCGATAACTACTTTTCCCTAGGCACTCAGGAGCATAGAACGGACCATATTTAATAAGGTTAGGTTAGTTAAAGTGCTATCAATTGGCATAGCGAAATCGAATTAAGCTACATTTACTAGGTCTAGGTCTAACTTAACCGGCACTTTAGTCAGCAGCACTGGCTTCACCATTTTTGGGCAGTGTTGTATGAGTTAATAGCAATCCTGGTACGCTTTGGATGGCCGAAAATTCCAGTTTACGGAGTAGCATTGAGTTGTCGGCCGTCTCAAAAATCAGAGATTCGTGGTTGACATGAGAAACTTCCTTCAAAGTGGCATTAACCAACGGTCGTGTTCCACGTACTAGACAAGTCAAGCATAGTGGCCGAAGACAAAATGACAGTTTGCTCTGCTAGTTGATGGCACCATAACACTTGGCCATCGTATGATGCTGTGATATGGGGAGTCCATCTCTCATGGAATCCCAAAGTTAGACCTTAACATTTCTTTCTGGGAATCCCACTGTATTTCTATCATTTCGTTCTCTATACTATGTTTGCTTTCCTCGTTGTCTTTCCCGGCTTACTGTACTCTTGCGAAGCGTTTCGTCATGCTCATGCTTGGGTATCTTCTTTTGCCTTGACGTCATGCACGTCCCTTCCTTCCTTTCTTTCTTGAAGCACCGTGTTGTGTAGAAAGGCTTAATTGCACTAATAATTTAATTTTATTGCCTCCACGTTTGCAGCTCTTGTCGTCGTCCGTGAGATGCTTATATTCTTTAACCAGGTATGATGTAAAGCAATGAGAGCCGACGGTTGGTGGGCGAAACTTAATTCCAGCGTAAGCTGCAGTGTCCGTTACGCGGGATAGCTGCACGCGCAGTAACTGCTTTATCCAAGCATCACTCACGGTGCTCGCAACACTAATTGCTGCTCTGCAGTGGCAGCTATAAGCTGATGAGCAATTATCACGCAGCGCTTAATGTGGCCAAACTCTGGCGGTCTTGTCGGAAAACTGCACATGCTGTGACTGCTCTCATCTCTCATGCACATATCATGCATCCTCGACTGACTGACAGCACCTTGAGAAAGGCGCACACCAAAGGCAACAATAAGTTGATGGGCAATTTCAAACCTGCGTAAAGCTTGAAATATTGATGCAATTTCATCGGAGAACTGAACGTGCTTTAACTGCTTCCATCACGCAGCCAGCAGTCTTCCTTCATATGTATGCAGCATTGACTGCAGCCAGCGAGTGATGCACTGCAGAGGGAATAATAAGTTGATAGGCAATTTGAGACCAGAGTCTGGGAGATAGCAAGAATCATCATCTGTTCTTGATATACTCTGAGGGCTTAAAGCTGATAGTTCCCAAGGGGATACTCTCGAGCAGTCTCCCAATTCGAACGCAGTTTTGATCTTTGAACAGTCCTGGGTGCTGGGGCTCGCTCAGAAAGGCTGTTTGTTTTTGTAGGGCACGAGTGGAAACAAAAATCTGGCCAGCGCTGGAGCAGCGGGAGCGTTTTGGCGAGGTAATTTCCACTGGGGCTTCCCTTTACCATATAGAGAAGCAGGGGAATATGGAGGCACGTCGGCGGCCTTGTAGAATTTGCTACGCGCTTGGTAAGCGCCTAGCGGTAGGACTGGAACTTTCTATTGAACTTGTTTCATACTGGTGGCATCTCTGTAGATTAGATAGCAGGTAGTAGAAGGAGCAATAGGCCCCATCCCAGAAAGCAGCCTTGGCTCAAGCCCCGGTCCTCTGTGACATATTGCCGTCATGTCAAAGTAAAAAATTTAATAGCCGACTGAAAAAAAACTCAGCCAATGGGGAGATCGTGCAAGCGCGGTCAGCCGCAGCAAACTTAGAGGGCTCGGAAACGTCAAGTTAGATGGGATGCGAAAGATAATGAAACAATTCAACTCCTAAATATTTAGCCATATGGAGTTGGTGAGTCCTGGAGGAGGGGTACATGTAGTTGAGGAGCTCCTACGAAGATCACAAACAGACCTGTCAAAATTTTGCACGGCTGAAAAAGACTCCTCTCATGTCAGGTTTACAAGAGATACTTTATGCCCTTTTTGACAACCCATAGTGCAGTTTTCAAAGGATATTTTTAGTTATTGCCAGCTGTTTCGGAGATGTCAGGATTTGAGCATCAAAAGCAAAGCGTTTTTTCTTGCATCAAAAATTTGACAGCATTTTCAAAAGCCAGTCTAAAGGCTTTTATCGATGGTGGGTTACTTTTTGAATTTGAGTTGTTACGTGACTATCAAGGAGAGGATACCGGCAGAAAGCCTTGGAATTTTCAAAAATCGTTTTTCTTCACTAAACAGTAGCTATACATCAGACGGACGCGCAGACAAAATTTTAGACAGTCAGTGTAACCCCAAGTGGGCAGAATAAGGGGCGGAGGGGGGTGACGTTTTTTATAACACTTCATTTTTTTACCTCAAAAACTTTTTTATTGATTGCATTTATTACACTTGATAAAAATACGTAAAATTGGAAAAAGTGGGAGTTTGACTCCTGTACTTTTCTATTTTCGCCATAGAAAACGAGTTTCACAAAGAAAACGGAAAAACTCGTTTTCTCTGAATAACTCGTTTTCTATGGCAAAAATGGGAAAAAGTACAGGAGTCTAACCCACGTTATTTTCAGATTATCCATAACTGTACCAAGTTTCATTCAAATCCGTACATAAATAAAACTTTCTTTCAGTTGTATTTTCGAATTTCATATAAAAAATTTCTCGCCAGAGGCTTCAAATTTGATTTTTCATTTTTGTTCCGATTTGGATGAAACTTGGTACTGATATGTAAAATCGGAAAAAATAGCTTTTGACTCATGTACTTTTTACCATTTTCGCCATGGAAAACGAGTTATTCGAAGAAAATGGTGTTACTGTTTTCTTTGAGTAACTCGTTTTCTATGGCGAAAATGGGAAAAGAAAATGTGTCGAACCCACGTTCTTTTCTAATTTTACATATCTGTACAAAGTTTCATCAAAATCGGTGCATAAATAAAAACAAGTTTTCTTTACTGTTGCATTCTCGAATTTCACCACAATAAAATCAGTCGAAGAATTCAAATTCAATTTTTCATTTATGTACCGATTTGAATAATACTTGGTACAGACATGTAAAATCATAAAAAATGTGGGTTAGACCCATGTACTTTTTCCCATTTTCATCATAGAAAACTAGTTATTAAAGAAAAACGGAAGCACAGACTCTCCTGAAAAGTTTGTTTTTCCGACGTCTAAACCCTACTAGTCCTACAGTTTTTGAGCTACAGATATGATTTTGGTTCCAAACGAAGCGGAATTTCATTCTCCAAAACGTCGCGTATGGATTTCTGAATTTCGAATTAGGAGACGAGTGTCGGCTACCATTTCCCACGAAATTTTGAAAAAATAAATTTCTTTGTTTTTTGAATTTTTTCAAAATATAATTTTAAATTCATAAAACCCATGCTCAAAGTTGTAGAGAATCAAATTCCGCTTCGTTTGATACCTAAATCATCTCCGTAGCTCAAAAACTGTAGGACTAGTAGGGGTTTCCCCACGTCCCCCCTTTTTACAGTTTTCTTTCAATAACTCGTTTTTTATGGCCAAAATGAGAAAAGTATGAGTGTCAAAAGGTTTTCTTATGTTTTCTACATATGTGTACAAAGTTTCATCCAAATCAGTCCAATCAGTCCAATAATGAAGAACTTTTTTTTTTTTACGGTACTCCCCTTAAGAAGAATTTTCGACGAGTATATACAATATTCTCTTATAAGAGCAATGCTTTTCGTAACGCAATAGTTTGGCATGTTTGCGTGGTTTATACCCGCAACTTCATTGATGAGCCTGTGGCTCGCACTGTATAACTTGATTGTTCTCTAAAGACAATTGCAGAAGACCAAAGGAAATTCTTGTAGAATGTCATTCGCTGTTTTCGCTTTCCGTTGCCTCCTGATAGTGTCGGGAGCGTATAGTCTAGGTTCTTTATGAAGCCTTGAAAAATTGAATGCACCTTAGCGACTTGAACCATAGCGTCAGGCCTTTTTCGTACTCTTATTAGTTGTTGCGCACAATAATAAAGCGATTTCCACCAACCGTGGCTAACTGTTCGCATGTGAGACGTCAAAGAAAGAAACATAAAATCAGCGTAACTATGCACTGTTAGAGGATTCGTTGTACGAACGGCACACAGCGTTTCTTTGATTCGATTAAATAGGCGGCAGTAGACGAACCAATAGGCCCATTCCCAAAAAAAAAACCTTAACTTACGCCCCGGCCCTGTATGAACTATTGTCATTATATTAGGAGGATATAGAGCACTGGAGAAAAGAGAAAAAAAGGGGGGAAGAAGAGTCCCTGCCAAGAGACGATCATGAATGCACGCAAGCACTATCAAGAGCCGAGAGCGATCGTGGAGGATGCACAGCTTTGGTTAAAATATGGTTTGGAGTATATATATCTAGATGCAGTACCCGTACCTGCTACTGCCATTTCCATAACGGTGGCTGTCATGTACGCCGTAGCATAGACCCGAGACTCAACGCAGCTCTCATTGCAGCAGAACTGTCGCAGGGCCTATGCAATATGATGGCAAAGTTTGCGCAAGTTTGAGCCGTAGCAAGCCTTATGAAGCACCGCAGTCCTCCTGACTTCTGAGCTGTGTCTGGGCAGCCGACCCGGGGAGAGGAGTTCAACGCGCTTGCCTTCACAAAACTTATTTATTATTTAAAATAAACGTTAGTGCTACGAAATTTGGAAGACAGTACTCTTCATTGGTGTTAGGTTAGTTAGGTTCGTCCATCCTATGCTATGGGGCCAGGCAACCCCAGGGGCCCGTGTAGGTTACCTCAGCCATTAGCTAGGCCTTCGGGACGTTTCTCTTTCGTGCCCACTNCTGTGTGGTGGGAGCACCTTCGTGCATGGGTTCCCCGTTTCTCTTGGCATACTCTATGTCCCTTGCTCTTTCCTCTGTGATATCGTTTTGCTCGGAAACGGAGGCTTAAACTTCCTAACTATAACTAACTAACTAACTACTCTTCATTGGGTTACTTGTAGTTTGCAAATATGTGGACTAGATACCATTGTTATCATTCAGCGTATTGGGGTCCATAACGCGGTTTTCATTCATCTGAGTAGGCTAGATTTTGTAGTTTTTACTGAGCTAAGTGAGCTAGATACAGTAGTTTTAATTTAATTTTTACCTGAATTCTTTGCTGCCTCAGAAACTTAAATCGTAAAGCAGCTTCTAGGACACCCAAAAAAATTTCAAGGGATTGACCCTGCTTGCGTTTTCACGCAAGTCGCGTACCCTCTGCTGATACGCTCGCAGTGCCCAAGCGGGCACTACTCCGCAGTCGCCCGCTATCGGCTGGCATATGCGGAGTCCAAAATATGATTTGACATCGAAGTCCGATGAGACTTGCTACCCTTCTATTGCATGCATCTTGGAAGGATACAATTAAATAACAGACGTGTTCCATACTTGAGCTCAGCTATACAAGCTCAAGCAGCGGACATCGCGTAACCAAGGCAGTTCCTTATAGTGTTTATAGTGAACTTTCTGACCGAAATACGGGATACTTTTCTTGGGTACCTAATTGAATTGAAGTATGGACAAACATAAACACAGCTACCATCGAACTAAGTACCTATCCCAGAACAGTCCAGTGTTACTTGCCGAATGCTTTTTTATTAATAATCTAATTTGAACTGTCTCGGTACTCTCACTCTTGTAGCGCNCTAATAGAATTGAAGTATGGACAAACATAAACACAGCTACCATCGAACTAAGTACCTATCCCAGAACAGTCCAGTGTTACTTGCCGAATGCTTTTTTATTAATAATCTAATTTGAACTGTCTCGGTGCTCTCACTCTTGTAGCGCCCACTCTGATGATTAAGTCAATCCACACCCCGCGAGAGCTCTAATCTGTTCTGGTTGAACTGCTTCCCAGACCGTTGTCGTGGAGATTGTCCAATGCTACTGGCCAGGGTTTCCACGATTATTCTAGTTTCCATCATTGCAGTGTGGTATGCCGATCGACGAACTACTGTAGTTTCGCCAGATATAGTTCCGATTTAGTTACCTCCGCCAAGGAGGTTATGTTTTCGTCGTGTTTGTCTGTCTCTTTGTCTGTCACCAATATAACTCAAAAAGTTATGAACCGATTTGGACGAAATTTACAGGGATTGTTTGGTATGTTAGGAGGAACA
>LQNS02278081.1:2523469-2539805 GCA_001587735.2 Parhyale hawaiensis
AGGCACTCGCGAAGTCGAAGGCGGCATGACCATGGCAATCAGTCCTCCCAGAGCCTAACCATTCCACATGGTGACAATTAAAATCACCCATAAAGGCAAAGGCAGAACGCCTATCCGACGACTGAATTCTAGCCATTGCATCCAGGAAACAATCAAAGACCCTATCATCAGCATAGGAATAATAAATAAACATATGTATATACCCATCGGTTTTTTATTATATAGTAGACTCTAGAAATGTAGAAGTCCGTTATTACGTATTTTCTTGAATTTATTGTTGTACGACATATTCAGCTAGTTATCTCTCGAATGCCAATTTTCTGCATACCTCAAAACACGCACTTACCTCATAACACGTCGGTCCGCCTTTGTTCGTGTTATGAGGTCCGCCTGTATTTTCGTCGAAGACTGCAATCTGTTAAGTTCGCTGCAGTGTATCAAGAGAGCTAATTCCAGTAGTTTTTGCGGTCATCTCGCAACGTCTGCGATCGCCAATCCAAAGGGAAACGTGGCCTTGGATTTGAAAGAAAGAGCAATGAGAAAGCAATACTCCAACTGGCTCAGGTTCAAGCCAACTGTTGCACCGGCCCCATTCCGGCCCTGAGCAAAGCTTGCTGCAGGAACCTGTTCCTCTCTGACCGAAACACCATCGTGCTTTCGGCTACCAGCCTTTCGTAACCATAGAGAGTTGGCAATGAAATACCCAGCAGTATTTACCGAAACTTGTCATTAGAATTTTCATGTGGAAAATCTTATTGTGGCATTTCTTTGATCACATGTGCACATTATCCAAATTGTAAACCTGATTTCCTAAACGGTAATAACTTCTCCATGCTATGTTAGCATGAATGTTATGACGAGTAATCTCAGGCAACAGTATACTGTACTGTGATATATAAAGCTTCCAGATCAATTTTGCGCTTTTTTGGTTTCCTTCTTCGCAACTTCAACTGGTAAATTTTTGCAGCTCTTCTTTGGCTTCACTGTTCCCATGTGCCTTAGTTTTAGACTTCAGAGAATCTTTCTTGCGAAACCACTTGGCTGCCTTCCATTTTGCTACTCCTGCTGATGATGCTTAGTGCAGCTCTTTCTCTTTTTTTCTGACGAGCTGTCACCGTGTACCTCAGTCTACGCCTCTTGCTGGGTCGCACAGAACTCTATGATTGGGGAAACTTAAACTATACAGGAATATGTTAAATGAGTATTTTTCTGTAACTATTAAACTATAAGGGAATGTGTTGAATGAGTATTTTTCTGTAACTATGCTCAAATTGTACCTGTACCATGCGAAGCATTATACTTATTATCGACTGGTCTCAGCTGGGATCTGCAAAGAGATAAGACGCAGCAATTACCTTCAGGTGGCAGCCACGAAAGAAATCATGGGTGGGTCATAATTATTTCGCTATATAAAAACTCCACAATACCTGGTGGGCAGAGAGAGAAAACATGTATATACACATCGACTTTCCTCGTTACTATCTCACAAATTAAACTTGCTATTATTGCTATCCGTAGAAGCAGCAGCAGCAGCCTAGGGTGCTGAACTCATGCCACTGCAGGTGCGAATGACAACCCAGGCTGGCAGCGAGTTCTTACGCAGCGCTTGACGCGCACACTCACCATTTAATACAGAGGTATACGCAGCTGCCGTGGGGTATTTATTTTTCCCAGAAATGGGAGGGTAGGGAAGGGGCACGGGTCGCCGCATAAGAACCTTCCATTGATGACGCCTTAGGTCTTGACGACCTGTATTTGACTGTAGCCATACACTCCTCTGGGGCCTTCGTGCCTACCATTCTCGCTGGAATAGCATTATATAGCACGTCGTAAAATGTTCCCAGAAGGGCGTCTTGCAGGAACAGTACTGATGAAATACAAGAAACAGGACGTGATTAATTGGGAATGGGACGTGATAGACTAAAGCAGAATTTTAATGTGGAATCACCAAGCAGAGCTGATGAAAATACAGTTGAAAGAATCCAGCAACAAATTTGTTGCTCCCTAGTGCGAGCTAAGTTAACTAGAATGACGACACCTGCATGTGGTACATAAAATACTGCTGCCTTATTAGAATCTGGCAGTAAGCTCATTATCTTGGTTAAATGAAATCGGTTGCGTTTATTTGGTAGTCTACGTCCTTTGTTGCTTGACTTTTGCGTTGCGAAATTTACTTTAGAAGTGCTGCAAAAAGTCAACAGCATTAGCAGAGAAACTGTCATTCATTGCACCAGTGTAGGTCACCGATCGAGCAATTTTTCCGGACTCTTCATCCTTCTATTTGGAAGTATAATTCGCAGATTCGTACACTTCTGCAAGATTCTGCAACGTACTGAAATTACTGAGCTGACTAGGTCTGTCGGTCAGATGTACACGTGCAATGCAGGAAGCTTCATTTCATTCACTGAATGCGATCAATAATTCATTTCATTTTTCTCCGGGATTCAAAAGGTTAAACTTCCGAGCAGTAATGTCTTGCGCTCCTGGCAACAGCTGAAATTCATTTTTTCTTATATTACGAGCAATGTCGTTCGTTTGCGATAACTTCTTTAGTGGGCGATTTGCGGTGTTTTGGGCTGCATTTAGCTGTTGGGAGCGTGCCCAAGTGAGTCTATAAAGTTAGTTAACTGATGTACCTGAGAGCACAGGGGACCTCCCACTACCAGAGGACCAGTGTATCAGTCTCACCATATGAAAGGGACGATGTCGTAGCAGTTAAGCTCGAGGCTTTCTATCGCTTGCTCATCGTTGCGCAAGGAAAACTCCATTTTAGTCCCAGAGCTGGCCATTAGGAATGGGAAATATTGTGATGGCAGTTCTAATGCTGCTAGCAGCGGCCCTAAAAATGGCTACCCAGCAGCCAGATGGACTGGAGAAGTTTCGCTGTTGATGCCAGGTGATAATCTTGAAACACGGCCCACCATCACCATAATTTATGCTGCTCTCCCGCTTGCCTGGCATCGAGGAAGCTCCTTTCAAAACTGCCCAGAATATTTCCGGTAAAATTTTTTCGCTGTTCGAGACCAGTGGAGAACTGCGTGTGTTTTAGGAGGGAACGCGGTTGCTTTTATTTTACTGAAGTAATTAGTGAAAACTGAACTATTAATGCTGTTTATTGTGTCTCAAATCAGGAACAACTATTTGATAAGTGATTCGCGTAAAGCAAATAGAGCCGGAAAACTTGTTTAGGGTATTTTTAGTTTGCACATGCGCTGATGCCCGCAGATATTCGGAGGGATTTTCCCTTGGAGGTTATGCTGCCTGAATTTTTTTCTCTCTCATCGCAAGTTCAATGTTAACAGATGAATTCAAGAATGACTAAATTGATCAAAGGGTCAGCATTATTAGAGAGATAGTAAGTAGTATATAAAGCCGCCAGATCGCCACTTTGTGGTCGATTGCAGACGTACCCTACCCTCGCGCGAGGGCTTCCGGCTTAGAACAGCCAATGCATTTCCGGTGTAGTGGGGGTCAGGGGAGGGGGGGGGCGAACCGAAAGTGGGCGGGGCCTGGGCAACCGGAAGTAGGCAACAGCCAGGAACGGCTGCAGTCAGCCATAAAATGGCGATCTGGCGGCTTTATGTACTACTATAGTGAAAGAGAAACCAGGTTAATGGTTTTAGATAAGGTAGGTAACTAGTAAAGGACTTAGCTTAATTGGTGACTTACTGTGAACTATGTTGAACTTGTTTTTCATCGTAATTGAGCTGTGCTTACTATCGTCGCCTTCCTGACTAATGCAGTCCCGCTTCATTCGGGTTTTTTCGCCGATATGACCCCGTGCTTTGAAAACTGTATATTTCTCATCATTATTCTGTGTTTTTGATGATTTCAATGGTCCTTTGTACATTCTGATGGACTGCAGCTTACACTATACTACTTCAGATATTCTTTGTGGCGCCTTCTGTTTTCTCCACCGAATTCTAAGCTGCAATTAATATTTGGCATTCAGCCGTTGTCAAATGAGAACCCTTTCTTAATTTCATTTTTGTTCCCACCAATCCAAGGAAGACTTTGAAACTATATATGCTCTCACTTCTGAAATAGCTGTTCCACTGCCAACAAGTTCATTTGCAGGTGAATTTCGAATTAATAAAAAAAGACGCAGGGAAGACCTTGTCCAAAACGTTTCGCAAGTTCACCCACTACATTAGTACCAATGGGTGTTTCCAGTAGGTTCTTTTTGGCGTTTTTTTTATCGAATGGAACAATATTGGAACAACATGAATAATATTTGGGTACAACTATTTCGGAACACAGGTAGTAGTTATCATATTATTGCCTCTGTTTTTTCATATTTTTTAGATTTTAATTCACTATCATCTACAGCAGCCCAGCTATCCTGACTGTGAAGTACTGTAGTGGAGCTTTGTTGCCACAGAAATTGGTAACCAGGAATATGCGATGATTCGTCCGTGGTTGGGGTTCTAAGTTAGTTGATAATCTAAATAGGTGAACATTACTGATTCAGCTTCAACTAAGCAGCACTGACCTCTTTCTCATCCTGCAAAAAACTTACTACGAATATTATTTCTTTTCATGCAGACAAATATCATCGCAAAATTAAATTAGAATCTTTTGACATTGGCGGATATGTATTCAAATCCATATTTAGGATACTCTTTTTTTTTTCCTGAACCTACTCGTAAAAGGATCTATAATATCAAGATTGTTCAGTATGTCGGTAGCAAACGAAAAATTTGTCTGAAAATTGAAAATACACGGTAGCGAACACCGGGAAAGGCATTTCCTCAGGCGTGGGCCATTGATGCAGTGAAAATAGAATTTGATGCATCCGGAATTTCGGAATTTTGGAAGTTGGACCAATTCGAAAGTGGACGTTGTGAAAATTGATCCATTTAGAAAGTGATCATTTTAGGGTTGGATAGTTTATTGTAACACCACACAGTGCTGTCTGTGCCACTAATAGTAAAATTTTGCATGTATTGTTTTACTTAATATATGTTAATTTTGCATCTATCTGTCAGAGTTGCTTTTCACCCCTTACTATCCACGCTATATATACATCAATCTTGATTGGAAGCCACAGTTTGAAACGTGACTGAAAAGTCCTTTACAAACTTAAAGGGTCAAACAGACAACACAGTTGGCAGTGAATCCATATCAATTTACTGGACACAAAGAACGTCGACACAGACACGTGATTAATTTTTGAAAACAGGTCATTAAACTCGGAAGCAGCAGCAGGGAGCGGTCTCTATGCAGCCCTTCCCTCCTCAGGGAGCTTCTTAACGAATGTTCTCTCGCATTTCTGTGGCAGATCGCTCTGTGCTCGGGTCCATGGGGGGCTCATTCTATTGGCGTCAGTGTAATTACCCTCGACTCCATTCTCTTTTATTGTATAGCAGTAACATAGAAATGTTATTGGTGCTCCAGTGTCTCGGACACTCGCTGTTTGGCCCCCGGCTCAGGACTGGGTATTCGACGCCTCTATGATCCTCAAATTTTGCTGCTGCGCACCCAACTGATCCTGTACTGCTTCCACTAACAGAATTTATGGTTTGTGCTACATAAATACAAATTCCTAGAAGGAACTCGGAAAACTGAAATGCTTATATTTGGCCATTCAATATTCGTTGATGTCACGCATCTAGCGTAGAACCCCATTTGCTTTGCTGGTTGTTCAAGTCTTCCGCATTGTCATCGATCATTAATGAATTTATTAATTAACTGAATATATCAAGACCTCAACTTGTCTGTATGAGAGGCATACGGAGGAGACTAACACCGCAAATGACAAGTGCAGGAAACTCCCGATTAACATAGGGTATTAGGGGCTATGTTAATCGAATAAGTAGTTACTGAACAATTTCCTGTTCGTCTATATACTGTTAATTGAGGAACGGTGCATATTCAATCCATATCTTAAATCGGATCTCGGTATCTTAATCGAGGCTTGTTCATCGGAATCTGTGTTATTCCAAACTATGTTAACCGGGATTTTCCTGTGTTGTTAATTTCAGAATTTCGTTAGTTGTCATTACAAAAAAGTTTAATAGTTGAGCTGCATGCTTATGGACGGTGTGCAAAAGCTGCGTTTGTGACGAAACACAATTTTCATATCTCAAGTTCAACTTTCACTAATCTGTGCATTTTTTTTTTGTACAGCTTTTGAAAAAACGGTTTTGGTGCTACATAAAATGTCTTTTTGTGGCGTCGGTGCAATAGAAGGAAAACTTATTAGAGCCAATATGAATCAAGTATGTTAATCGTGTGTTGAAACAATGAAGTTTTATCCCCGACGTACGTAGCAACTCATCAACAGCATATTTTTCATCAATAAACGTCGTGTATCAAACGGGTTAGATTATATAGGTAAAAATATAAGGTTTTTGAACACGATTCATCCGCACACCTCTCGCAGAAACTGAGAAACATAAAATAGTAATCGTCAGTGCCAGCAGAACGATTATATAAGACAGCTCATTGGCTGTAAAAAAAATTATTAGAAGACAAACCTCGAGAAAAGTTTGAACGTTGATTGTAACTTACAGGCTGTGCCGTTTCGTTATGACGGGTAAGTGCTTCAACTTCACTGCTGATTTTTGGGCAATGCATTCTGATATCTACTATAAGAACGAACATATTATATATTATTTATAGATTTATATGTGTCGCTTAACAGCCTGAAGGAATTTGGTAGGCAGAAATTTCAGCGTAACAGCTGACGCCTTATTGAGCCACCAGCTTATTATTCTGTATTATTATAGACCTGAGTTCGCCTGCACGAGCGTGTTCGTACATGTCAAAGGTGATACCGGAAATGCCACTTGACTGAGCGTATATTTCGATACCAACTTTTAGACGGCCATGAAGGTCAATGTTTCTTTTAACTCCAACTCATTTTTTTCGATTTTTGTTTACTTATATAGGTGGAGTAGGCCATTTAAGACTTTTTTTCGCTCATAACATTTTTGGGCAGATGGTTAGTTTTTGAGGTATTTGACCTTGAAGTTTTCATTATTTTTCTTCGGGAAAAAATAACCGGTGACCCCAGCGACTCCATAGCAACCTAAACAAGCCTAACCTTGCCTAACCTTGTCTTACCTAACCTAACCTTACCTAATCTAGGTTATTTTAGGCTCCTATAGGGTTGCCGGTTATTTTTTTCCATAGAAAAATAATTGGAAACTCACTGTCAAAAAACTCAAAAACTAAGCATCTGCCCCAAAAACGTTATTTTTGAAAAAGTCTCAGAATGGGTCATTTACCTTATATAAATAAACAAAAATAAAATAAAAAGAGTTGGAGTTAAAAGTAACATTCACCGCCATGAATATTAATAAACAATCTAATAGACCGACAATGTCTCAATAGACGCACGAAAAATCCGGTGCGTTTGATGGTATAGACACTTAAAATATCCCTAGGAATCAATAAACACTATGGAAAGCCAAACTCCTTATTCATTTAACCCAGAAGCACTCTACGGATGGCAACACCACTTTTCTTGACTGATAAAAGCTCGAAAATTTTGGACTGGTGCCTCCACGCGACCAACCAACCTCTGCCGAAAAGCTTGCGGATCACCCAGCTCCTAGTCATAAGGTTAGGTAAGGCAAGGTTAGGTTCCTGTTTCATCCATAATGAGCCCGTATATACATACTTTGAAAGCTACAGAAACCAGACCTTGCCGTCCTAACCCATTGTTCTCGGCCTAACTTCGAGAGCTGGTACCTCCATTAGCTAAGTTATATATATATAGGCATATATACACATATATCTCCATCCCTACCACGATATGTTTGGACATCACACACCCATGGGTCCCGTGTGCCTTCTCTGCAGGGGATGTAACATCTGGCCGCAGTTCCTGCTGAAAAGGTTAGTTTTGTAGAGTTTGGTAGGTTCTCTATATTTCCCCTTCTGTTACGCGAGGTGGGCCGCCGAATGGTGGTAAGCGACCCATCCCATGGGACTCCTATCTGCTCCCGTATTGGGGGCCACGGAAGGGACCCCCCCGCCCGAGTGTTCGCTTTCTTCTGTCTTCTTCTTTTTTCGTTTTTCGTTTCCTGCTCTGCGCCGCACGGCTGATCGATTTCGTTCGACCTAGCAGTGTGGAGTTGGAGATACTCGCGCCTTATTTCCTGCCAGACATGGTGCACCTGACCAAGATTGTTCTAATAAAACTCATTTGAGTTCGACTAAACTTCTAAACTATATCATATTAAATTGGATCGCTGTTATATAGTCTTTGTATCTAATACGGCGGGAAAACCCACAGTAAAATAATAACATATACCTCCAAGTTTTCGGGCAGAATGTTGAATTTGATTGAGTAACCCCTTAAAGAGTAAAAAAATCATTATTTGCTGAAGTATTAATTCTTGCCGTCATTTAATGACGGATACTCCTCCTGTAGATGCTCATTGGTAACGAAATAATATTATGATCAATGAAGAAGGGTCATCGCAAATTCATCGCTGTCATGTTGACAGCATGAGTGCTCTAGTATTTGGAGAACGTCTGCATCTCGCTGCTGAGTTATATTTAGAAAGCATTGCTGTTAAGGGTGCAAATTTTGTTTTTGTTGCCCGGAACTTGATCATAGAGTATTTTGTTTGCAGTTATTTTATCTGCAAATACCACAGCCTGTACTCATTCTCTTTCAGCACACTTTCTCCTACGCAATTTGCCTGCAATTGCTCACGCGCATATTCATTGCTTAAAATGTCATGGTACAAGTACATAGAGGCGTGCGAATATCGTTGCATGGCGACCGCCGCGTCTGTATCGCACTGCCCTTTCCCACTAAATTAGAATGGTGTTGTAAGCGCAGGCTTTCATCTGTGCAGCAATTAAGTGTACTGGGCTGGTAAGAGGAGCGCAGCCGACGCCANTAACGCAATTATAAAACGACCTTTCCCAGTGGCCGAAAGATTACTGACGCTCGCCGTATCATAGATACCCAGCTTCCCGATGTCATCGAATCTTTAATTTCCTTCCGTCTATTGGTGATGAAAAGCGTGACACACACCGCAGGTAGGTAGGTAGGTAGGTAGGTAGGTAGGAACAAGGAGCTTCTATAGAGAAGGAGGGAGCCCTGCGGCCCAAATACAGATTCGCCAGTGAGTCAACCAGATCTCTTATGGCTGTGAGATCTCATAGGTGGATGTAACGGGGAGCAGTGAGTTTCACGAGGGAGCAGCAGACAAACCGAGAAACTGATATGCGATTGGTGCATTCGTGACTGGCTGCAGCCATAAGAGACTCTTTACTGATATGCGATTGGTGCAACCGATGACTGGCTGACAGCCATAAGAGACTCTTGAGCTTCAACGAGCTAGGCTACTGGCTCCCTCCTTCTCTATACAAGCTCCTTGGGTAGGAACAAGCGTATTAATATGTAGATTGTTTATAGATTTATATGTGTCGCCCAACAGCCTGAAGGAATTAGGTAGGCAGAAATTTCAGCGTTACAGCTGACGCCATATTGAGCCACCAGCTTATTATTCTGTATTATTATAGACCTGAGTTCGCCTGCACGAGCGTGTTCGTTCATGTCAAAGGTGATACCAGAAATGCAACTTGACTGAGCGTATATTTCGATACCAACGTTTAGACGGCCATGAAGGTCAATGTTCCTTTTAACTCCAACTCATTTTTTTCGAGTTTTGTTTACTTATATAGGTGGAGTACGCCATTTTAAGACTTTTTTTCGCTCATAACATTTTTGGGCAGATGCTTAGTTTTTGAGGCATTTGACCTTGAAGTTCTCATTGTTTTTCTTCGGGAAAAAATAATCGCTGACCCCAGCGACTCCATAACAACCTAAACAAACCTAACCTTGCCTAATCTAGGTTATTTTAGGCTCCTATAGGGTTGCCGGTTATTTTTTTCCATAGAAAAATAATGGGAAATTCACAGTCAAAAAATTCAAAAACTGAGCATCTGCCCCAAAAACGTTATTTTTGAAAAAGTCTCAGAATGGGTCATTTAACTTATGTAAATAAACAAAAATAAAATAAAAAGAGTTGGAGTTAAAAGTAACATTCACCGCCATGAATATTAATAAACAATCTAATTGACCGACAATGTCTCAATAGACGTACGAAAAATCCGGTGCGTCTGATGGTATAAACACTTAAAATATCCCTAGAAATCAATAAAAACTATGGAAAGCGAAACTCCTTATTCATTTAACCCAGAAGCACTCTACGGGTGGCAACTCCACTTTTCACGACTGGTAAAAGATCGAAAATTTTGGACTGGTGCTTCCACGCGACCAACCAACCTCTGCCGAAAAGCTTGCGGATCACCCAACTCCTAGTCATAAGGTTAGGTAAGGCAAGGTTAGGTTCCTGTTTCGTCCATAATGAGCCCGTATATACATACTTTGAAAGCTACAGAAACCAGACCTTGCCTTCCTAACCCATTGTTCTCGGCCTAACTTCGAGAGCTGGTACCTCCATTAGTTAAGTTCGACGTATATACGAGTTGTATATATATAGGTATATATGCACATATATCTCCATCACTGCCACAATATGTTTGGGCATCACACACCCATGGGTCCCGAGTGCCTTCTCTGCAGGGGATGTAACATCTGGCAGCAGCTCCTGCTGAGAAGGTTAGTTTTGTAGAGTTGGTAGGTTCTCTATATTTCCTCTTCTGTTCCGCGAGGTGGGCCTCCGAATGGTGGTAAGCGACCCATCCCATGGGACTCCTATCTGCTCCCGTGTGGGGGGCCACCACGGAAGGGACTCCCCGCCCGAGTGTTCGCTTTCTTCTCTCCTTCTTTTTTCGTTTATCGTCTCCTGCTCTGCGCCGCACGGCTGATCGATTTCGTTCGACCTAGCAGTGTGGAGTTGGAGATGCTCGCGCCTTATTTCCTGCCAGACATGGTGCACTTGGCCAATATTGTTCGAATAAAACTCATTTGAGTTCGACTAAACTTCTAACCTATATCATACAAAATTGGATCGCTGTTATATAGTCTTTGTATCTAATACAGCGGGAAAACCCACAATATAATAATAACATATACCGCCAAGTTTTCGGGCAGAATGTTGAATTTCATTGAGTAACCCCTTAAAGAGTAAAAAATCATTATTTGCCGAAGTATTAATTTTTGCCGTCATTTAATGACGGATGCTCCTCCTTTAGATGCTTAGATACACTTGGTAACGAAATAATATTATCATCAATGAAGAAGGGTCATCACAAATTCATCGCTGTCATTTTGACAGCATGAGTGCTCTATTATTTTGAGAACGTCTGCATCTCGCTGCTGAGTTATGTTTAGAAAGCATTGCTGTTAAGGGTGCAAATTTTGTTTTTGTTGCCGGAACTTGATCATACAGTATTTTGTTGCCGTTATTTTATCTGCAAAAACTGCTACTCGTACTCATTCTCTTTCAGCACACTTTCTCCCACGCAATTCGCCTGCAATTGCTCACCCGCAAATTCATTGCTTAAAATGTCATGGTACAAGCACATAGAGGCATGCGAATATCGTTGCATGGCGACCGCCGCCTCTGTATCGCACTGCCCTTTCCCACTAAATTAGAATGGTGTTGTAAGCGCAGGCTTTCATCTGTGCAGCAATTAAGTGTACTGGGCTGGTAAGAGGAGCGCAGCCGACGCCATAATTCGCTTTGGTCCAGAGAACAACATCAAGCGGCGCCTATTGCTTCAGTGTTAAGATCTCTGAGACCAGCCTCCTTTGTACGCCTCAGTGCCCACAGCGACGCGCGCCGCCTCGCTTCTCTTAAAAAGTTATCACTCGAGTGGCGGCTCGATGCTGTTCATCTCTTTGAGCTTCCGGCCAGCATGTTAGTTTTGTGACTTGGGTGTTTTGGTTAGTTTTTTATTGCCATGGCAGGTGTTGCAGCCTGAGTGGTACAGCGTAAGGGCTTCTCGATATCAAACTGGATAGTGCGTACTTGAAGTAAGTTTAACGAGCATGGTCATCGCAGCATCATCAAAGGCTGTGTAGTGATCTTTATATCACTACAGCATAGAACTACTTGCAGTAAATTTCAGCGAGCGTTCACTACTGCTTAACAGCTCTCATTCTCGAGACACTGCACGCTCAACAAGCGACGACTTGCGCTCTGGCGTTGGCCAATCTACGCGCACTCCTGGAAAGTTGCTTGTGCCCCTTTCTTCATATCATGGCCGGATTTTGGGATGGAAACCAGGGTTGCGGAGTCGGAGGGTTCAAGGTCCGACTCCGACTCCGCAACCCTGATGGAAACTCAGTCTGAACTTTAGCTTGACTTCTAAGCTAAAGGCCTCTCTTATGCAAGCAGCTGTACGAGCGGTTCTGCAAGCGGTTCTACAAACAGCACCAGCCAGCGCCACCTCCCCAGCTTCACTGCCCTGTCGCCTCGATCGGTCACCGCTTCTCTACGCTGCTGTTGCTGCTGTTTGGGACAAGTCGGTTCGCCATCGTCAAGCCTCGTCGTCATCATCAAGCTTCGCCATCGTCAAGCGACTGTATCCCCTAGCTTCGTCGATATATTGTATGTGATCAGATACTTTGTGCTTTACTTCTTTGCTGCTAGATTTGAATGAGTTATCCGAATAGCATATGAATATTCTCAGTTGTTTCATTACCCTGCCGGTGGCCTATACACCTCGAGGTACTCACCGAGAGCAAATTCGAAAAGGTACCTTGAAAAAGTGCGCATAGCTCTGTGGAGAAGAGTCAGCCTGTAGGTGTGGCCCATAGTTCACTACAGCTGCATGGGCTGCTTCCCTGCGCACTCTTTCTTTCCGTATCAGTTACAGAGATATTCTCATTTGCGTGAGTGTCCGTAATGTTTGTGCAGTAATGAAAACCGTTAGCTCTTTCGAAATATTCTTAGTTCATTGAGGCTTTTTCGTTTGTATGCACATCACGAGATCGCTGTTGAACAGTGTTGCTGAACATTCTTTGCGCCTCGTGCTCGCTTCTTTCATCATATTATACAGATCATCATTCTTTTGTTCGTAGCTAGCTTTGGTATGTTAAAAGTTGTATTCCATATAATGTGCATCGAAGGGATTCGAAAACTAACACTTTTGAAGCATACTACTCCGTTGGTCCGGTTATTCCTGTTTCCCACCTCGATATCCCCATCTGAAACTTTGAAATCTCCCCTAAAGATACACTGCTGTACTTGTAAGTGTGGGTTCTCCAAAAATTTACCTTGGGAATAGCAGAGTCGAATATGTTGCTTGGAAGATGACAGTCATAATATAGCTCATTTTGGGGTCCTACAGTATTGTTCAAATCGTAATTTAGATTAGATCATGGGCAGGAGAAGTTCAAATACCGGTACTCTTATAGCCCACGCAACCATCGAGCGACATTATATCTTAATACAGCTGCGAGGTTCTCCACGTCGACTTTAGCTGTTGCGCTGCCGCCGTGTAGACCATCAAGCCTCGTTGTGCACACATTTGAAGTTGCTGTCGGGTGTGTGATGCGAGGCTAGGGCCTCAATGCTCTCAGCCATGGCTTCTTACGCAACAGACTTTCATGCTTCGTTTCATGTTCTTACGAATGTTATCAACTCTTGTCGTGCAGCTTTCTTAGATGTGGCCCGAGGAGGCTCTTATTGCGTCCCTTCCGAGTTACAGTACTTATACTGAATAAATCTTATGGATTCGTTGCTATGCACAGCTACATTACAGATTGACAAAAATCTTTTTATTATGCAACAAATCAGCACTGAATCTTGCAACTGCTTTCTGCTGGCTATTAATCGCACAATATATACTGTTGTGCACGTCACCTGTTCTTCAGAATTTTATTATGAAAGGAAAATGACAAACCTCATTTTCGTGGTGGCTGCATGTTTGGGATAAACAAGTTTGTTCAACACCTTCGGGGAGCATAATTATGTAGGATGTACCATACGCCGTATACAGGATCAGTTTTTTGTTATCCTACATGCTGGATGTCGCGCTCAGCCGGCGACCTCACGCGCTGTCTTTGCCAGGATTTGGGACATCTTTCCTTCCTTGTGTACTGTTGCTCCTTCCGTTTGCTTAGGTATTTCTGTTGTTTGTTTTACACTTTCTTTTCTTCTCCGACTTGCCGATGTCTTATTCTTCAGTATTTGTGTCTACATCTTTTCTTTCCTTACTAGACGTCCTTTCCGTGTCCTCTCTTGACGTGCTACCTGTCCTATCCATGCACTCTTTTTGACTTACAACATGTCCCTTCTTGCCCTATCTTGTCTTACAGCATATTTACAACTTCTGGTTCCTTTTTGAATATCTGAGGGATAGGGAAACATTACCCATACAGCTCACGGTTCATCCTATAATCCCTAAAGATATCCCAACAAAGTTATTTTTCATATTCCCTGCTCTGTCTTGAGATACTCCATGTCCATGCCGTGCCCTCTCTTGTACCACAATGACTTGAGGGCATAAATTACTGCATAATCCACTCTAATTATCACGCAGAAGCCGAGGCTCTTGTGTTTTGGTGCACCTGCTCTGATCACGACTCCTTTCGATTCGGTTAGGTTGAGCCCCAGGCACAGGAACGAAGTGGCATTTAACTTTACGCACTACGGGCAGGTCAAGTTTTTATCGCGAGAGTTAAGAATAATTTCCCAGTGCTCAAGTTTGGAGAGCTTTTCTTGGTATGCCGAGTCGGTCAGGTCGTTTTGGTTCTTTAGTGCAAAGGAAAGTGTTAAAGTTGACAGCATAAGGGGCGTAAGATATGATAACGCGCCCTAGGTGTATTCTGAGGAGTTTATCCTACGTTTATAAAGTGTTGTCTTGAATGTCTTTTAAACACTGTTGCAAAGAGAAATGCCACTACACTATTTTAATGTACGTTACGTGGCAGCATCATCACTGCGCAAGATGGGCCGTGTGAGTAACTCCACCTGGACCTAGTCTGAAGAATCATTGCTTGTAGAGCTGCTTGTAACGTATTGTTCAATATAATTATGTTGCAAACATTGTGTTTGTTTGCAAGCTAAACCAATGATTTTACTCTAACATTGCTCGTAGATATGACGTTAGGATAGCTTCCACTTACAGCAAAGC
This sequence comes from Parhyale hawaiensis, assembly GCA_001587735.2. Classification (NCBI taxonomy): domain Eukaryota; kingdom Metazoa; phylum Arthropoda; class Malacostraca; order Amphipoda; family Hyalidae; genus Parhyale; species Parhyale hawaiensis. Next base: position 2,538,488 of record LQNS02278081.1, read on the forward strand.
CTTCTGCTTCAAAGCTCACCTCTTCGTTAGTTAGAAAGTTTTGCCCCTGAAGGTCTTCGTTCGGTCAAATTAAGATTAACGAGAAGCGCTTCTCACATGCTATGATACTGAAGCTGTCTTCAAATAGACGTTTTGATAGGGGATATGCTGCCAGCGGTCACTTCTTACCTGCAGAGTAAGTCTATTGGTTCATTTCTAGAGAGAAACCCGATCGAGGAGCAGTGTTATTACAATGTAGCTTTTCGTTATGCATCCATAAATCTACGGACTTTGATAAGAGGGTTTAAGCGATGCGAAGTTCTTCTTAAAATGCTTATTTGTTTTACAAAGGCGTTCCGATCAACTTCGAATTGCTCCCCGCAATGCAGTAAAAACACATTCATTGTTCGCCCAAGTTCATTGTCAGTTACTGAATAATTGTATCTGCAAGAGAATTCCTTCCTAAAGTCATTGGTATTTTGAACTTCTGCACCGACGTGTATTCCTTTGGGACGTTTTCTCTGCATGGCCCCGCTTTGCTTCCTTCATTTTTCCTGCTTCCACAAACAGTATTTGTTGAGCTCTACCTCTTCCTTCCTGATTTGGCGTTCTTATTCCTGCAAGACAAGCCCATTGTTTCTTTCTCGTGTTTGGGTGACTGTGTCGTGGAGAGATACCGTAGAGAGATACCGTATGACTGCAAATAACTGCATTATTTTCAGCTTTCGGTTTCGTTATACTCTAAGTTTTTCATCAAAAAACGACTAACTGTTAGCGTGAAGTCAGTTGCTCAGCCTGCATACTGTAAATACACTGGCTCACACGTCAACGACCGTTTTCATTCGGCAGGACAAAATAATAACAGCTGTAACCCCTCACTGTAGGAATTACGATGACTAAGTACCTTCCGTGTGAAATGCAGAAAGTTCCCTGTTATATTAGCGATAAAAGTGCACTTCTTCATCCACAAAGGTCAAATGAATATTGCAAAAGAAATAAATATTTGCTTACTGAACTATCTTGTGCGTTATCTGAAATAAAGATTAAACTCCTTTTCGGTCGCACGAGAGCTTAAGAGCGTCACACCAAACGTGCCCGAAATCTTTGCTGCAACTACACTTTGCACTGCCTAGGTGCCTACTATCTTTATAATTTCGGCTGCTGCGACTTCATTTCATAACTTCACTACGCAAATATACTTGGTTAATATCCTCATCTGAGTAAGTTTGGCAGTTGTTTCATTAAATGCAATATTACTTAGCACCTATTTTACGCCGAGCGAGGCTTAAACATTGACTTAACTAACTTACCGCTAAGCCTTCACTGCGGCGGTCCCTGG
>LQNS02278081.1:2540365-2554818 GCA_001587735.2 Parhyale hawaiensis
GTGGCATCCATGAGGCAAAGCAATAAAATCTCTGCTCTGCTTCCCGTCGAAGTGAGCCGACAGAAGCTCCGCCCTTGCCAAGGGATCAGTAATAATGTCCCCACCATGACCCACAAAGGGCGGCAACGAAGGTTCAGCACCGAACACTGAACCCTTTAGCTCACTACACCAACGATGTGGATGGTTAATACTCAGCAGAGACTCCCTGGAACGCTGCTTCAGACCATGCTGAACTTCCTCATACACACGCTTAGCCTCGGCCCTACGATCAACATAGGTCTGCCACAACATAGGTCTGCCGCCCTTAATTAAGTGCCTACGGTACACATATGATATTACATGTAGTGTTTTTCCTACGAAAAGTGATGTTCTATTGAGGCACTAAATGGTTAAGTCATTGGTATTTTGAACTTCTGCACCGACGTGTATTCTTTTGGGACGTTTTTTTCTGCATGGCCCCGCTTTGCTTCCTTTATTTTTCCTGCTTCCACAAACAGTATTTGTTGAGCTCTACCCCTTCCTTCCTGATTTGGCGTTCTTATTCCTGCCCTTCTCCTTGCCTATTGCTTCCCCACCCTGCACGGCAAGCCCATTGTTTCTTTCTCGTGTTTGGGTGACTGTGTCGTCGATGGAGAGATACCGTATGACTGCAAATAACTGCATTATTTTCAGCGTTCGGTTTGGTTATACTCTTAAGGTTTTCATCAAAAAACGACTGACTGTTAGCGTGAAGTCAGTTGCTCAGCCTGCATACTGTAAATACACTGGCTCACACGTCAACGACCGTTTTCATTCGGCAGGACAAAATAATAACAGGTGTAACCTTTCACCGTAGGAATTACGATGACGAAGTACCTTCCGTGTGAAATGCAGAAAGTTCCCTGCTATATTAGCGAAATAAGTGCACTTCTTCATCCACAAAGGCAAATGAATATTACAAAAGAAATGAATATTTGTTTACTGAACTATCTTGTGCGTTATCTGAAATAAACCTTAAACTCCTTTTAGGTCGGACGAGAGCTTAAGTGCGTCACACCAAACGTGCCCGAATTCTTTGCTGCAACTACACTTTGCACTGCCAGAGGTGCCTACTATCTTTGTAATTTCGGCTGCTGCGACTTCATTTCATAACTTCACTACGCAAATATAGTTGGTTAATATCCTCATCTGAGTAAGTTTGGCAGTTGTTTCATTAAATGCAATATTACTTAGCACCTATTTTACGCCGAGCGAGGCTTAAACATTGACTTAACTAACTTACCGCTAAGCCTTCACTGCGGTCCCTGGATCGTGCAGCGAATATTGCAAACACCGAATTTTCCAACGCCGTCTGTGCGCCGCCGGCAGAGCCAGAATATCCGGCCGTGCTGCCCAGTTGCGTTATCGCCGATGTTTCTAATCTAAGTTTGTAATGGAAGCGAAAAGCGATTGTTTGTGATTCAAAATAGCATCATTAATGCGAAATTGAGGCTTTTGCATTAATATTGGATCCAATGGTAAGGCCTCAGGCAACGGTTATGTGATGGTTGGATGAGAAGCAACTTGGATGAGAGCCGCAGTGCAGAAAATCCATTTACAACGAGTGTTCTTGAAACCTAGATTAATTTTTAATCTCCATTATCGAACGTAAGCTTTGGAGATTGCACTTTCGAAAAGGCTTTAGGAATATGCTTATGCAGTGCTTCGTTGAAGGCAAGTGTGAATGCTTAAAAATTATTTCTGAAAAATATCCTAACAGGTTCTTGTATTTAGAATATCCGCTGAAATTTTGGATGATTTTAAGAGTGTGTGCGAGGCAGCTCAGGGTATTCAGTACAGCTTTTAGTATGAAAACTATATTACTTACTATCAATAAATAAGTGACTAGGGGACTTTCACGAGCTCATGCGTCATAATTATTTCTCCTTATAGTAATAAAGAAAAGTTAACCTCATATAGGGCAGGATAGGAAAACTGAAACAAGGCATGTTGAGGAAATACCCGCAGCTGCCCTGCGAACCACATGGGACCAAGTCTTACCCAAGTTGTCCTTTTTTTTGTTGCAACCACGCGTTCCCTGCCACAATATATTTGGGCCTCTCGACCCCGAGGGTCTCTAGTGCCTTCTCTGCAGGAGATGTTGCAACTTGCCACAGTTCCTGCTGACCAGGTTAGTTTTGTGAAGTTATATAGGTTCTCTATATTTCTCCTTCTCTTCCGCGAGGTAGGCCGTCGATCGAGGTGGCCGACATTTTCCCGCGCAACTCCTACCTTCGCCCCTGCGGAGGGCCACGGAAGGGGCCAGCCGCACGGGCGTTTCTTTCTCATGTCTTCTTCTCTTTTAGTTTTGCGTCTCTTGCCCGGTGCCGCACGACTGAGTGAATTCGTTCAGCCGAGCCGTGTAGGGTTCGAGATGCGCGTTATTTATAAATCTGAGACACAGAACTCACTTATGTCAGTTCGCCGTCACTCACGACCGTCCGCAGAAATGCTGAGACAAACTATTTGACCTTCGGCGCGGTGCGGCTAAGAATCGTTGCGCTAGCAAACCTTCTTAGTAACCCTGAACCTTTCCACCTGCGCTGCGCTCTTACAGTGACAGCCATTACATGGTATCATGTCTAACTCAAATTCCTTCAGGGGGCGTAGGATGGGCCATAGGCCACACTAGCCACAGGGTTAGCTTAGTTTAGGTTCGCCCATCCTGTATTAAAGGAAGCAGCGTCCTTTTTCAACGGGACCTTGTTGGAAGAAAGCCCTGGGAGGAAAAAAGTCCCGGTAGGAAAAGAGCTCCGGAGGAAATAAAGTCACCCGGAATAAGCCCCGGTAGGAAAAAAGCCCCGCCTATCTCCTAATGTACGTTTATTACCCGTTCTTAGTTATTTTGAATAAAGTTATATTATAATAAGTTAAATTATACTGTCCTGTATTTACATACCCTAACCTAAAGAAACCAAGTCTAACCTTCAGTTTCCTAGCCTTTTCTTGCTGAACTTGGCTTAATCTAACCACAACTAACTAAACCCAACCTATGACATTTCCTAGCTTTTTCCAACCTAAATTAACCTAGCCTTATTTCACCTAACCTCAGCTAACTTGACCTGAACTTTTTTTTTTAAAACTGTGAATTAGAGAAAACAATGCCTCGCACACCTAACCTTGCCTAATGGTTTGGATCCTTATGTAATTGCGTAGTTTCCTAACTCTTCGAGTGTGTACGCAATTTTTGTCCCATAGGCCGAAGAAGCAGAGAGTGTAATAGGAGGACGAAATGACACTAAAATAAAACTTAGCCGTGGCCGCATGTAGCCAAATGACGTCACACCGACGAGTCGAAGTATTTGAGGGTCGGCCTATCCCAACCAAAAATTAAAGCAGTGTTAAATTCTTGACGCGAGAAAAGCCATAGGAATAGTTACTACTCAAACTTTCTGCATTTGATGAAAATTATATTACAGTACTGTGTTTTGTGCATGAGTGCAACTCAAGTAGCTGACGAGTAACGAGCGGAAGATTGAATGAATTAAGTCGAACAAATACTGTGATATATTTAAATATGATTTGTGGAGTATAATAAAGCTTCACTTCAGAGAAGATGAATCAGGGGGGTCATACCGGCCTAGATTTTGCCTCTATAGTGCTGTGAAAGTCTTCACCAGGATCCACTGTAATTTTTTATTGATACTAGTACATAGTTCAATAAGTATGTATTCTCTTCGTTTATTTATTTGCTTAAAAGATGATATTCGCTATTGGAGACGGGTTTTCAGGCAAAATTGAGTCAAATATTCATGGGCTTCTCAGCCGGAGAGTTCATCGATGTTGATGTCACTGATTACGTCACTTTCTGATGCTAGTTTCTTGTGAATCGTCCCTTTACGCTCTTCGCTTCTTGAATAGGGATAACACGATATACCGAATTTTTCGACTTAGCACACGTCCAATATGTAAAAAATGGTCTCCTATGCATATAGTTTAATTTAATTTCACTAATCTAACCTCACATAACCTGATCATACCTAACCTGATCTCACCTAACTTCATTTTGCCTAACCTCACGTAACCTAACATCAGCTCACCTTACCTAAGCTCACATAACTAAATCTAACTTAACTTCACATCACCTATGTCGGAGGTTCTTGCAACCTACGTTCACACATACAAACGTTATGTCAAATTTAGGTTAGGGAAATATCGCTTAGTTTCTTTAAATATGCTGTATTCAAATGAATGAATAGAGCTCTCAAATATAGCGTCAAGAGAAAGTGGGGGATTTTTTTCTACCGGCACTTTTTTCGGGTGACTTTTTTCCTCCGGGGTTTTTTCCACCTGGAATTTTTTTCTGGATACCTACCCATTATAGCTAGACCTTCGGGAATATCTTTCGTGCCCACGTGCCTTTCTCCCGATTTCATACCCCCTACCGGTCTTTCTTTCATCTCTTCTTCCTCTCTCCCGACTTGCTGTTCCCATGCGCGCTGAACTTGCTTGAGAACACCTTCATGCATCGGTTCCACGTATCTATCGGCATACTACATGTATATGTTCTTTCCTTCTTCCTCGTAGACAATAACTATGTTAAAGCTGAGGCCCTTTTAGTACCTACAAGGGTAGCATCGGCCTCAGTATAGAGTAGGATCCAAGAACACATAGCTAATTTTCTATTATTCTAGAATGTATCAATGCCACTATTACTAAATTAGTAACATCGCATGCCAGTTTTTTTACTCTTACCACACTTGTAAATATGCACGGATGCTCGGAAAAATCAACTGGTTGAGCAATAGCCTTAAACTTTAACGCTCTCACTACGAGGTTATCAAATAGTGCCCCTTTTTCGCCGAACGCGTCATATGCAGCACTAATTTCTGCCTTTTGGAGCGTTCAAGCTTCTCTCTATACGCATCGAAATACCATTCAATCAGTCGCTTCGTTCTTCACATAATATAACGCTCCCATGACACCCCGCTGTCGCATGGAACAAACTAGGTCGGGCAGTCGTTCTAGCTACATACTTATTTTGTCAGGCTAAGCTGCTGCAGGAACTCCCATTCACATAGAGCTTATGCGTGTTTGTCTTGCTAAAGGGAATAGTTTTTGGCTCGTGGCTCAGCTTTGGCATTCTGGATAGGGCAGTAAGTTTTCCTCCAGCAGCGTCGGTCGCTCATGAAGAGTGACCCAGAGCTGTCCAGCGAGTTGAGACTTTTCTCATCTGAACTCGCAAATTTGTCGCAACTAACAAGACTAAAGTATTATGTTTAGGATATGTCGCTGTTTTATGTCTGTGTATGCGAGCCATGAGCTTACAAAAAGTTTCTACGCTAGAGCTAATATTGCAGACAGCGAGCGTCGCTTAGCCAACAATGGAGAAAACACAATCGACGCGCTCGAGCTGCAGTCCCGCACGCTTCCTACAGATTAAACGTAGCGAGCTTGGCTTGCGTGAGTCGATTGTTCGGGAGCAAAAGAAGTGCCATCTGGGATGCAAGAGAGTTCGTGCAGAATAAAACATTGGCCTGTTTTACATGTGAACGAGATTATGGCGTGCTATGAACGGTGCTGTGCAATGCCTCTCAACTCCTCCCATGCGGCGCACTAACAAGCACACACGCACCGCCATAGCGCTGTCGGCTGGCGAGAATTGGCCTGTCCTTTGGAGATAAAGATGGGTCTTATGGGACACGCTAGACGTCAGAAAACGAAGAACAAAACGGGGTAACAGCACAAATCCGAAGCCTGCAGGCACACTTGGAGATCCTTTTAAGGCTCTGTCATACAGAAACACAAAAATATTTGACTGGTGCAGAAAGTGTTGCTTCTACCTCTTCAGTCTGCTGCTGCCGCGGAAGTAATAAAGTTGAAGTGGAACGCCTATTCTTCTCCCTTTATGCAGCTCCCACGGTCTCTAAGATACTAAATACTGGAGCAAGGTGTTAGCAAGTCAAGTCTCTGCTATTCACATTTCCCGTGTAAGGATTACTAGACGTACTGTGTGCCCTTTCTTCTTTCTTTTTCTTTGGATCGGATGCAAAGATGACCTCGAGTAGAGAGGCTTATGCTAGAAACATACCTATACTGTAATGAGAGAGCTGTTTGTGTGTCCACCCGTCAGTCTGAAACCTCCCAAAAACCGTATCCAGGATACGAACCTGGGGACGGCTTATTAATTAGCTACCATGAACCTGAGCACGACAAAGTATAGGGCTTGTATTTGTACTTTGGACTTTGTACTTTGGATTCGTGCTTTGTAGACTTCGTGGGTTTAGTGACTCTGTGAACTTGGTAAACTTTGTAAGCTTGGTGGACTTTGTCGACTTACCGGGCTTTGTGGAATAGTGAACTTTTTGGATGGAATGGCGAGATATATTAGAGTAAATATTTTCATAGCTAAGTCAGAGTGATCGACAGGGTTGAGGGTTGCCTTGTAATATTAGCAAATCAGTGCGTATTCGTTCGCTTAATTAGAACTGTGATAATTATCAAGCTCCTTTGCGCTGTGTTTGATGCGATGCTTCCAGCAGGTCCCATGGGCCGTGAATATCAGCTGTTGCGACAAGGCAACAGTTGAATAATAGGCATTTTGTGCATGTGTGCAGCAGTTTACTAAAATATCTATTAATGTCACAGCAAACTCAGCAAATTCACATCAGAGCAACACTGGTAATTAATTACACCTACAAAGATTGTTTACCGGGCTAAAAACTTTCTTTTCACGGCAGCCGAAAAACTGTGTCATCTAACTCTGTTTCAACATTGATTTTAAACTGAAATAAAGCATTCATTTCAGTGTCATCCTTCATTACCTTTTAACTTAACTGAAAAAACTTTAAATTTTCTCGTCCCACGTGAGATCCTTTATTGCTATATTCCGCCTTGTGAAAGGAATTCTTCAGTCTTTGGCGTCTATAGTTTTTTCTAGAATTTCATAAATTAATTCTGCTTACACTGTGGCCATCCAAACTTTTTTAATGATCGTATTGTCACTTCGTAGTTATTGCCCTTAAGTACTTCCGGCAAATAGGTTGTATTTATCACCAGTGAACGAAGTGAGTAAGGTGATAATGTTTTCATTGAAGATTTAAGTATATAGTATATCTCTATTTCGTTGTCTGTCCACCCAGAAACGGTAGAAAGAGTTCAGTGTCGTTCATAATTTTCTGCTGAGAGTTTGGTGAGTTGACCTCGATGTGACCCATGCCATAAAACTAGACCTAGCTGGCTATCAAATATGATGGCGTTGAATTTGCCTCCACCGCGGCAGATAGTCTTAAGCCACGAGGCGTTCGATTTTTCTCATGTTACTATTAATTAAGAGAGCTCATGCTACGGGGGCTGTGCCCCAACCTCGTTGGACAAAGCATCCATGTGAGAAACTAGGCTAAACTGGCCATCAAAAATGACTGTGTTGAATTGGCCCCCACCGTGGGCGATGGTCTTACGCCACAAGGCGCTTTAGTTTTGTCAAGAGTGTTCGTCTGTCACCAAGTTAACTGAAAAAGTTGTGAAGGAATCTTTATGAAATTTACAGGGATTGTTAGGTATGTTAGTAGTAACAGATGATTAACTTTTGGTGAAAATCCGTTCAACCGTTTACTTGCTTGTCTGCTTGCTTTTTTTGGTTGCATAACTCAAAAAGTTACGAGCGAATCTTCGTGAATGTTCAGGGATTGTTAGGTTTGTTTCTTAGAGCAAATGACCAAATTTTCATCTTGATCCGTTTATCCGTTTGTTTGTCTCCCTCTATTTTTACATATATCTCTTTTACAAAACTTAACAGGTTGTCAACAGATCTTCATGAAATTTGTAGAAATTATTAGAAATGTTAAGACACATATGACCAAATTCTGGTGATGATCGGTTAGTCTATTAGTGTGTTTGACTAATGCTTGTCAAAATGTTAGTCAGTAACATAACTTGAAAAGTTACGAACGGATCCTCAAGTTAATACCAGAAGCTGTAATTTCTGTCAAGAAGCACACATGAATAATTTTTTGTGAACATAAAGAGGAAATGCTAGTTTCAGGATCAATGTACATTTTTCGTTTATATTACCGTACTTGGCGGAGGTATGCGCTCTCTAAGTGCTTTCTAAAAAATATTGATAACAAGATTGACATAATTTTAATACGGAATCATTCTGTCTTGGTGTTGTTTGGGCTCTACATCATGTACTTCTGCGTAGCACTGTATCTTTGACCACGCATCTTATATAATTGTGCTCTTCGTACATTGCCAATTTGTTTTGCGTTAAATTTTTATGCTCAGCACTTTGTGTTACTGTACTCAACATGATGCTATTGAGAGCATTACTATAGACGCCGAGTAGCCCTTTGCGACAGCCTTGTGCTCAGCACGGCCCATAATGCCTGCCCTGCACTCAGCATGGTATGCCCAATAACATGCAGGCCACTGTTGTTCGTCGACAGCAAGCAACTGTTCGCTTACAACTACAGGCACTGTTTATATTTATGACAAAGTCAACTCCAGGCTCAGATCTTTGCACATAGGGGCACTCAGTCCTCGCGCTGGAGCCTCAGCAGGCCCTTTCGCTCCGCCACGTTGTTTGTCTCCATTAAACTTGCGCTAAAAAGAGAGGTGAGCCGCACGAAAAGGGACAGCGAGGACTCTTGTAATTTGTTAGGTAATGCATGTACCTCATGGGAGCTCAGGCCGACCTCTTCCGCTCTCTAAAGTCCCAATCTCTGCATTTTAACGGCCGTTCACTGAGGCCATCTTCTAAAATAAAAGGCTGTCCTTAACTTTGCCAGCGTCTTTAATGGCATGCGATTTGAAGTTTGCCTCTTCTTGTTGCTGGCACTCGTGTGTTTTTTTTCTGTGCTGAATCTCTACACGGTTCTGACTTTGAGCGCACAGTCTGCTTAGGTATTTTTGATCAGAGACTTAAATATGAGGGCGATCAAATATACAGTTGGTTGAATCTGCTACTCTACTGAGTCCCATCAGTTTGGTGCTGTTGTTTCAATAATGGGCGTAATGAGATTAGGTGAAACGGGCACGTGCACATTTTTCCTTAGAACTCTAAGCAGAAGTTTTTCCATCGAGTCCGCTATGTACACAATATTTGGAAAAGGCGGAGCGTAAGTGCAAATTTGTAGCCTACCAAGATTGCAAGCTGCAAATGCACATAACGTATATAATTCGATGTTGACAGTACTTAGATTATTTAAATACAACAATGTTGACAGTATTTACACTATTTAACGCAGGATTATATTACTACATAATTCACACATAGTCAACAATTTAAGATCCGTTACGTTGAAAGTACTTAACTAATTGTTGCTCTATGCCTATCCTCATAATATCTCTCATATATTGAATTGCAAGCACGAAACTGTTATTAGTATCAGGCTTTAGTCCAATGCAACGCTTATGTGTTACGAGTTACAGAAAATGTAAATTAAATTACTCTGAAGGCATCTTGTCGTTGCGAAGTCGTGCTGCTGCATTGTTATCTCTGCCGGCGTTTGTGTGTCGTCTGTTAATTAACGGAACTCAGAAGGCTGTGGACGGATCTTTATTAGACTTACAGTAACCGTTCAAATCGTTACGAGTGATGATTCATCAGCCCGTCTGTCTCGTTGTCTGCATATATGTCTGCTGTCTCTTAGTAACGTAACTCAAAAAGTTATTTCCCGATATTTGTCAGAGTTGAAGAAGCTGCTGAGGTTGCCACGAGGAAAAGATAATCGAATTTTTTATTTTTGTTATAAGCCGTCAGTCCGCTTGCTTGTCCGCTCGAGTTAGATTTTCTTTCAGTTAGCATTGAGTTGCATGGTGGAGGTTTGCGTTCTCCAAGTGGAGCTCTAGCTGTATATTATAGTAACTAAAATGGGCACTTACCCCCTCTGAAAAGTTGAGTCTTTACTGAAGTAAACATACGTAAGGGGTTGACTGTGTAGCGTCCATGAATCTATGACCAACTTACTACTTCTCGAACCGTAAGTCACTAATAGGTATATGCTGGTAAAATGTATTTGATATACAAAAACTACTGTCACACCCGAAAATAGCAATTAAAATGTTAATTACCTCAGCCAAGGAGGTTATGTTTTCGTCGGGTTTGTCTGTCTGACTGTTCGTCTATCTGTTATTCTGTCTGTCACCAAGATAACTAGAAAAGTTATGGACGGATGTAGACGAAACTTACATCGGTTGTTAGGTATGTTAGGAAGAACAGATGATTAACTTTCGGTAAAGATCTGTAGATCCGTTTATTTGTCTGCGTATTTTTTTGAAGTGCCATAACTTAAAAAGAAATGGACGGATTTTCATAAAATTTACACGAGTTGTTGGGCTTATTACAAAGAGTAACTGATCTAATTTTGGTGATGATCCGTTCATTCATTTGTTTGTCGCTATGTTTGATGTTATGTTTGTGAGCGCAATAACTCAAAAAATTATGAATGAATCTTTATGTAATTTTCAGGAATGTTAGTAATGCTAAAAGATATAATTGATTAAATTTTGGTGATGATCGGTGTTTCCGTTTATGTGTTTGACTATTCTTTGTTAAATTTTTTGTTAGCGCAATAACTAAAAAATTATGGATCCTAGTGAAATTTTCAGGAATTGTTAGTAATGTAAAAGACACGATTGATTAAATTTTGGTGATGATCGGTAAATTCGTTTGTATGTTTGACCAATGTTTGTTAAAATGTTTGTTAGCGCAATAACTGAAAAATTATGAATGAATCTTTATGAAATTTTCAGGAATTGTAAGTAATGATTAAAATCATAATTGGCTAAATTTTGGTGATGATCGGTAGGTCCGTTTGTGTGACTAACGTTTGTTAAAATGTTTGTTAACGCAATATCTCAAAAATTATGGATGGATCTTATGAAATTTTTAGGAATTGTTAGTCATGTTAAATGACATAATTGATTAAATTTTGGTGGTGATCGGCTTGTTTGTTTGTGTGTGTGTTTAACCTATGTTTGGTAAAATGTTTGTTAGCAGCATAACTCAAAAAGTTATGAACGGATCTCCAAGAATATTACAGACACTGTTATTATTATTAAAACGCACAAGTGATCAGATTTTGATGTTGATAGAATGAAAATCATGGTTTTAGAGCAGATTTGAATTTTCGTTACCCCTGCCATGCTTGGCGGAGGTATGCACTCTGAGAGTGCTCTAGTTACGTTTTATATTCATCTAAAAATATATCAGTACATTTGCATTCGCGCTGAATAAACGTTCTGCCACACTGAAATGCTCCAAATTATTTTGTCTCGAAGAAAATTATAACTAAAATAATTACAATTATGTAAATGGCACCAAACTTACCTCGGTAAGTCTTCAGACGTTGAAAAATTGGTTGTCGACCAAAATGTACCCTAAACTTTTGTCGTCAAAAGTTACCGAGCTCAAAATTTCAGCCACGAATAAAATATCCTCTAAAAACTTAAGGCTTATGAACACACTGACGGTGTGGCGACAACTCCCTAGGTCCCGCCCGCATCAGTCAGTCTGCTGCACCCTAGCAAAAGCGTATGAACATTTGTTTTTAACTGTTGTATCACATCATCATAAGATGATGAAATTCATTCATGATCTTCATACAAGATTCATACGAGGCTCCGTAAACGATTTCAGTATTGACGGCAGAAAATGGCAAAATTTGCGTTTAGCGCAAAGCGCAATGCGAAAACATTTTCCTGGAACGCACCATTTGCTCCTAAGATTTCGTTTTGCCCACCTCTGTAGATTACTAACGCACAGTGTAAATAAAATATACAATCAGAGACTGAATAACACTAGTGTGGTTAAGATCTGTCAAGGGTTGTAATCGAGCATAAATAGAATATACTATTCTAAAGATAGGTTGATTCACTGGGAATCTTATTTTCAGGATAAAAAGAAGCACCAACGTGATCACAAACATTACTAAAAACCAGACGTTTCGGATTTTTATAAATCCATCATCAGTGTTCTGAAATGACAAAATTCGGATTATAAAAGGCAGTTAAGATTTAAGAATAACAGAAGTACATCTATCATAGGTACCTAACCGTTGAAATTCTATGAAATGATAGAGAGCTTAACAGCCGATGCGCACTCGTTTAGCTCAAGTCTACGTTTAAAAATGTACAACGATTCTAAAATGCGAAGGTCAGCCGTGGTTGGGGTCGTGTCTAAAATAGAAAAATTATTGCTCCTAAAAACATGGTCACTATTGATACAATGGTCACGGATGGAAGATTTTTAAGGTTTCTTTAAAAGTTGACCAGTTCGAAAAGAAGTTCCTCTGTGTTGGGCGCACCTCACAAACAATTGGAGAGCAGTGCTCCTAATGTACGATCGCTCGCACCTTAATTATACACCACTGAGGAGCGCACCAATATTGGGAGCACTGCTCTCCAATGTTTGTGAGGTGCGCCCAACACAGAGGAACTTTTTTTCGAACTGGTAAACTTTTAAAGAAACCTTAAAAATCTTCCATCCGTGACCATTGTATTAATAGTGACCATGTTTTTAGGAGCAATAATTTTTCTATTTTAGACACGACCCCAACCACGGCTGACCTCCGCATTTTAGAATCGTTGTACATTTTTAAACGTAGGCCTGAGCTAAACGAGTGCGCATCGGCTGTTAAGCTCTCTATCATTTCATAGATTTTTAACAGTTAGGTACCTATGATAGATGTACTTCTGTTATTCTTAAATATTAACTGCATTTTAGAATCCGAATTTTGTCATTTCGGAACATTGATGATAGATTTTTAAAAATCCGAAACGTCTGGTTTTTAATAATGTTTGTGATCACGTTGGTGTTTCATTTTATCCTTTTAATATGATACTATGTTACAAGGAGCCAGCCCGAGTAAATTATTACGGTCGGATGACAAGCATATCTCTCTTACTAATGAATGAGTATTGAAGCTGCGTTTGTTTTTGCAGAATTATATCGAAGTTAAGAATGAATGAACTTTTATTTATGTATAATAAACTACTCTTCTTGTAAGAAACATTTCTAGATCAGTAACTGTGTCTTTCAGATGGTCTAAAAATACCCTGAATTTTTCATGGCATGTATATATGAACTAAATAGACTGTATCACTTAACTAGTGTCAATGTTTACCACTTAGCCCAGATTAAAATTACTATAAGACTATACTGAAATGCTGTTATCAACTTTGTCAACTATTGCTTCAGTTTGCATCCTCTCTGAGAAGGAAGCTAAGTGCTGCAATCTTTTAAAACCTTGGAAGCTGCGGTGACTCGTCAGTAAAGGTAACGCGCAAACTTTTCTCGTTAAAAGAAGCGAGAAGCGCGCGTGCAGTTGCATCAACTTTTCTTTTGCAGAGTCTAACGTGCGTCAGCTGACAATATTTCAAGCATCGGAAGCAGTTGAAAAATATTCCTCAATTCTCAAAGAACTATTCAGTAATGGTGTAGGAGGAAGAGTTGTCTTGTAGTTAGTTACGTTCCTGCCTTCGTTTACAATGTTAATAAATGGCTTTGAAAGAAACCTGCTGCTAGAGTTATGCGCCGCATGGTTGAAGTTTTTACAGCTGATAAGATGCTGCATTACATGTAAGTATGTGCCTGCATCTTTAGCTCGTCTTATCGTTGCACGTCAATAATTGTGATTTTTTTGCGATCAGCGGCCCCAGTACACCCCATTCTGCACTATTAAGTTAAACTCGTTGTCAATGGTCAAACGTTAATTATAATTTATCAGTAGAATTGAGTCATACTTATATGGTTGGTTTTAATTAATTAGTGAAACTCTATCCCATATAATTATTCAGTGTATTCATTGTACAATGAAACGATGGCCGTCCGAATATAATTCAACTTTAAAAGAGCGTTATACTTAAAGTATAGGCTTTTACAGTGGTAAATTAAGGGGATCACCCCAGCGATTTTGGTCAGAATTATGAAAATTTTTTTGCTGAAAAAGAGCCCTTAGGTAATGGGAAAGTGTGTCCCAAACTATTATGGAGTTGCGGTCCCTGTATCGATTGTGGATAGATTGCTGGTAAATTTACACAGTATCTGTATTCTTGAAAAAGAAACGCATTTTGCTCCTACGACTTTTTTGTTTAGGCCTTAGTTTTTGAGAGAGAAAAGTCATTGAGTTCCACTCTTTCGATATCTCCAATAAATATAGATATATACAGTTCCCAATACATAAAAAAAACTAAGGTCTATATCAAATATGTTGTATGAGCAAAATGTTTTTATTTTTCAAAAATACATATTTTGAGCAAATTTCAGACTAATCGGCCTACATATTAAAAGTTTTTCTGAAATCCGTTTTGATTCCCATATGAGTAGGTACTGTTATAATTAAATATAAATAAATGTAATTTAGTAAATTACAGGTAAAAACTCTGCATTAATATCATTTCTAGCTGATAACACAACATGAATACAGCATTCAAATTCATTCATAGTGCAAAAAAGTGTATTATATGACATTTCACCACAATATATTACGTTT
>LQNS02278081.1:2555570-2603642 GCA_001587735.2 Parhyale hawaiensis
TTCAATAAATAAATTATAATTTATTAGCTACGAAGACAGACTTCCTTCTGGGCTGCTTTCAAACATCGTATATAACATACTTGCTGAACTTGCAAGAGTTCTTACATTAGAAGCACTCTGAAGCAGTCTAAGATTAGGTTTTGCCAACACTTAGGACGTTTCTTCAGAACGAACCTTTTCTTTGAAGGTTTACCTCATTCACCTCCCAGACTCCACTGTTAGCAGAGCAGCCATTTCATATTCTCTAGATCACTTTGAAATAGTTTGCAATCTACCGAATCCGATGTTAGAGTTTCAGAATCCTTATATATAGAAAAAATTGGCCACCTTTAAACACTAATCAAACAGCCGTAAATCTGTGCAAGAGCTGACTCTTTTTTTCCTTTTGCTTCCCTTTTTCACATCCTTATTCTTCTCCTGTTTTCCATTTTTTTATGACGTACTGTTCCTCTATAGTAACCTTACGATCTAGCAATGTTTACCTGAAGTTTGATTTTCATATTATTACAGTATAACTTTTCTTCTTTTATATTTTTTCTGACGCATTCATTGAGAATGACATTTTCAGTCCTAACAAGCTGGTTTGAGGGCCTAATCAGATGATTTATCGCTGCCCTTGTGTTTTTGTTTTATTCTGAAGATTAGATTACCAACCAACCGTCCCATCACTGAAATGTTCTACTATTTTGTCAGCTAATGAGTCGACTCATGCCCAGTGTTGCTATACTCATGCCCAGTGTTGCTATACTCATGCCCAGTGTTGCTATACTCATGCCCAGTGTTGCTATACTCATGCCCAGTGTTGCTATACTCATGCCCAGTGTTGCTATGCTCATGCCCAGTGTTGCTATAATCATGCCCAGTGTTGCTATACTCATGCCCAGTGTTGCTATACTTATTTCATTACACCTAGTCGAATTAGTTGATTACATGCACGCTAGAATTGCAGTGCTTGCTATGTAAACGCGGTGGAGAATATTGCGGCATCTCTTATTGTTTACATGGCGGCGAGCTCGCTTTGTTCTACCTCACAAGTTTCTATACCTGCGATTTAAACATATTTTGAATACACGCAAGTCGTGTGTTACACAAACACTTTGGAACTCCACTGCAGCAATTTATGCAGTTGAACAACACCTCGGCATAATTGAAATGCCTACAGTGCATAAATTCCATGCGTGCTGAGACACCTCAGAGCAGCCAGTGTGGCCGTGCTGCTAGGCCAAGACATTCCAGGGGATTATGGGAACGTCTGGTTAGATTTGCGCTCCTGGAGCTCCTACTCGCCTCTTACTCACGTAGAAACGTTCAGTATTTTAAGTCTGAAAAGTAAGGGCTTGGTGCTCATTGGTGTAGACATGAAACCATTGCAGCCTCAACATTATAGTACGGCACCTTGCAAGCGGAAAGTGGGTGTACGCCGTGTAGGTTCAGTGAAGTGGATTGGCTTTATATATTGACAGCGGTGATTCATATAAATGTTCCTACTTATTATCTGGATATATCTCTTATGGGAGTAAAACATCATACGCTAATTTATCCCATATTCAGCGCCTCTCCCCGATTTATTGTACGCTTCAGTTGACGTATTCTTTACAGCTGAGCCTCGCCGAACAGTTCGGTAGCATAGGTGCAATGGAAGCTCTCGAGCAATTGCGGGCGAGACTCGTAGAGCCGTCGAAACTCGAATAAAGTCGGAATCTAGGCTTTTTTTGTGTTCAACAGGATCCTTGCAAAGATTGAAACTTGGAAGGAATCAGAAAGCTGCAAAATATTTCATGAGAATTAAGAGCAAGAGTAACTACTGCGGTCGGAAATTGTCTTTTCCCTTAGCTGAATACGGTAAACTGAGGTCACTGGATTTTAGAGTGGCTACAGAAACTTCCTTGCTCCAGGTTGTCATACAACAACTTTCTTGCTCCAGAGTGTCATGCAGCGCCATCCTTGCTCCAGGGTATCATACAATGACTTACTTGCTCCAGGGTGTCATACAATGACTTCCTTGCTCCAGGGTGTCATACAATGACTTACTTGCTCCAGGGTGTCATACACTAACTTCCTTGCTCCAGAGTGTCATACCCAGCCAGCCTTGCTCCAGAGTGTCGAACAGCGCCATTCTTTCTCCAAAGCGTCACACAGCTCCATCATTGTTCCAGAGTGTCACACAACAACATCCATGTTTCAGAGTGTCATACATCAATACGATTTTCGTGCTGACAACGTACGCCGGCCGACTCACTGCCGAGTGCATTATAGCGCACTGCTGCAGCGGGCCCTGTTGGCAGGAGTGCAGAAGGCGGCAGATATCCATTACGTCGCCGGCTTTGTTGTCGATCCCATCTCGCCCTCATGTGATAGTGGCGGCAGGCGCTTGCGATGAGTGGAGCTCCGTCTCAGTTACAGACGAGAGCTGCGAGCTTCAGGGCGCCGTACCTGAGCACAGAATAAGATGCTCCTGCCATCGCCTGTCACTGGTTTAAAACAAATGTATTAGGTTTTACACTGAAGTGAATGCGATCTTCACCATTCCTTACAATAAAAGCGCAATTATCTGAAAGGTTTGAGTGAGTTACTGCCAGGTCACCGGTAGATGCCTTTAATTTTGGTACCAACTTTAAAAAAATGCAGGTTGATCACTCAATAGTTCATAATAGGAAATTTTGTACGTACCAGTTTGTGTTTTGTGTTCTAGATAACGATAAAATAATAGATTGAAAGGTTAAGTTACCGTGCTCTTAACCTTTAGTCATGTAACATTTCTTTGTACTGTCTTTTTCCACTGATTAGCTAATTTTTCCCATTTTACCATGCAAACTTGTGCGCCGCCACCTAATGGAGTAATTATGATTTATGTATATATACTTTAGATCCTTTTAAATGAAAGGCCTGATAGGACTGAAGTCAATTCATCACCTGATCTATTGGATTATTTAACGCTAATTAATTTTAAGTTGCGCAAGTGCTCTCTCTCGCTGTATAATTATATGTATATCTTTCCTTGGCAGCGAATAATTATTCAGCCGATTAGGACAACGACAGTTAGGTACCAGTATCAGGGAAGGGCTCTGCTCTTCATACAGCAGAAATAAATTGGCACACGACGAGAAGGATTAGTGCTTAATGTGGTGCTTAAGGAGGGAGATGCGACTCTGCTTAGACTTGCGATGAAATAACTCTGTAATAACTGTGGGAATGCGAGTTATTGCTTCTGCTTCTCTTCAGCCGTTTATTTGTAGTTCTAACTAGAGCACTCTGAGAGTGCATACCTCCGCCAAGCATAGTAACGATAAAAAAAAGTTTAAATTGGTTCTGAAACCATGATTTTCTTTGTATCAACAACGATATCTAATTATTTGTGCCTTTTTGACAGTATTTACATATTCTGTCATTTTCTTGAAGATCCGCTCATAACTTTTTGAGTTACGCTATTAACAAACAATCTAACAAACATTAGTCAAACCCACAACAGATTAACCGATCATCACCAAAGTTTATTCATTTGTCTTTTAACATTATTAACAACTGTAAATTTTATAAAGATCTGTTCTCTATTTTTAAATTTATTTTGCTAACAATCGTAGCATCCAACACAGAGACAAACAAACGAACGAACAGAAAGATCATAACGAAAAAAACTTGGCCATCATCATATATCTAACAACTCATGTAAATATCATGAAAATCCGTCCATAACTTTCTGAATTATTGTGCGAAGACAAAATAGGCAGACAAACCAAGAGATGGATGGATATTCACCAAAAGTTAATCATCTGTTTCTCCTAACAATCCCTGTAAATTTCGTAAAAATCTGTCCATAACTTTTTGAGTTATCTTGGTAACAGGCAGACGAAGAGACAAACTTGACAAAAACAGAATCACTTTGGTGGGGGTACTTATGGCATAACAAGTAATATTCTTTCTAGTATTCAACGAATGAATTATTTCGCTGGGTGTGCATCTTTTTATTCAAGAATTGGTCGTTAGTATTTCATTCTTGTCACTTCATATGAACTCTTGGTAATAATGGCTGAACCCTTAGCCATTCACGTTCGCCATTTTGTTCCTGAATTAAGCATCTCCGTTTTGTATGAATGACACCATTAGTAACATTCACAACTGGGCACAGTGAGAATACATTGGTCAAACTTATTTTCGAAGGTATGGAAGTTTTAAAACGCCTTCAGAATGTTCCCTTCTTGTGATAATGAGTTGAAACTTTAATAACTCAATAGTTCATACTGATCTTACTTTCATTTGCTCTTCCTCTTCTTTCACGACTTGCTGTCCCCATGCTCGTTGATCCAGTGTGAGAACACCCTCGTGCATGAGTTTCACGAGTCTATCGTCAGGCTCTATGACCCTTCTATCTTCCTTTGTGATATCAGATTTGTTTTCGAAACGGAGACTTAAACTTCTGAGTATGATAAATAATACTAAAGTATATGTGTATATTGAAAATAGTGCACACTTGCGCGTAACACAAACCAGCAAGAAAACAAGTCAAACAATGATTTGTTTACAAATTCTATGTACAGTTATAAAATTAACGTTGTTTCCCAGCATAACCATGTGGTAGGCTATGAAAGCACTTCTAGGGCTAAGCCTTCCAACGTCTCAATCCTGTTGACGGCACTGCTTCTTTTTCTGAAAGGAATGTGCCAAATTTCTGTCACGTACTGCCGTTGCCAGAGTTGCCACTCCATCTCAAAGGTGTGTTTCGCTATTTCACGTTTAACTGTATTGACAGTGGCTGGACGAACTCTCGAATTCGTATGCTGTGCCCTAAGCGCTGCACTGTTCCTTCATTTGGTATTGATGACTTGCACTGAGGAGCTGTGTGCCGAGTTCATTGCGGACGTCAAGAGGTTGACTGTCTGGTACGCGCTGCGTGATGGGACCGGTGAGCTCTGTTGGTTCGGTTAGTCTGCGTTAGATAAGGCTACAGATTTGTTGAAGTTGGAATACAGTGAGTGACTGACTGCAAGTTGGGGTAGATTTGAGGACGATTTTTAGTAGTGTTCATTAACTTTTGCTGCTGCTCTCCATATGCTCCCACGTTGGTGACGTTTCAGCAAGCTTCACAGCTATGTCTGCAACTCTTCAAAATATGGGTTAAGAGTTGCTGACTGCAGGCTTAATATATACCTCGACCGAGGAGGTTATGTTTTTGCCGGAGTTTGTCTCTGTGTCGACTTGTTTTTCACTGAATAACTCAAGAAGTTCTCGGATCTTTATCTGCTTTACAGGGATTGTTAGGTATGTTAGGAAAAACAGATGATTAACTGTTGGTGAGGACACATTTCACAGTGTACTTTTTTGTCCACCTGCTGCTTCTTGGCAACAAAAGTCAGAAAGCTATGAACGATTTTCCTAAAATTTGCAGGCAATGTCAGGAAGGTTATGAGAAGAAAATAATCAAATTTTTGTGATGATCTGTTACTCCGTTTGTCTCTGTTGATGGATTGTTTCTCAGCAACATAAGCCACAAAGTTATGAACGAATTTTCCGGTTATTTTCAGGAATTGCTGGCATCGTTAACAGGCGCAGTTTGAAAACTCATCTATTCACTTGCCCCACCGATCATTTGCTCAAGTGGCCTTTGTTCTTCCAGCAATGACTTCTACTTCTCTTGGAACAATATTCACGCAGCACGAGTCCAGTATCCGTGTTCATCACTCCATCTCCAAGGAACAAAGGTCTTTTTCTTTGCTTTAACTTGAATCGTCACAACGTACAGCTCTGCGGACATGTTAATGGATAAGGTATCTGCTTCTCCTACCAAATACTTGGAAATTTAGAAAATACAAGCACCAGAATACACGTCAGTTTGTTCACTGTTGCAGTTTACCCGTGATTAAAAGTGCGTGAAACTTCCAAGCGCAACGCTTGCCGAAGACGACGTTCCAATTTTTTCCCCGATAGTGATTCATATTTCGTCTTCTGCTGGTTCGTAGGAAAACGTCAATATATCCGCAAGCAACGATTGATGTAGAGGCGAGAGAGAAAAGTGTGAGAGATAGCAGTGAACATTTTTTTAGCGAGACGAAATCTTTAAACCAAGTCTCGTACAGGTCGTTGCTTCATCGGCAACTGCTCCGGGGACAGTAAAAAAAAGGAAATAAAACGAATTAATAAAGGAGCGTATTTGCTGTGTAGCCAAAAACTTGCAAATTGAATTTTCAGCCACTCCTTCGGTGTGACTGCTGCTACAATTTCATATTTTAGCGGTTGCTTTGCGATAGAAATGTTTCCCATGCACCTGTTTAATGAATTCACCTAGACATTTTTGGTCCCTTTCATAATCTTGTTACAGTTTCCAAAGGTCTTAGGTGCTCCTATTTGTGTTATATTTTCTTGTTTTTAATGTGGTATACAGGATGAGAATTTGCTTGGTGCATTTACTGCGTTCCATTGTTATATGTCAAAATTTTAAAGAAATTAGGTACTACTCTTCATCGTTATGAATCCACTCGGGAGGTCTCCCTAAACCTATTGGTACGTTGATTATTAATCATTCGGCCTATCCACATATATAGCTACTTTTTGCAGCACCTGAGGTGTTCTTTCACCTGTCGAGACGGGAACTTTGCAATCCAGAGGTGCTCCGTATATGGTTACAAGTCGAGATATCTTGGTACATTGAAGACCTAGTTATGTGTTACTTATATTCAGTGCTCCAGCCACCTCTGTACTCAGTCTGTAGACCCGAAGTCATCACTATTATTATGCTGCAGCTGGAGCAGGTTATTGGATCGTAACAGACATCTTATTGGCCTGTGATCAGCTCCATATTACTCACTAACTCAAGATTGATTAGGGCCGAGTGTTCTTTATTGCTCTTGCTGTCGCTCAACGCCCTTTTGTCTTGTATGANCAGCTGGAGCAGGTTATTGGATCGTAACAGACATCTTATTGGCCTGTGATCAGCTCCATATTACTCACTAACTCAAGATTGATTAGGGCCGAGTGTTCTTTATTGCTCTTGCTGTCGCTCAACGCCCTTTTGTCTTGTATGAAAGCAGCGTACGATGAGCGCGTGGGTTTTCTTTGCGTCTGAGCTGTCCTGCTCTTGGGTACGTTGAACCCTGTTTGTCTTGTGTAAGAGCTACGTAGAATGAGCTCGTGTGCCACCATTGCATCTGCGCTGTATTTTTCTTTCTTCATTGGGCTTACTTGTACTGAACAGTTTTGGCGTGTGTGAGAGCAGGGTATGATGAATGCGCATGTCTCCGTTACATTTCAGCTATTCTATTAATCGATTCAATGCTCTTACTTATACTGAATAATAAGCGCGTACGATTTAGGCCTCCATTACATGTGCCTTTTTTTATTTGGCCATTCACTGCTCTTACTAGTGCTGACCCTTCAATATAGGATTCTTCACTGCGCTCGAGGCCTGTGAAGCACTGACCCATCTCACTATATGCACGTTTAATAACCCGGATAAAATTTCTCACCGAGCTCTCGAGGCTCCAGTAATCAAGGAGACATTTCTCAAAGTCTTCAATCGGTCACTGAACACGGAAAAATTTCCGCGGGGCTGGAAGCTCGCGATCGTGATTCCAATGTATTACAATGAGGAACGAGGTCTTATTTTGGTAATAACCACAACTATCGAACGATTTGTTGAAGAAGCACGTCACTGACCTCTTAGGGATGCACCAGCTCATTTCCGATGTTGAACTTAGTTTCCAGGAAGCAAGAAACTATCTACACAATTTACTGGCTGTGTTTTCACGCTTTACAGGGATTTTTTACTGCGAGCGTGAAAGTAATAGATCTCATTTTCTTGGAATTTTCAAAACTGTTTTAACGAAGTTCTTAATCTATGCCTAATAAGAAAACCCAAGTCCTGGGGCGTTCAGGAAGACGATATCCTCGCGCTGGATCCATGCAGGGCTCACTGGCTGCAGGCAACGATTGCAACCCCAGGCGCGACAAGAGACTAGATTCCTGCCTCATTTGGGGTTTCACAAGGGAGTGTAGTTGGTCCACTTCTGAAAATTATCTATGAACGATCTTAATCTTAATATTCTTAGTGACGTTTGTTAATTGGCGAATGACACTAAACTCGTTCACTGAGCCCTATGGACCACGACTGCTGGGTTTCAGGTAAACCTCACTGCTTCAGTCTTAACCAGTGGTCGGTGATGCATATTTGACCGAGTAACGTCAATGCCTGGCTAAAGTTGAAAGATACTGAGCTAGTATCTGATACTTAGCAACATGGCCTGAAAATAGCTACCGTCAGCTGTTTAAGATATATAAAAACACAAGCTGGTTGGTACGAGGGTAGAAAGGCAAGGTCCTGGGACTCACTACTAACGATTTTCGGTATAGTTCCGAAACGATGCTCGAGGTTAATGAAATACGGTACCTATGGCTGCAAATCTCGAAAAAAATTGTGGTTTCTTCCACCCAATTGTTTCTCGAAATTCCATCAGAAAAGAAGAATGCCTGGACTCTTCATGTTGCGAAATTCACTTGGGTTGTACCATACGTACTACTAGTTCTGAACCCCATTCGTGGCATCAAAGGGACTACGGGGAAAACACTGAGATGCCGTGGCATACACAAAGTCATCCTCATTTGCAAGCCAATAGGTAAAGAGAAAGTTTCTCAGAGCGGGAGAAAACACCGAATTGGAATGATAACAACCCTGGTATAGCGCACATTACCAAGCTGACACGAGTGCGTCCTTCCAAGATATGAAACAGGACATTCAGAAGATAGAAAATTTCTTACAAACAATGTATCAAAAGATGCTGTCAATCGAAATTTACATGGAAAAAGGACAGAAAGGAATTCAACAGTCGACTAGGCACCCATCACATCAGGGAAATCCAGCACAAATGTGGATAAGAGGTTAAATAAACCCAAACCAACCATCGAAACGATGCAATGACCCAAAAGTACTAATGACTAGCCAAACATGAAATAGATTTAATATGGTCAATATTCAAAGTCTATACACAAAAAACTACAGAAAGCAACTAATACTTAGAGACATTGCTGATGAAGCAATTTCACTGTTCTTAGCAATTATTATTATTATTATTATTATTAAATCACACCAGGTTGGCGACGTAGGAACGGAGAAACTCCATGAGGTTAACAAACCCCCACGCGACCAGCCCAGCGGGTGGAGAAAACAAAAGAAAGAAAAATAGAAGATCCGAGTTCACAGAATAGCTCTGTGTACAGATCGTTTAAAGCTGCCAATACCAGTACCAGCAAAGACAGAGCCATCAAGACCATTCCAAACATCCACATACGATGGGAAAAACGAACGGGAAAACTGGCCCGTACGGCACTGTAACGGTTCCAAGGCAAACTCACGAAGAGCACCAGTCCGCCGAGTATACCTCACCCGAACAAATGGATCCGGAAGAAACTCAGACAGTGGATGACTGGGGCAGTTATAGATTTTATACAAAAAACAGACTCCACCAACTCTGCGACGATGCGCCAGATCACAGGGCACAACACCACCCAGCATGAACGCACATCGATGAACTACTTTGTCAAGCAAACACAGATGGCAATCGGCAGCAGAATCCCAATTACTGAAACGCACTTTAATAGGAGTATTGTTGATGCTGAGGTCAAAATGGAAAACTATACGTTGCACAGGTGTGACCGCGAAAACCGTAAATGCGGCGGAGTAGCGTTGAATGTGAAAGTACAGCTTGGCTCACACTTTAGACAGAAATTCTCGAATAGCATGTGTGAAGTTCTAATTGTAAAAATAGATAAAATTAAACTGGTTTGTTGGGTGTGCTATCGACCGCCAAAATGTGCTTTTGAGAAATTTGCAGAGCTGCTCGACAATATTCACACACATTGCAGCAGACTTGATAGTAAGTATAGTGTAACAATTACAGGTGGCTTCAACTTTCCATTCCTAAAATGGCTACATCCAGACGTGCCCGATGGAACAGGTAGTTTTATATTTAACAAAAAGTTTTCGTGCATAGTAGATGAGAGAGAACGAGTACTATCTTTACTACAGGTAATGGAACAACTTTCGTTAGTGCAGACAATTACTTCGCCAACAAGAAAAGATAACATCTTTGACCTCTTTTTTTTCAGAATACCGAATATTTAAAGAATATCAGCGCCCAAGATACAGCTAGCTTTGTCTGATCACAAACTCATTGATTTTACAACCCAGTTCAGTAGCTATGAATCGAGTCACTCAAAGAATAATGGGAAAATGGCATAAATAGTCTGAGATTTAAATGCATTCAATAATCAAATTAGGAAGGTTGGAACGATGAGCTGCGGTCAGTGAACCGGAACGCTTTTCTAAATGACTCTACTCAAAGTGAAACAATGAATGAAATGTTCGAAAACGTTCTGTTGGAAAAGTGCGTGAAATATGTACCTACCACCGGCTAGGAGGGAATGTCCTAAAAATTGCCGCCATAAATTCCGCAAAAGCTTACTAAAGAAAAGAGCCAGATTGATCAAATGCCAAACGTCATCGTGTACATTACAGCAACAAAAAACTGGTAAAAACTGGAAGAGACTGAACATAAACTTGCAAAATCTCATGATGAAGAGAAACAGGAAAAAGAACTGCAAGCCATCAACAAGATAAAAAAACGGTAAATACTTCTTCTCCTTTGCATCTAATTACGCGTCTCTGAAAACAAAAATAGGACTGTCATTGGACGAAAATGGATCAATGACTGATAACGATCAGGAGATGAGTGAAATACTGAGCCGTCGATACCAGAAAGTTTTTGGCCAAAAAACCAGTAACCCTAATGTTCAAGTATTAGAAGCAACTGATAACTACCTAATGAATTTTGAATTCACGCAACTAAGCATTGAATGAAATTAGCGAGAACAGTGCTTTGGGCCAGATGATGTTCCTGCAAAAATCCTCAAAATGTGCAAGCTAAGCATTTCTTACCCGCTCTACCTCATGTGGCGCAAATCATTGGGCGATGGTGTTATACCAAGCACCTATAAACACTCGATCATTACCCCAATCCCCAAAGCCGAAAATAGTATAGAACCAGCTACCTATAGACCTGTCTCATTAAAGAGCCACGTAGTGAAAACATTTGAGAGTGTGTTCCGTAAACACCTAGTGCACCATCTAGAGAGTAATGACCTACTGACATCAAAACAAGACGCTTTTCGGCAGAAACGTTCCACTACTTCACAATTGTTGGAGCATTATGATTCCATCGTAGAGACATTGTGCCAAGGAAAGAATGTGGACGTAATCTACTTAGATTTTGCTAAGGCTTTTGACAAGGTTGATCACGGAATCTTAAAGTTGAAACTTTCCCGCATGGGTATCCGTGGAAAATGTCGTCGGTGGCTTGAAGCATTCCTGTCAAATAGAACCCAAAGGGTAATTGTCAACAACAAAGCCGATACTCAGTGAAGTACCTCAAGGCACCGTGCTTGGGCCTGTTCTCTCTCTCATCATGATCAATGACATGGGGTACGGATGTAACTATGCGGTCTCTTCATCATTTACTGACGATACACGAATACTAGCAGCTGTGCAATCTGTGGAAGACGTGCTGTCTCTGCAGCGAGGTTGGGAAACAATCTGCCAATGGTCGGTATAAAATAATATGACCTTTAATGAAGCAAAATTTGAACTGCTAAGATACGGTAAAAATCAAACACTTTTTGAATCCACGCAATATACCACCAGCGATGGGCATGAAATTGAGAAAAAAACAGGTTTGAGAGACCTCGGAGTGAGAATGCAAGACGACGCTACGTGTGATTAACATATCGCTAGAGTTATCGCTTTGGGAAAAAGATGGAGTGGATGGGTTTTACGAACTTTCTCGTCACGTGAAGGAGATATAATGCTCACACTATGGAAGCAATCAATTTTTCCGAGAATAGAATACTGTTCTCCACTTTAAGGGCTAAGTACAAGAAAAAAGCTAGAACAACTTGATGGTATCTAACGATCGTTCACGGCCAGAGTTGGAGGCATGCAGGAGTACGATTACCACAAACGGCTTAGCTGTCTCGACTTGCATTCAATACAACGAAGATTCGAGCGATTTACTATCATATATGTTTGGAAAATTCTGGAACGTATCACTGTGAATGTGAATGAGCGGACTGTCGCCAGACACTCTGAAAGAACTGGAAGGACTTGTGATACACGCATCCCAAGCAGAGATGGTGAAAAATCTGTGGCCACAAAATATTCTAATAGCTCCGCTGTACGAGGAGCAAGAATGTTTAACAAAATGCCTCGGCATATTCGAAACCCCACTGATATCGAAACTGTTGAGCTCAAATATTTACTGGATTCTCATTTAAGAAGAATATCAGATAATCCAGTGGTCAGCGGTTACGTGCACTGTGGAGAGGATTCGCTGCTGGCTGCTGCTTAGGGCGATCCGAAGCCTACGCGGTGACTTCTATCTGGGAATGGGCTTTTATTGCCCTCTGTCTAATGTGATCCAATCTACTGAATGCTGTTTTGTCAAGTGTTAAAGCAGCGTATGATGAATGCTTGGACCACTGTAACAGTATGTTGTTCTACTGTTCCATTCATTGTCCTTATTGTACTGCATGATCTTCTGATCTGGTAGCGAGAGCAGCGTGTTAGTCTGCTATGCCTTCTGAATGTCTGCTTCACATCTTAGTATTATTGTAACGAATGAAAGTCGGTTCACTCGATAAACTGTTGCCGTTTTTTTAACACTTCTAACATGCAAATGCTTCTCTCTGTCGTTTCAAACAAAAATGTGAATGTGTTATAAGATTTTATAAATGTTAGCCGGTAAATTAGTTTGGTTAACAAGTGTCGCTATAGCAAAATCTCGGAGGTTTCATTATATTTAAAGTGAATAGCATATCAGACAGCTGTGCAGTTTCTATCATTTGAACGGACGCAGCGTCGACTTCGAAGTTTGCGATGTACGAACATCAGGAAAAGTGCTATCGTGTGAACCAGGCTCTACAGTCCGCTGGTGAGGAAGCAGTAGTTTCCTCATTTATTCCTGTTGTAACAAGAATATTCTTGCAGTATCGCACTTACGTAACTCTGGTACCTGCCATCCATCACTAAAGTATTAATACATTGAACTCTTAATTAAATCTGCGGAGCGCGTGCTCTCTTCCATAAGCCATCCGTCAGTTGGCATCATGAGCCGTGTCCCGTCTAGCTCTTCCTTCAGAAAATTCTGTCTAAAAACTTGCAGGTATTTACTAAAATTTCATCGTCATTCTTAGTGCAGCGTGCATAATTTGCTCTGAAATATGTGCATCTACAATGTACGGAGATACGGGGGGTGAAAATGACGCTTTACTTCAAAATATAATTCTGCATTGAGTAAGTGACTGCGTCATCTGAACAATAAGGGCCAATACGCCACTATTGTAAAAAATAATACAACTAGGGAAAGCTACTTCTGTTATTACTTACTCGAGTACTTTATTTACAAGGTGACCTACAGTATATGTTAGATGTGAGATGTACGCTTCTGTGGTGGTGGTGGTAGGCACTTGCTCGTTATGGTAATGGTTTCGGAGAAAAGTTTTTGAACTGCATTGGCGCCATTGCTTTGAAGACGCGCGTGGACCGCATTGGGAAGCAGGTTGAAGGATTTACCTTACTGTGAGTTTTTGTTTCGTTTTTGTTAGACCTGAAAGTATACAGTCGTCAACGCACGACCGGATTGTGTCTATGACTTATGAATTTCTGTTGATGCACCAAACAAGTTTCATGTGTCATGAGTTATGTGCTGTATTGATGATGACTTCTTTACACTATAGGCCACTTACTGGTCATTAGTGAAGGTTCTAACGAGTGTCCTTTTTGCTTTGTAAAGAACTGTTATTTGTTCTGTTGATTCTCAAATTTCCTACGTGTACTACTGTTAGACTAATGAAGATATAAATATTTACATAAAAACATTACTGTAGGATGCGAACTCCAAATTCTTGGAAGTTTTACAGCGTACTGTCAACATTTCAGGATACGAAACGTATATTTTACCTACGATGTGCTAAAATAAACGTACCGTATTCCGTGACTCGCGGCTCAGTACTCATGAGTGTAAGGGTTAAGACTATATGTATGCAGCACAAACTCGTCCAAGACTATGGACCAGATTCGGTATCGCAAATCTTTTAGAAAAATAGCACCGTAGCGGGACGCTGGGTTGAAGGCTTCATTGGAAAGATTTACCGCTTTCACGGGCGCCTCCAGAGCTCCACGGGCCTCGCCAATGGCCAATTGAATAAATATGAGCCTTGCCTCAACCTGCCCAGATTTCCTGCGCAAAATCCAAGGTACCGGCAGGGAGAAGGTAAAACTATTAATGAGGGTTGTAAAACTTCATGAAGGGGCCATGATGACGACATTCTCTCGACTCGAGCTGTGATGGACGAACTTAGTACAGTGCAACGAAAAACGCCAGCGCCGGGCGATTACGACGGTAGTTTCTGAGCCATTTTTGGGCACGCCACCTAGGGCGAAATGAAGACAGCTTAGGAAGGATCGTGCTCGCACTTTTTTTTTTTGAGCTTATGACCTGAGGTCGTCGTATACCTCGCATACGAGCAGGGCTTGCGCTGTTTTACCATTAAAAGTATGACTCGTTTGTAGGAACTTTGCTCACCAATTAGAAAACAGTAATTTTCTAAAACATTGGACCGTCAAAGTACTTCGAGGCGAATAGCCTCTTCTTCTTCTTTGCCGAAAATTATCACAAACGACCGGCGCAGAACTACAGTATATGTTCAGTGGCTTTTACATGACTGAGTAACAATGTTTGAGCCAAGGTTGCAAAAAAACATGCTAGTATTTTTGTTTAAAAAAAAAACTGTAGTTTTTTTGCTTATTTATTTTTTTAATATCTTGTTGTTTTTTATAGTTCTAAGAACTTTATCCAACATTTAAAGGGTTTTCTGCTTTGTAAACATGTAGCTAGCTAATCATCAACAATCTTAGTTACTTCATTTCAACGTCCAATTGTAGAAGAATGATTTTAAGAAAAGGGGTTAAGAGAAAGCAGTTAGCAGAGTACTTGTATTTGCTATGGCTACATTTAATATCCAAACTGCAGAGATGCTATGATTTATAATTGCAACATAAAATTATTTGAAATACTTAAAAACGCATCAAATTACAAAACGGCAAAGCAAACTGGCAAGTGCGGTAGCGGAGTGCAGCTGACGCAAGGAAAACGGGCAAAATGCGGAACAGTGTGCAGTTGAGGCAAAGAAAACGGGTAATTGCGGTTCGTTACCGTACAACTTGACAGAAATAGCTAGCTACTACTATGGTTTTCTCTGGCCGTGTTACTCTGTTTTTTGCTAATAATTCTTTAACGAATTGTCGGATCACTATGGTATTTCAACCAAAGCCTATTTCACGGCTACCTAATTTATGTCCCTCATAGAATAGTACTATATGTGTTTACAGAAGAGTTTACTCGTGAAATATTAAGCCTATATTAAGCTGATGCCAGGAAGTCACTTCAACACATTCGAACTACGCCCAATTGTTCAAAGAAAACTGGAAAACCGAACAAAGCAACAGATCATTATTGGAAGAGGTTACCGCGAGCTCAGCCAAATTGCCATAGAGACACCGAACATTAGCATACAAGATGCGGCAGGAGCGAAACCCATAACCACGAGGACTAGGGTTCATTACTACGCCCGGATAGCGAACTATCAGGTAAAAAAAAATAGATGAACAGACATCATAAGCAAAGGATATTTTCAAATATTACAAAACAAAACAAATCGGCAGTCATGATAGCTACGAAAGCACCCAGCTATCCACGCTCCGTAGACTCTGCCTTCATCAGTACGGGCTTTGGCCGAAAAGAAGAAGAGCAAGGAAAGGAAAAGAGCAGCAGGTGGTACTACATGATGGAAGAGAGAGAGAAAGGGAGGAGCAGACTGCAGAAGACTGAGTACCTAGCTATGGCACCAGCATGTTCATCTCCTCTCGAGCTCACCTTCTCAGCAGGAACTGCGGCCAGCTGCAACATCCCCTGCGGAGAAGGCATTCGGCACCCTTGGGTTTGTAAGGCTCTTATTGTCGAGGTAAATTGCCCGCCAGAATATACGATGATTATTTCGTTTTGGCGTCAGTGAAGATTGGTATAGAAAGTTGCACTAGTGAAATGTGTAGTTGTTTCGTTTATTTGTAAGTCCTGGGAATTACCAGTTAATTCTTTTTTACGTTTATCGGGCTTGAGCTGTTCACGACACTAGTTCAAATTCATTACAGCAGCAAAAACACAGGCTGCTTAGATGGACAATGTGTGACAAGAGCATGATCATATGAATCGTGCAGGTGGTCCGACTTGTCTGTTTCCAAACAGAAGCGGATATTTAAACGCTCGACAAAATTTTGGCCTGCAATAGCCACGAAAATTTTGAGTGTGGCCTCCGACAGATACGGAAATGTTTCGTGTGACGCACATCCTGACAGAGAGAGCTTGTGCGTGCTACGGCAGATATGAAAGGCTTGTGTGTACTATGACAGGTGCGGAGGATTGTCTCTGCACTTCAGCAGACACGGAAGACTTGTGTGTTACTATGGCGGACGCGAAGGGCTTGTGTGTTACGTACAACAAACGCTAACCATATGAGGACGTACGCGCCTGCATGTGTAACGTGCAGCAGACACGGAGGGCGTAGGCGTGTGCCTGTGACCTGCAGCAGGCCCACCGGTCCCAAATCACGGGTTGGGAGCCGCTGCCTGACGTCTCCGTCAAAAGAAATTGACGCTTGGNGCGATGCACGTGAGGCAGCCGAACGAATGTGGGGCTCAAACGTCAACTTTGGGTCAAAATTAACACCCAAGATTACCAAGTCATCAACCACAGGAAGTGATACACCATCCAGCATGAGGGTTTGTGTGAGGCCCTTATTGTCGCAGGCAAAGGGCCCGCCAGAATATACGATGATTATCTCGTTTTAGCGTCAGTGAAGTTTGGTATAGAAAGTTGCTCTGGTGAAATGTGTAGTTGGTTCGTTTATTTGTAAGTCCTGGGAATTACCAGTTAATTCTTTTTTACGTTTATCGGGCTTGAGTTGTTCACGACACTAGTTCGAATTCATTGCAGCAGTAAAAACACAGGCTGCTGGGATGGACAATGTGTGACAAGAGCATGATCATATCAATCGTGCAGGTGGTCCGACTTGTCTGTTTCCAAACAGAAGCGGATGTCCAAACGCTCGACAAAATTTTGGCCTGCAATAGCCACGAAAAGTTTGAGTGTGGCCTCCGACAGAGACGGAAATGTTTCGTGTGACATACAGCCTGGTAGAGAGGGCTTGTGTGTGCTACGGCAGGCATGAAAGGCTTGTGTGTACTATGACAGGTTCGGAGGGTTTGTCTGTGAACTCCAGCTGACACGGAAGGCTTGTGTGTTACTATGGCGGACACGAAGGGCTTGTGTGTTACCTACAACAAACACTAACTACATGAGAACGTACGCGTCTGCATGTGTAACGTGTAGCAGACACGGAGGGCGTAGGCGTGTGCCTGTGACCTGCAGCAGGCCCACCGGTCCCAAATCACGGGGTGGGAGCCGCAGTCTGACGTCTCCGTCAAAAGAAATTGACGCTTGGCTGGCGGCGGGGGGGGGGGCGCTGGCGGGCAGACGGGCAATCACGCTTTTGTGAGGCCCAACGGAGGCCTTTCACAGCCTCCCCAATCTCTGTCATAAGCTTTAGAAATATGCAGAATTATTTTAGGTCCATCGCCTCGTAGTTTCTTTCAAATAAATTGAGACCAGCGGTTTTTGAGTTACCTTGAGCTTGAGCAAAAAGAAGTAATCGATTTGAAGACGGAAAGTGGTCAGTGCTGAATGCTAATTTTTATCGGGTAGGATTGTAATGTCCGGGTTTGTATTTTGAGAGTTTGACTTTATCTCTGAGTCTTCCGAACCTACAGTATTTACATACAACCAGTGACGAATTGTTTGTAATTTTTTTTTAATATTCACAGTCATTAAAATATCTGTTTCCTACTACATGCCACCTTCTGTTCATCTCTTTTTCCGTTGCAGCAGTCTATCCTTTTCATATTTTCTTAGAATCTTTTTAGTAAACACATGTAATATATTCTCCTGATATTGTACCGAACCTGTAATAAATGTGCAAATAAATTTAGTATGGCTTTCGTCACAACATCACGCGAATTTAATCACAAAATAGAATATATAGAGGTAACTCATCAGTGGCACTGATATGTAGTTACCAGATTTTTTTAAATGATAAACAGTATTAGTTACCTTTAGTTCAACTCTATATAAGTAAAGAGCCAAACTAGCGTACGATTGGGATGCGATACGGAGTGAGAATTCAGTTGCTGTTTGTAGAACATTCCTGCCCTGACTATACACCCGTGGCAAAGCCTAAAGTAGCGAACTCGCTGTCAAACTGTTTTTTTGTGATGCCCGTTAAATATGAAAATGATACCGTTAAGAAGAAATGAAAAAGAGAAAGAAACGTCACGCAAAACCGACCAGAACTCTACTCACGTGGTAGCCACATGGAGCCTAACTAGAAGCGAGGTAGTCAAAACTTTGTCCCGATTTACATAAAAAAATATATAAAAAAGTATGGGGCCAGTGTGGTTTAGAGGTGGCAAAATTACAGACGCCGCGTGCACCCATCTATTCTGTTTTGGTCTGTGGGATCATGGATATCTAGGACAATGAAAATGCTGGAATCATATTCACTGCACATTTTGCTGCGTGAAGTAATAACGACAAATTTATTGCTTATAGCGCAGTACAGTATATTAATTTAAGAAAAAGGACCAATCCAAAAGGCCAAAATGTGGAAAAGATTGGTTACCAGTGTTCTGGCTAATCAGCCTAGGGTCTGTGACTCGTTGGTATTGTTATCAAATATGCTTAATCAACAAAGTTTTTTACACTTTATTAATTTTTCATGTAATAACATTTTCCTCGTCTTTCACTGTAAAGTAAGTCTTGTAGGGGCCTTTGTCGAAGTGCGTAAATTTAAAATATGTACACATTTTATAGCGAATACTACAAAATATAAATATAGCTTGTCATTTTCATTTAAAAGTTCGTATTTTAGGTAAAGTAATTTTGTTTACAAGACTAGTGTTTTTCTGTGACTTGAAAGCGGCGTGCCTAGTTATAGTTAATTACTGTTTTCTATATAGTTTCGCATTCTATGAATCACCTTCATTGCTGTACTTCCTTCATGGTGTTACAGTGCTGGACCCACGAAACGCAACAAATAGAGTACAGTATTGCTGTACCGGAAGCAGAAGCGTTTAGTGTATGTGAAAGATTAATGAGTTAATAAAAATATTAATTTCAGCTAGACTAGACTATTACAGACAAAGGCCTTAAGGCTATTTGAGCGAAGAACGAATTGAATTTCTGAGGACACTACTGAAGTTTACCTAGGACTTGCTAAAAAAGACGTTCATATTAAATTCATAGCAGTGGTAAAACTGCTATTGTCTGATAGTGTTCTTTTAGGTTTGATGAATTTCAGCCACTTAACGAACATATGCTTTCCTGCCAATTTTTTCAACGCTGTTCTTCAACCAACGCAGTGCGTTACGATATGCGTCTACTTCGGTCAACGCTGTTGGTATAACTGCTTATTGCACAATAAGCTCTTTTATTTCATTAACCTTAAAATATTTGTATCTAGAGCGGGATCAATTTGTTTCGTCGTAATTTTTAAACAGCGGTATAGAGGTTGCGTCATCACGAAAGTCTACGGAAATGACAACCAGTATTTAACTTACATTAAACCAGAATACATTGCTAGCTAGTGATTAGCAGAGCGCAAGTTTGTGGCGCCGAAGATCGCCCTATTAAAAAAAAAACGGGGCTATTTAAAGGAAAAAAACTGCTCAATAAACATTATGCTTATGGCCCTATGAGTAGCCAATATCGATGCATTAATGACTGCTATTTCTTTTAAAGACTTCCCCGCCCAAAAGTGGCACCATTGCGCTCGCTAGCTGCTTCCAGGACTCCCAGACAGTTAATTATGTGCCATAAAATTTTTCAGTAATTCTCTTGAGCGAACGGCTCTAGGATGAAGTACTCCATGGCAAGCATAATCCGCTGAGAATAATGGGATCTTATGTAGAAAGCGCCATTCTCTATGTAATTAGGCTCGACACTGATATATTTTACGTAAACGGCATATCTGGCAAGGTTTAAGAAGCTTTCTAAGGTTTATCAGAAATTCTATCGTTCTTTGTTTTCTCGCTGAAGAAGGCGTCGGCTCTGTGTTATCATTTAGCTGGTATAAGTTATAATTACCAGGACTCCATCAGGGATTACACCAACATCTCTGGGTCTCGATAGCTGTGTCACTGAACTAAGTTTATATATCTTTTCTCTGTGCTTCAAATTTAGCAGCGAAGGTCTGACTGCTTCGTATTTTAATGCTATTGAATTTTTATTTGTGTTTATTACAACAGTAATATGGAATCATCAAACTGTACTTGTTGTTACGTACTGTCTAGCAAGGATGAATGTTTGCAATGTTCTTTTAGTGTTTGGCATTACTAGAGTGCCTATGCTAGTGTTTTGCTGTGCCGCTCAAACTGATGAACTGGACAGCATATCGAATTAATTGGCTTCGTCTGACGGTGTTCTCAACACAACAGCAAGCCGAGGGAGCACCAATGATATTAGTGTTGAATATCTGCCCTAACGGCCTCATTATGCCATGTAATTAACACGCGAGTTTCTAATATTCACAAAGAGCTATCAAAATTCCAGCAGCGTAGTGCTGTTCGCTTTGTGTTGGAATTATCGCTGAGCTGAGCTGCACTGTACAGAGCGACAGTGCATGCATGGCCCTCAGGACTGCTGCCCGCGCTGTTACCTTCATGGATGGAAGCGATCAAGTTGATGGTATTTCATTTGCGCAATTAGGCGTCCGACATCAGATTACCAATGGCCATTTGAAAACGAAGGGCAATGGGAAAATTTGGGATAAATGGATGGCCGCAGCCTGTGCGCTTGCTGTTCCCACCCCTGGTGTCATGTAACAGTTTGGGTGCTGGATACTAAATTGCGGTAATTTCAAATGCAGGCAGGCTTTTCCATGCAGTCTGTGCTTCTCAGTAAGCCTACGTTTTTTTAAACGCTTGCTCCAATAATATTTATTTTTGCTCACAGCTTTGCCGATCAGGTATGCTTCGCGTATACAGTACCGTCCAAAATTAAGGAACAAATTTTCAAAATGATATAACTTTTCTCTAACCATGCCAAGTACTTCTTCTTTTGCACGCTACTAGCCAGTAAGATGTTGATTATTGTATTATAATTTAAGACATGTATGAGGGATAATAAAAAAGTTATGAACAAAATGTTTTTCTCTTGAAATTTATAACGTCCAAAACTAAGGTACAAAAAAGAAAAATTTAGTTAATTTCTTATTCAGTCCGTATTTCTTAATTTACATAGAAGACAAAGTTTGACACTGCCATTTGTAAGGATTGCTGTTCGTTACATGATGGCACCAAATCAGAAAGTTGATTATATCCTGCGACAAGACATCATCAAGTTGCACAAGAATTATTTCACAAATAGAGAAATTTCTAAGAAGGTAAACCGTTCGAGAAGTGTTGTGAGCAGAATAGTGAAGTCGTACGATGAAAACGGCTGCATTGGTGCCCCTAAAAAAGCCGGCAGGCCCCGTAAAACGTCAGTTAAAGAGGACAAAGTCATCCAGCGCACGTCACTGAAGGATCGTTTCAAGTCCTCAGCTGCGATGAGTAGGGAAATGAATTACGCAACATATATGAACGTCTCACGCCAGACCGTTTCTCGGCGCCTTCAAGAAATAGGGTTATTTGCAAGACGCCCACAGAAGAAACCGCTTGTGAGTGCCAAGAACAAAAAGAAAAGAGATCAGAGTTTGCAAACAAGCATGTAAACTGGTCCCATGAAAATTGGGCTAGAGTATTTTTCAGTGATGAAAGCAAGTTCAATTTGTTTGGTTATGACGGTAAGAACTTTTTTAGAAGATGTGGAGGTGAGAAATTAAGTTTAAGTTTAAGAAGACTTTGAAGTTTAGCGGCGGGAGCGTGATGGTTTTCGTTATGTTCTCTAGTCAAGGAACATCGCCTCTCGATCGTTTGCAGACCTGTGTGAATGCTCAGGTGTATAAAAATCTGTTGGAAGGCATTGTCGTGCCTAATATTGTAAACTCAGGTGTCCCCGTCCCTATCTTCATGCAAGACAATGCCCCCTGCCACAAGGCAAAGATAGCCATGGGTTACCTTGAGCAGCAAGATCTCGAAGTTATGAATGGGAAACCACAAAGTCCTGACCTAAATCCAATCGAGAATCGTTGGAAAACACTAGGAGTGAAAGTTATTGCAAGAAACCCTATCAATACGGAAGATCTTTGGATGAAACTTCAAGAGAAATGGGCAAAAATTACTGTTGAAGAATGTCAGAGTCTCATTCGGGCATGTAGTCGACGATGTGCAGCTGTAATCGAAAGCAAAGAACTATTTACCATATATTGATTGTTCACCACCAGTTTGTTAGATATTTCTAGCAAAATGCATCTAAATGCATTCTTTCTTGTTTATCCCTTAGTTTTGGACGTCATAACTCTTTCAAGAGAAAAGCTTTTCGTTCATAACTTTTTATTATCCTCCATAGATGTCTGAAATTTTAACACAATAATCAACATCTTACTGGCTAATATTGTGTAAATATGTGCCTGTAGTTTAGATTATTTTTAAGGCTGAGGCCATGCAACAAGAGAGGTCTTGCTTGGCTGTACGACTCAATAGGGATGCGTGACTCAACTCACGCACTCACCGCTCTCTGTGAATTGTCACAAGATGAAAATACTGAGGCTCTCAAATGACAGACATTTTACATATTAGTTCATCCTTGTGCTATTTATTGTGACTCGCTGCCCACACAATAGAGTATGATCAATGCACGCTAAGCCATGCAGGCGTCTCTCCTTTGTGACTGAGCCTCACTGCCGTCCGTTCATTGCAGTGGAAGACGACGATGAATTCTTTCCCAGAACAGGCGTCTCTCTTTTTGTCGGTTTCCACAAAAAGCAACGCCACGGATTTGCTTTAACCCTAAAGAATCTCTATGGGTAAGAAATACCCATGTTTTGCCTGTCGATAGGTATGTATTGCTGTTTCCTAGGGTTATGCCAGGCGTCCGTACTTTTTACCACATGATTCAGTGGAGTACCACGTTATTGTGGACCACAGTGTACGTTCTTTAAGAATACATGACCTTTCCATTAGTTTAACATGAGAGGGTATAGTACCGAGTGGCTCATAGTTAGGTGCTCTTTCTCAAGTGGGTTATACTTGAATACTTGGAGTCTTCATAAAGTTTGTAAACTCGTTTTATCAGTATTTCTGCTATCTAATCTGTTGTGTTAACTCTTCAGTAGCGAATGTTGTTAGCGCATCGAAAACGGCAAGAGTTAATGTGTAAAACACGGAAATATCCAGCCTTGGTATGCCTATATTCAGCAGGAAATAAGTTTGCATCGTTACTACTTGTGTTGTCACGAACGCACACACTGGCTGCGTGATCGTCTGCCGTTCTTTCCTGATATACACAGTTTTTTACTCATTTTTAAATTCTTGCTGCAGAATTGCTGGAATGGCTCAATCTGCTTTTTGGTCTATTGTAGTTTTCTATCATTGAATCTCTAATTTATTCTACGAGGGTTGTTTTTGAAGTTCGTAAATTTTTTGGAATTCTGGGGTTGGGCGCTGCAGTCGGCATTCCGCATGCGTGTGTGCTGTTTACCAACGTACAGCTTTTGGTAAGCCACAATAGCGCCACTGTAAAACATGCGACTGAGTGAACATTTAATATTAAGTACTTAAAATGGCGGCCTGTGAAATACGATCTGTGATTCATCTGCTTGGTGCTAAGGATGTGAAAGTGGCTGCTGAAGTTCATCACTTAGATTAGTGAAGTTATTATTATAACTGGTGGAATTGTACGGAGATAGGTAAGAGCTTTTAAAAAGTTTACAAGAATGTTCATGATGAACACCAGGTGATAGACTTCTATGAAGAGGGGATTAAAAAACTGCTTTGACTATACGATCAGTAATTACCTAAAAAAATAACCCTCGTATGAGCACGAGCGTACTTCATTATGGACATATCCAACAGGGCTGTTTTTCTATGAGAAACAGTTTTTTTAATTTTCTTCCTCATATAAATAAAGAGGGAAAGAGCTATGCTGTGATTGCGTAATTAAGTGCTTCCATTATCTTAATGGTATATGAAAAGCTTTCCATAACCAGAGCTCAAGAATGGCATATCCATATGGTGAGTGACTGCAATAGGGTCTGTGCTCGTTATGTAGACAAGATTAAAAATATGATGCTGGGAGGTGTATTGTCGAACCTCGAACAAACCTGTCAGTTTACGAATTAGGGTAATAAATTTATGTGCAGCAACGTTCAGTAAGTGCATTTGGTATTTGTGGTATACTATTGACGACGTCTCTTCTGCACCAACCTCACGTATAACGTTTCTTACGTCCAGGCACTGACGGCCTTCATACAGCTAACGTGATTGGGTGTTCTAACGTTTTTTTGCGCTCAGACACTGACGATTTCCGTGCAGCCAACTTCACTAGACGTGGGTATACCTGCGGTATGCAAACCACACTTCTCTCTTCAGCTCACCCGCCGCAGCGTAGCGCTACCTCGTCCGATTTATCAGGGCCGCCGAACAATCAAGGCAAATGAGTTGGAGTTTCCACTCTTTCTGTTGGCTAATTTTGGAGCTTTTGTGCTTAGGTCTTGGAAACTCCAATCGATACATGGATGGTGATTGGCGCTGCAGTCTTCCTGCAGCATCGGCTACGTCATTAACTGGCTCTGAGCAGCTTCCAGTCTTTTTACTGGAACCGCTGTCAAAGGATTCTGCTCGTCGCTGGCGGCAGCACCCATTAAGCCTGCGATGTCTTCTATTGCTGCTGCCTCAGCGGAATATTTCGAAACCAAGTTTGATATTGGCTTATTGCTGCAGCTTGCCGTTCCTGGAATTAGAATTTGACTCTAATTATCTAATGAGTTACGTGATAGTTGAGCAATGACGATGCCATTATATGTATTATACTAATCGTAACGTTTTCCCTAATATAAATTTTTTGCACAAATGCAAATGGCTGGTTTTACCTTTCTCAAATTATGCTAAAGCTCTGCTGTTTTGGTGACAGTCTGGAGCTCTACTTCTGTATCCGCGCCCTCCCCCTAGGGGTAATGTTTATTTTTCGGTGTTCGGTGCCTCCAAGCCCATGTAGTGGAGCTTGTATTATGCCGCGGGCTGTGCATGTCCTCGAGGACTCTAGTTCGTAAAAAGCTATAGCTATCGCTACTCTAGCAAGGATAAAAGTTTTGTCTACGGTTCCCTTGGTTAAACACCAGTTGATGCATCGTTTCGGCTCATGGTTCCTACAGGAGCTACGAATTGGAATTATTTTTTTGCAGCCCGCGTATTTGTGTCGAAAACAATTAAATCTAAGTTTACTGGAAGCAGGGTAGTTCTCGGCAGAAGTCGGCTACAAGATATGGTTTTATAGCAACGCAGTGGCTCTATTAACTTTGCAAATGAAATTACAATGTCAACTAGAGAACTCTGAGAGTGCTTACCTCCGCCAAACA
Source organism: Parhyale hawaiensis (assembly GCA_001587735.2). Classification (NCBI taxonomy): domain Eukaryota; kingdom Metazoa; phylum Arthropoda; class Malacostraca; order Amphipoda; family Hyalidae; genus Parhyale; species Parhyale hawaiensis. Next base: position 2,581,233 of record LQNS02278081.1, read on the forward strand.
ATGCAATCTGAACGAAAAAATCATATTGGTCTGAAACAAGGAATTCTTTTTTATCATCAACTATATTATTTTAGTCATTTGTGCCTCATGGTATTCATAACAATTTCTGTAGTTTTCTTGAAGATCTGCCCGTAACAATTTGCATTGTATTTTGGCAGACACTAAGATAAACATACAGTTAAATAAACACCCAAACCACCCAATCATCATTAAAATTTAGTCATTCGCGTCTATTATCATTTTTATCAATATTCCTGGATATTCGTCCACAACTTTTTGAATTATATTCTGTCAAACATTAGAGCAAACGTCTGCCACACACACAGGCGGAATAATCGATCATTATAAAAGTTTGGTCATTAGTGCCCTCTAACATTTCTAATAATTCCTACAAGTTTCTTGAATATCCGTCGGTAACTTCTGAGTTTTGCTCCGATAAACATTACGGGACTTACCAGTCGAATACAGAAATGGACGAACCGATTATCACAACAATTTGGTCATTCGCTCTTCGTAACATTCCTAACAATTTGTGCCAATATAGTGAAAATCCGTCCATAACTCTTCAAGTTATGTTACCAAGAAAAACGAGGCAAACAAATGGTTAAATGGATATTTAACAAAAGTTGATTATCTGTTCCTCCTAATATGCTTAAAAATCCCAATAAATTTCATAAAGATCCGTCGATAACGTTTTGAATTTTCTTAGTGACAGACAAACGAATTATTGAACTCAACAAAAGCTGTAGTACGCCCAAGTTAAGCCATCACCCGCGGTGGAAGGCAAACTGCAACGCAGTCATTTCTGATGGTAAGCTTACTCTGGAGTTTTGGCGTTTTTCATATCTAGGTCAACCCACTTGACTCCCTGCAAAAAATTATGAACATTGCTCAACTCCTCCCTCTTTTTGGGTGGACAGGCAAACAAATATAGATATATACTTAAATCTTCAACGAAAATATCACCTTTCGTCGCTTCGCTCGCGGGTGATAATAACCTCCTTGGCGGAGGTAAAGATGGAACTAGGTAAGAAGTTGATGGGTTCCGATACAAGCATCGCCTCGCGACTGTTTATGATGGCATAAATAACATAAATTTCGGTTTTTAGTGATGGCCGTATGGGCTATCTGTTGGGAAAACATTTGACCGTCCTATGACTAACAGGAAAAATAGCCCGTTAGCATCAGTCTCTGTTGTTACAGTCCAATGTACACGTCAGCAAATTCTTCACTGGCGCAGGTACGAAATTCAGTGTCCGATTGTGTTTCCTTAATTTCATCTTCATGTACTTGACTGTCATCTCTGTCCCATTTTTTTTTAATTCGTCTAGGTTACCGTAACCTTCTAGGCCTCAGGGACATAATTGTTTACGTATAGAATCTTTGTTTCCTTTCTTTCGTAATAATATAACTCTACTCAGTTGGACTTTTTTGAGTTTTTCTCCTCTTCTGATTTGCTATTCCTTTACTCAGTGTTCTGTGCTTCAGACCCTATTTTACGTACTGTATGACAAATTCCATTTGCTCCTGTGTTACATCGTGCTGTACCTGGAAAGACTTATAACCAAGATAACTAACCTTACTGATTTATCCATAAATGGATGCCCTTGTGGATCATAAAATCAATAAGAACTGGACAGGAATACCGTTATTTTATCTCTGTGAACATTGTTTCACTCAGTAAATTGGCGTCTCTATGGATGGTGAAATTCACACAAAGGTTAGACAAATCTCCGCTTATCTGCTCTCAACGATCACATATTCTGGTGGAACGTACAAATATCATAGATATTTTGCATGAAGTAACAATACACAGTATAAACAATTATTGTCGCGGGGTGTAACTAGACGTATAATTTCACAAGTGTAAAACTTCTTTTATCTAGTTGCTATTTCTCAACTGTATAGTCCAACCAATGTAGAACAAATATCAAAATGGAATTCTTTGTAGCACTGAAAGGTGAGTCAAAAAGTTTGGTTACATTTTACTCTACAATTTGGTATACCAGTGGTATTCACCTTACTTTTCAACATGTGTTCAAGTTAGGGCACTTCTGAAGGCGGTATTTCTCAACATAGCGGTTTTTACCCCACCAACGACATCAAATCGTGTTCCTTTCAAGTGTTTTGAAGTTTTTGGGAAAAGAAGTTTGAAGGAGTCACAGCAGGACTGAAGGGAGAGTGAGGCGATATATGCAAACAAAAACCTCGTAGACCAGCACCTGATAACCTGGAAGAGAGAACTGTTGCATTGTCGTGATGGAAAAAGATTCCACGCTTCCCTGCATGGTAGTTTTATCACCATGCTTAACGTCTTAAGCTTCCTTAAAACGTTTTGTGATATGGCTTTCTTATAGTTTTTCGATTCTCGGGGAATTTATCTTAGTTAATCTCTTGGCCTTGAATTTGAGGTGTCCAAAAGCTATGGGAAGCTACTGTTTTGACCAAATCTTTGTCTCAGGATACTACTGATAAATTTTGGCATTGTCTCGGTTAATACAAAGTATAGTTCCAAACAAATCAGATCTGTGAGTCAGATGGTCAGTTCTCAACCCTTTGTCCTTCTCTCCTCCTTCTCATCGAGCTAGAAGAGCCTACTAAGTACAAGTGCAGATCTCGATGAAAAAATAGAGAATACTGTTGCACGGGAAATTGCGACCTCTTTTGCTAGAAGTTCAATTAAAATCCAACGATCTGCTTCGACTAACATCTGAACCTGGGCCACTGTGTCTTCATTTGTCGAGGTTGATGGCCTCTATCTACGAACCCTTATTTTGTGATGAGCGGCTTATCCGTGAGCTTTCCGCAGCACATTAGTCATCTTAAACGGCTTTTAATTTAACTTTAGTTAACTTCATGTTTGTTCTCTTTTCAAATTCGCCAAATAGCATGCTCTTAAATGTATTCTTCCGGAAAATTGTTCCTAGCGGAAAACAGCAGCTGAACGAGTAAGAACTGGCGTGTTACGATCCTCATTGTTGTAGATAATTCAGTACATGCCTTTTTTATTACGGTATCGGTAGACACCTGTATGAAATGAAGAGTTAACTTAGCTTCTCCTATTATCGAAGATAAAATGGTTTACTTCGTATATTCACTAGCCTAAGCCTGCGGAAAATTCATACGTTGTGATATCATATTTACCAATGAGTAACATTATTTCAGCTTCAAGTGACACTACCTGGTCTAAAGAGAGTTAAACCCTTTGAAGGTGCAACCGACGATTCGAAGAGGGAGGGTTATACACGCAGTATGAGGAGGCGGAATATCGTATCCTTGTATGAGGGTGTTCACTAGCTGGATCATCGTGCATCGGTACAGCCGGCCAGATAAGACAGGAAGAAAACAAATAGTTGTCATTAGCAGGAGTGAGAAGATGAAAGGATGCAAAGTGTGTACGGAACTCACATGTCCCGAGAGTCAAAGCAACTTATCATGCTCTCTCGGAGTCTGAATCACAATAACGTACGATTAATGAACCTAACTCTAACCAAACACTATGGCCTCTGGCTCCCTCGACGCTCAAACGCTGTTCGAAAGCGTTCGTCGATGTCACGTTATTGCTATTGCGCGCCATGTTGATGACGTCATTATTCTATACTAGTTTGGCGCGAGTTCTCTGCCTATGCTCTCTGGTCCCTGAGTGCAGGATATGCTGGCGATATTGAGTGCAAATCTTTGGAAAATATTATGATTTACGTTTTGACGTATTCATTTCTTTTGCTGTATATTTATCTCTATAAAATACTCAATTGAAAGTTTTGCATTACAGCAATAAAGTATATTTTCGATTTGCAGGTACAACATTCAACATGGAATAACTTCTTATGGACATTGGCCTCATTGTATCTGATAAGCTCTTCAGTGGCTTATTCTGTTGGGTACATAGGATGGGCGTGCCATTTGCTTAATTTCATTACTCAGGATCACAAATACTGTATTACGTTCAGTCTCATCACTCTAGGACCAAGTTGGTCAGTGGTTCCCAATGTATTTGTGGTGGAAAACTATGTCATACGAAAAGCCTTGGTACCGACAAAATTGATGCGGATGAAATACATATGCACTATGCAGGTTTACGGTGTAGCCGTGATATAGTTATGTTAGTTACAGCAAGCAGGTTTAAGCCTCCGTTTCCGAGTAGAACGATATCACAGAGGAATGAGCAAGGGACATAATAGTATATCAATAGAAATGGGGAATCAATGCACGAAGGTGTTCCCACACAGGATCAACGCGCATGGGAACAGCAAGTCGGGAAAGAAAAAAAAGAACAGAATAAAGTATGAGCAAGTATGAGTATGAAACCGGGTTGGAAGCAAAGTGGGCACGAAAGAGAGACGTCCCGAAGCCCTCGCCAATGGCTGAGGTAACCTACAGGGGCCCCCTGGGGTTCCGGGCCCCATAGCTTAGGATGGACGAACCTAAACTAACCTAACCCCATGGCCCATCCTGTGCCCCCTGAGGGGTGTAGCCGTGATATCACCACATGTAGTCTATGTAGTAATTATGTGTTCGGTATCCTGTATTCTTCATCTGAGTCTAATCTTCTAAGTTAAACATGAAACATTATACCTGGCGTTATAAATATCGATAATAGAGACAATCCGCTGTCTCTCAAGATAAGGAATTACCGCTGCAGGGGCTATCCTCCCACTAGGAACCCCTTTGGTGAAGCGCTAGTTTGTATCTTGTCTATAGTGTGTCCGTTTTTCTTTCTTTCTTTCTTTCCTTTACCCTGGTAAGCCCAATTATGTAATGCGCCCGATATGAAGGTCGCCAAATGAGTTATTTTTCTATTTTTTTTTTTGACGAGCCACATGATCTTTCAGCATAAATGAGTTAAGTTAATGGTATTTTTCTGTGTACGATGCCGATATGCATTTACCTTGAGGGTTGATTTAGTCATGGGTGTCCAGCTTTACTTAATATAGACTACATACTATCTATTAATCCTTCCCTTTCGATCCCTATTGTCTTTGAGAATGAGGCTTCAAATGCCAATATAACTAGCTGAACTGCCTGTAGGTTTGCATCCGAAGCGCCGCATTCTGTTCTAAATTTAGTGCATTTAGGCAGAACAACCGAGGGCCGCGCTTGTTTGGTAAGGGTGGCAGGCCCCATGCGTGGCTGCGCCCCATGCATTCCATCCCTCGCTCGCGACACCCTTCTTTATTAATGCCCCTGGAATCTGAAGCGACTCCATTCCAGGACTGGGAACAATTTTGCCAGAAACACGAGACTCGCTGGATTTAGTCCAGCTGCCACGCTTGCTGTTGTTGCGCTCGCGTCTGTGCTAAAAGCACGCAGTGGAGTTGCTAGGTAGACAAAGTTGTATTTATGTTTTATTAAATTCGACAATAATTTACTTGTACTAGTCGAAGCTATAGCTTAGGCGAGAGTTCAATGTCAAAGTACTCATATTCATTAGCAACTATTTTTAAGTATATCAAACTTGGTGCTGACCGCGTTTTCAATATGTTTTGTCTAGTTCCGTATCCACTTCGATGCATTTATTTGCGAACAATATATTATTCTCTTGTTACAGTAGTAGCGAAGTAGAAGTAGCCTGCAATTGGTAAAAAGTAATTAATTTCCCACCTTTACTGCTTTTTTTAGTCTGTTTTGAATTTAGCCAGGCCCTAGGACTTGGGCAACACTAAAACGCATAATTTTTCTTGGCCCATTATGAAAAAATTGAGCAAATTATTCCCTTCTTTAAGCGCTTGTTGATTACTGCACGTGGAAATCGGTTGCAGGTAGTACTTCTCGTCAAAACTGTTTTTCAAGTTTTCAACATTGTTTTGCTTTAGCTGATAATTAGCATATACACTGCCAGTGTCTTATAGTCGTGTTGTATATAGTTACATTCATTACTTGGGTCATATCAGATGATTAAGCAGTTCTTCAGTCAACGTATTTAGGCTATGAATGTACCGCTATTCACAGCTATCTCAAGAGTATAAGAATTCAAAGGGAGTGTTGTCTCTATATGCACCAACATTTTGCAGTAGGCAATAGGGTTAGGTTAGTAGGGTTTCCTTACCACTGCAGTTGAGCGTCGTGCACCGTAAGGGCACACTTCCCCCTTTGTTTTATCCAACCAACTAATTTTTCGCTGGCTTCCTTGTTTTTCCTCTGTGCAGTTCTCATACTAAGGTTCCTCTGTCGTTTTGTTTGGCTGTATCATATGCCACATCGCTTTTTTTTTTTTTTGGTCACAGAGGAGATTGTGGATGCGGAGAATTACAGCGGTAGAATACTTCGACGTCTATTATCGACCTGTTCTGTTAGCTGAAATTGCGCTCTGCTACAGTTTAGAAGCGCATAAAATGAAGCTGAATGTATCTCAAAGCAGTAGCACAGCTGAGTGCTCGTTTGTTATGTTGATATAGATTATGATCCTCGCAGTATTGCGACAAAACGTGTGTAAAAGAATATTTCGAAGCATCCGCATCTGACAGTATATTGCTCTAAAGTGCACTTTTCCATGTTTGTTTTAATAATATTTCTAACTTGACCTCCCTCGCACAACCCACTAAGGCAGATGCATACCTCGCTAACTCCACTTTTGTGGCACATGTGAGTGCGTGGCGTCATATTTCACGAGGGACTCCAGCGAGGCCACCACGGCAGTCGCTATTTCCTTACGCTCTGCAGCTCCCCTCTTGTTATGACCAGCCATGCGGCCTCTGCTCTCCATCCGTACGCCGCTGCCCTTCTCAGCTTCCCGGTTTTTCTACAGGGCTAAAAATACTGCGGAACCAGTTCAATTTCCCTTGTTTTTTTGAACTTTGAACAATGCCACTGGTCCAGCAAAGTCTCTTACCACAGAAAGATTTTTCTGGATTCTCAAAACAGAAGAAAAAAAGGATAAAAATTCATTATGGATTGCACTCCAGCAAACAAAGTCAACGACTGGTTTATGGCATTTTATCTGCCAGAGATTTTTATCACTTTAGAACCAGAGATTTTTCACTGAGACGAAGCATTCGAGAGCTTTTTCTGCTTGTTATATTTCTAACTCCACGCAGGTGTAGCAAGCGTTTGTTTCTGACATTTCAAAAGTCAAATTACAAAAGAAAAATTGTCCGGTGGAATGGATATCTTCTGCTCATCAGGTGCGTGCAACACGCGGTTACCGGCTGCACTCGTGCTCCTTTTCTTTTTAATTTTTGCAACAGTTCCTTATTATTTAAAAACTGTTACAAAAGAGCAATGGATTTTGAAACTTAGGTCAATTTTGGTTGTTGCAAGTTCTGTAGCATTTTAATACTACTTTTTATTTATTAGTTTCGTAGCAGCTTTTTTGTGTATTACGAACTGAAATTTGGTCAATGCAAGAAGCTAAGAAACGTAGCGAAATGCCAAAGTGACACTGAACAAATCCGCAACTAGTCGATAGCTGACCAAATCATGTGGTCAACGCAAGAAATGTTTAATTGAAAAATAATAAAACGTGTCTCACCCCGTTGACTGAAGCATATACTTTATACGTAATGTTTCGTATACTGCCGTGAGATACGCTTATTTTGTGAAAGTTATACTTGTCCTGATTAATGAAACATTTGTGTATCGTTAGAGCTGAAATAGCAATGCTTACACGACGTCCAGAAGAGCAGACAAGAGTCAGAACATCCTCGAGTATGGAAACAAAGCGGTATACGACATAAGAACTGAAAACATTTCTAAAGGTTTGTGCAGAATTTAATAAAAAACGGTGTTTTTCAGAATATGGATCCCAATTGGAAATTTACAGGCATTTATCCGATGTTATCGAATACCTTTCGCTATTTTCCCATAGGAAGTCGATAAATGCCTATAAATTTCCGATGGGGATATGGCTGTTTATGTTCGTTTCCCAGGTTTCGGAGTTTACTAGAAAAGCAACCGCGAAGGGAACTAGTCATATCGCACGTCTGTCGTTGCTTGATTATATAATGTGGCATAGCACACTAGATCCAGTGCAATACGCGTGGGTTCTCACTGCCACTCCCTGCTCGGCCCAAACTGTTGTAGTAAAACAACCTAAATCCAGTAGCTACTACATACTTATATGGGTCTAGAGTGGCTATCGCTGACATCCTATTTGCTACAGTACTACTACTACTACTGCCGTTAAGAAATCCTTTCATGAAAAAGCGTAGTACATTTCAATGAATGGCGCCCTGAGCAGAGTGCGACTCACAACTCGCTGCCGGTGTTCTCTCGCCGAGGCTCCGGCACGAACAGGAAATATCTTCTTCCTTAGGAACTCTAAGTCGCTTTTTGGTAATGCGCCTAGGAACAGAGGGAAGCCGAAGAAGTCACGTTTTTGCCCTGCATGAAGTTTGCGAGCTTGCCTTCCAGAGCCAGGATACGTTTGTTATGGTAGGGTGAAATGGTGGCATGGGGAGCTTATGTCACAGGCTTGGTGCGAGTATGCTGTTGAAAGTGGCCAGCACTTTCTGATCAACTGCAGTGGTACCGGCATTGCATTCACGGCAAAACATACATATGATGTTTTTATCTGAGATTACAGTTATCTTGCTAAATGCTGCACGTTAACAATGAATTAATATGTGTTTGGTTATTAATTAGGACTCCCCGTCGCTGCTGTTAATAGGTTTCGTAGCGGGGCATTCTAATAATCGGTGCAGTTTTGATTTTTAAATCTAAAGTCGTAATGGTTTATTGCACGGGTCGTAATTGGTTACATATGCGGCGCTGTAAATGATCTGCTTTATTAATTTGATCCATTTGAGCACCGATTATGTTTGATACAAGCGCATCCTCCTGGTTAATGCTTTGGTGAGGCAGCAGGAGCGCTTGTCCGGATCTCCATGAAACGGAGAAGTTTATTATGTAGCTCATGAAATGAAACAAAAATTGCTACTGCTGCTTTGTGTGTTCGACTTTGTTACTGATACCTTGTGAATATCAGGACGGAGGCGGATTAGGAAAGAAAAAGTATTATAGTGGCTTTGATTCGTCAGGAGATCGGTTTTCGCCCAATCGAGCGAAATACTGGCGTTTCTCAATTTATTTGCAAACAGACTGCTGTCAAACAAGGACTTTTTTTTTGGCCTGACGTGTTGTAGAGCAAGAGTGGGCAGCACCAGAGCAGTATTTCCTGCAGAAGCTCTGGATGAACCGTTCGCAAGGCAATAGCTGTTTGCCACGGCTGCACGAAACTGCTCTCTGCTCGATGATCAGCACATATGGCTAGACAGCCACTTCTCGCTGATTGTCTGTCCTATTGTTGCTGCAGTCAGAGACGTTTTCTGCCCAACTTTTTCCATATATTTTTATTGCATGTGATTTTGCAGATATGGTAAGTTTTTCATACGTTGTATTTCGTTTCCTATATTCTTTCTTCCTTCGATTACGAATAATCTCTGGAGAAAATAATTATTTTATTAAAGTTACACTTTATGAGCTAAAACACGTTTAGTTAGTTAATACATGGTCATTATAACGTTTCATAGGCATCTGGATGGCTTTTCTTAATTATTTTCATATTTGGCCTTTGGGTTGTCTTTTCTTGGTACCCACTTTTCTTCTTTCCATTTTCATGCTCTTACTGATGATGCGTTATTCTATTCTTCTTCTTCTTTCCTGACTTACTGTTCACATGTGCGTTCATTCTGTGTTGAAACACCTTCGTGCATGGATACACGTTTCTATCAACATCTTGTAAATCTCTTTTTTCGTTCTCTGTGCATTGCCTTTGGAACGCAATCGGAGGCTTACTACTCAATGAAACCGTAATTATATAGCGTGGCTGGGATTGCTTGAATACATCTGCATGCAGCTTATTGTGTAGCCACCGTCAGCAACGATAGCGAGAGATACTCTAGCACTTTCCCACATCCGTAGTCTTACGTCTTAGAGGCAGTACCTATACCTAGGTATTGTAGACAAGTGACGATTTTAGCGTATGCGGAGTCAGACTCCATGACTTAAATTTGCTAGTACAGAGTAGTAGTACAGTCACATGGACTGTTTCTTGACAATAGACATTGAGTAACATGCAGAAGTTCGGACATCTACTCTAAATATTAGGTAATTTTTGCAATGAAGCGCGTGTTCCGTACCTGCTAAATCGTTTACTCCTGTCATTTACCTTTGCATGATTTACATGATCAAGTTACGCATTGGAGGAAAATACAGCAGTGCTGTGTTGAGTGTCCAGCCAGGTAATGCAAAAGTTACTGGTTGTATTGTTACACAGTTGCGAAACAAGTAATAAATTTAATGTCTACGTACGCACGTGATGATGCGGTGTTGTACTTCGTGCGTGTTTAATTCAATGGTTGTGGCACCATTACATGGCATGCTAGACTCCTTTCGCTGCCTCTCCAATCGAACAATTTCCCTAGAGCGCATTACACCGTACTCAACAATACCCTTGTGAGCTAGATGCGGCAACAAGATAGCAAGATATGAGCAAATATAGGAGCAGTTGCTAATGCGTTGCATTAGACCTCAGGGTTTATGCCAAAAGCGATGTGCTGGTGAAGATATGCTGATGGAAACCGAAGCTTTTTGTTCATCATGCATGTTTTGTGCAACTTGTAATGGGTAAAAATAGCTCTGATGTTGAAACAAAAGTGACGTTGCTTGTAGCTAGTGCAGCAGCATATAGTGTAGTGGTCTCATGTATTTTCCTATCGACATGATTCATTGCCGAAAGTAATTGGATTGTCATGGCAATTAGGGATAGTAGAAAAGCCATTAAAAATTAACAGGAAAAGTTAAGCAAACTTCAGTGCACCGTATAACTACGTAAATCGCTTCGTTGCAGGTCAAGATTTTGTTTATTTCTCCAGTAAGATAAATCTCACACAAGTGAAAGTTGGTAACCTAAAAACCGCAACTAGGTGCGTAAAGTAACCAAATCTCGCTTGAATTCATATAGCATTCTAAATTTATGAAATTTTCTGTATTATGAACCAACTTCAACTGTAAACCGTTTCTTGCATGTTTTTTGAGAATGCACAGAAAAAGACGCTTGACGGCGATCAAAAATGAGAGGATTGTTGCAGATCGTGTAGGAGGTTTGTCTCTGATAGACTTGGCCAAGGAACTAGCGAGACATCAGAGAACTTTGTTTTCATTCATGGAGAACCCCAACACCAAACCAAGGAAATGTCAGATCACGAGATTAATCTTTTTACCTCGTGGTATTCGAAAAATATGCAGACAACTCAGTACATATAAGCATCCAAACTACACCAACGCTGACATATTTGACAAAGCTGGCATCACTCATATGTCCAGATAGACCCGAAGACCTGATGCAATGTCTTAAATGAATAATTGGCGAAGAACGTTGAGACTGTTCCAGGTCTTTGTTGAACAAAACCCACAAGAAAAAAGGCATTGCTTAGGCACGAAAATACATGGAAAAGCTCTGAAAATGTTCTTTTTATGATTGAGGCTAGTGCTACCCTTGATGGTGTTCGATGGATGGGCCAAGCATGTGGAAATCTCTTGGAGCCCTATCCCACCTTTATTACGGCGCCAACAAGGAGGTGCAGGTGTTATGTTTTGGGTTGGTATCATAAGTGGAAAGCTTATTGGACCTTTCCAAGGGCCAGAGGATGCCAGACCTAAGAGTCAAGCTCACAGACAGTATCGTTTCAAAATCTGTGTTTGTCATCATGGATCGATGACTTACCATTGTCACGTCGCCATCAAATGATTTTCATACACGATAATGTTCCATACCATTCAGCGAAAGTTACCTTACTTCCTTGGAACTTTGGGCATCAGTGGAGAGCGTCTAAAGACTTGGCCACTTTGCTCTCCTGATCTGAATCTCATGAAACAGCTATGGTCAATTTTGAAAACGCGGTTAATGAAGTAGTCCTGTTTACATCGAAAGACAACATCTGGCTGAAAATTAGTGATGTTGCTGGTACCATATCATCATCTCAAGATCACCAACTGACTTTCTCAGCTGAAGAAAGCCTATTTAACGCAATTTCAATGAATGAAAGTTGCGTCCAGAAATAACCTGTTTCTGTAAGGCATAACATTTAAACTCTATCATAATATTGGATGGTGAAGGGGTTCATAGTTTGATTAAAATAAAATTATGATGTATCATAGTTTTATGTTTCTAAATATACCCTGTACATGTTCAGTGAGCTCCAATAAAACTATTTACTTTTAAACTTTGTTCAATATACAGAATTTCTTATAACTTTTTAATGATAACATGAATTCAGGAGAAACTTGGTTAGTTTACTTATCTAGTTGTGGTTCTTGAGGACACCAACTTTCACTTATGTGAGATTTATATTACTTATTAACAAAATCTTGACCTGTAATAAAAAGACTTCCACAGTTTAATCGCATTTACGAATTGCTTAAGTTTGTACTGTCTCTGTTGCCTCAAATAAAACTCACAGGGTGGCAGTGAAAGCCGTGTCCATTAACTACTTAGTTGCTTGCTTTTTTGTCTATGCAAATACTGGAAGCACTGCATCACCGACTCTATTCGTCAGAATATGAAACAAGTCTAAAAACATATCACATTACTCGTGCTCGCCAGCAAGTCATCCGACATCGGAATTAATTTCGTGTCAGTGCTTTCAAAAGAATGCAATTCGAGAGGCTTTATTCAAATGAAACGTAAAAAAGAATTTTTAAAATGGATAATACTTTGGCTGAAGTTGCATGTTTTTTATAAAATTATTATACCCGCCGTTAAAATGGCAGCAATGAATTTCCATCTGCGCCTCTTCAGTATTCATGATACTTATGACCATGATTCTTCTTTAAGAAGGATGCACTGCAACTACTATAGCAGTACTACAATTTGCTCTTTCTTGTAAAATAATAAAAATGAGCGTTTCCGTTCCCACGTCGGTATATGCATGGTAATTTTTTCTAGAACAACTTTACCGACCGACAAAGTTCTAATTTTTACCCGTTATAAACTCACCGGAAATAGTACAAAGAAACTGTGATTGATATCTCGCTGTATCAATCAGAGACAGAGTACGGAAAGGCTGCCGAACAACAGTGATTAAACTTTTGAATCACCGCGATGAATCTACAGGGTCGAAACCCTGGATGAAAGATACGCCCCTGTATCAAATTAAACCAAGGTTGTTTGAAACAAGAGTAAATGTATTCATTATTTAAAGTAGGTATCATTTAAACTATCTGAAGATGTCCGTTGAAACTCATAAGTAGAGTGCTTATTAGGGAATATGGATTACATTCGGTGCTCTTTTCATTAATGATTGCTACATTTTGTATCTCGGACTGTGAAATGTTGGCAACACAATCCCTAATCAAGAGGGTGAAGCGATATCAGAACACAACGACATAAACCAATATTTAAATATTTTTGAATTACATATTTTGTGTTCCATTCGTATAAGGGGATAATATCAGTAGAAATTCGAACCTCGAATTAAGACAAGTAGAAGTAGATAGATAGAGTAAAGAGTTATATCCAGGATACTTAAAAAGTAAACGAGTTCTCACTTCAAAGTTGACTCGGTGTGCTGTGCTGAAAACTTTGAGCCATCCAAGACCACCGGATAACAAACTCTTCCGAGAGTCTTGGTTAAAATAAATGTCTTCCAGTAGTGGCTCTTTTTGTGCAATGTTTTCCCATTTACTTCTCAATTATTTGCATATACTATGTATTTGCGGAATCTATACATATTTTTGATGTATTATTTATTTGGCAGAATTGAATGTAAGATCGTTGTGCTTCGAATTGAGACCAAGAGCAACCGATAACGTCTTAGATACCTAATATACACAAGGACTATCAAGTTAGAACAGAACCGGTATAAAATAGTAATAAAAAATTGAGCTCAACACAATATAGCCATTCTTTTCAAAAGCAAAAACATAAAAGATAGTCACCCTTGGGCTGTATTCTATTGACAGCAACGTGACGTAGCCTTAATTGCAAATTCAAAACCACGAGGGTGAATATTGAGAGTTCGCCAATGCAGTTTATTTTCAGTTATTTTTTACGATTGGATCTACTGGTATATAGGTAAATGCATCCATAAATAGGTATATGCGGGCTGATTTGACAAGTGTGGCAATCCTAAAGGTATAGATGGGTAAATTATAACAGTGTTTCTGAGTGCTACGGTACTTATGCAGATAGCCCTCCAAGCATATATACATAAAAAGATTAAGGGATAGAGGTGGTTATTGATCATAGAGTTTTGATCGATTATCTTCATTGCTTGATGTAGAGAAGAGGTTTGTAATTCCAGCTGCTTTAGTTGATGCATTTTTAGCTATGCCACTGGATTGTCAAGTAATGTGAACTTTACCACACTGATAAAGCAACTGGTCAAAAATTTTCGCAGTGACAAAATGATGACTGTCAAATTCTTCCCATTTACGGTAATTAGTCAGTGTGAGTTAGATAGAATATTATCGCATCCATATTTAAGTTAATATTTATCTTTATTGTTCCTTATCATCAGGTTGAGTCTTTTGTAAGTTTTTCTTCTGGGAACAAAAGTCTCACTTTCATTGTATATCTTCTCGAAAGTAGATTGCTCAAAAACAACGGGAAAATGTTTTTCCCTTCCAGGACAACACAACGCTGCTCGTACCATCTTTCGACTGTGAAAATCATTTACTTCGTGACTTGCAAACTTACCTGCACTAGTACTAACCAAATCCGAAAATTTGTGTATAAATATTTGATGGTATCTGAGTTTTGTTTAGTAATACTACTTGCCCAAAGTTTTAAGATTGTGTACTCATTGCTACTTCTTTCGACCGTCACATTCAAAACGACCAGGTGAAAGTAATGTCCAAAGTGTGCGAAAAGTGGTGGGTCTAGCCTCCCGAAAGTTTTTCTGTGCTGCCCGTAATATCGAAGGGAGACTTTTCAACCATCGCCGAATATGTGAGTGGGCTTAAAATCTCTGTAATGTCATGCGATAATAACACGGCTAATCATAAACATTATACAAGATAGGCTTGTATAATGCTTATGATTAGCCGTGTTATAATCTCATGACATTATAAAGATTTAAGATTTTACTTTTTCATTGTTTCACAGTAAAGAAATTAATTAGCTATTAGATGTCGGGAGCTTTATTTCATTTATTCCAAGTTCATTGAGTGATTTCGATTGAGTCTTATTTTCTGGTTATCTATTTCCTCTCAGTACGTAATTCATACCATATCAGACATACTGTATGTATATGATCATCTTTAGACCCGATACAACGCATGGTTGCCTTTGCCTCGTATAAAGAACAGTTCTCCACCATGAGCGTAAGATGAGGTGGGAGGTGTGACTGTGTCGCTACCGCAACACCAAAAACAAACACCTCAACTCCTAGTAGTGCAAATCTATTGATAGAATTATTTTGTCTCCATCGCCCACTTACTAGTAGAGTCCAGTATCTACATCATAACCCTGTGCTATCTACGGTTCATGGAAATGAGAAAGACTTAAGATGTGCCGCCGCAACTGCTGGTATTTCGCGTGTCAATGTTGGCGTTAGTGTTCCGGAGTTATCGTATGCGAATTGACTCGCAAAGCAAGAGATTAATTTGATCCCAAGGTCGGTATTTCAGTGCAATGTTGAGCACGTAACGTTCGGACGGCAGCGGTACACGAGTGCCATCAACCGGCCGTGCAGCCGTCGCATGACCAGAGACCGACACGCCCTCACGCGCCGCTGCTCCTTAGTTGATGTACAGTCNAGGTCGGTGTTTCAGTACAATGTTGAGCACGTAACGTTCGGACGGCAGCGGTACACGAGTGCCATCAACCGGCCGTGCAGCCGTCGCATGACCAGAGACCGACACGCCCTCACGCGCCGCTGCTCCTTTGTTGATGTACAGTCTGCGCCTTAAACTGAGCATGGCCGTGACACCTTCAGGAAACACTCAGGCTTTGCATGTTGCGGCTCGACGTACTGGCGCGCTGTTGCTGCCGGCAATGTCCCAGTTACAAAGCAGCGAGTCGTTTTGACGGGAATGTTCCCTTAGGTAAATCTGTTGACATATTTGAAAGTTCAGGAGAAAAAAATTCAGCGCAGCTAGTCGTAACAAAAAGACAAGCTTTGGAGAGCCAAGCTTTCATGAAAGTTTAGAGAGCGATTCACGCGACATGAGGCAAGAGATTTAGTGAAAGAAAGAATTTTGCGTACAGTGCGTCTTTTGTAGCCGTGGTGTGAGCTGGGATCATGGTCGCTTTGTTCACTTTAGACCGGCGTTGGCCAAGAAACGCAGGCTTCCAGGAAAGGAAGCATAGAGTAGAACGTAACTTCCACGTGTCATTTTGTCACACATTCTGCAAATATTGAATGTGAGCGTGATGTGTTTAAACCGTACGAAGACAACCCGGAGTTCACCCTTCAGCCATAACCAGCTCATTAAACTTTAAACTGGTTGAAAATTGCATCAGGACATCTGATACGAGAAAGTAGACGTAATTTTCTTGTGATGCTTAGCACTGTGGATCTTTCGTTAGGGATTTACAAGCTATGCACATTTTTCCTTCAAGTAAATGTTACGCTCATTTTTCACAATCATGTGTCTCAAAATGAAGCTGTACCCAAGTTTTTAACAATGCCTAGCGCCTACTGTTAACTCTATTATTTCTAATTCAAAAGAGTTTGTGGGCTGCGACCTACAGCGACGTTGGATTACCTTCACGACTGAAATTTGTTGTGGCATCGAATAGTCGTAATACTTGGCCGACTTGTTACGAAAGACAGCTCAGCTACTGTTTTAAAACACTTTTTCTCCGGTAAGTTCCATATTATATTTTACTTTTTTCTGAAGTAGTAGAAATATGCTGCGTTACTTTTTTGTACAAACTCTCTCATTTGCAAATATTCTCTGGTTTTGCACAGTTGCATCGTGTCATATGCTCACTTTCTGGCGCGTGTATAGTAGTGGGTAGAGTAGCGATCGGGTCACGGCCGGTCCAGAGCTTGACCTCCGGTTTAGGACAGCCAATGCATCCGCAGTGTGGCGGAGGTCAGGTGGGTGCGAACCGGAAGTGGGCGGGCCCGGAAAACCCAAGGATGATGAGACTCTGCAAGGTTAACCCACGGGGTGGGGCCAAGCTGTAGCGCACCATGGGTAATGAGGCTTGTGACGCCACAAAAGTCAAGTACGGTAATACGTAGCTATTTTACATTGTATCTCCATCATATCATTTGGACCTCTAGAGTGTCCTACATATCCTACAATCTTTACAATTCCACAAAAATATGTCTCAAAGCATCCACAAACTTTTTTAGCTTTCTGAAGAAGAAAATTTTGAAGGAACGTTGATTAAAAGGCTGTTAAAAGAGCACATGAATTGAACCCGGCAAATGCCCACATGTGCCAGAAGCACTTTTGGAGTAAAGTTTATCGTCCTCAAAAATGCAATCAATCGAGTTTTATCGAGAGTAATATGGCATTCTGAACATGGAATCATACGTGTGAAAACCTTCATGTTCTCGATTTATTCTTGTCTTCTACCAATGACCTGCTATCCTCTATAATTTCAAACCGCTGCAACAGAAAAATGGTTCAGATGCGCATGCTTAAACGCCAGGATAGAAGAACGTTTTACCAAGATTTGTTGGGTAAACATTAAGCGTTAGAAAACAAATCACTTTCCTTCCGGCGAAGTAATATAAAAGGAAAAGTCTATACATAATACGCAGAAGTCATGCGATTTCTCGATAAAAATAGCAAGATACAGCTACTTATATGCTGCGTGTGTTACAGTACTATAAGGATCGAAGCGTCTCATCCGACTCGCGTTAATTAACTCGGAAAAAAATTACCTAACTATATTGCCCATTCCTGAACAGTCTTTCGGAACGATGTTGTTGAAACTCTTCAATGTTAACTCCATAATTTTTTCCTATGATGCAGTAGTTTTCACACTTAGCAGAGGAGGATGTGTTAACGACGCGTACGCGACGGCACAGCTTAGGGCCACATTTTATAGAGACTCTCCGAAATGATAATGATAAATTTTATCTCTAAGAAAGCTAACCCAACGCATTATTATTAAGAAGGTGCCATGTTTCCTGCCATGCCATGCATCAGCGTAGTAACTATGGCTATTAGGTAGCTTAGTATTATAGTTTTACTGCACGGAGGCGTTCCTAACAAAAAAAAGCGATACCACACCACCTGTAACATAGTATTCCCAGAGCTTCACCTTGCGGGAGACTTTGTAAATGCTTTGATACGTATTTTTGTGCAACTATAGTGATTGTAGGACATGTAGGACACTCTGGAGGCCCAAATGAAATGATGGAAGAACAATGTAAAAAAGCTGCCCATTACCGTACTTCAATTTTGTGACGTCACACGTCTCAGTAACCTTGTAGAGTCTCATCATCCTTGTGGAAACGATAAATAGGTGGGGCTATCAGTTGGAGACATGAAATGACCCAAATGGCTACCCTATACTCTATTATGTATCTTCAACGCTGATGTGTTAGAATATGTAACTGAGAAAGTCGGTATATACATTTATTTTTGCCCACGACTGTATTATCAGTGTTGGCAATCAACGCAAGTGCTTCTCTTCTACCAGCATTTGTGGAGATAAGTACAGGTCATGTGGCATTAGTTCATTATAAATACAGTAAATGCGGGATCACCCGATAGTGTTTTGGTGTCATACGTAAGCATAGCTACCGGTCCAAGCAGAAATCTACTTAAAAATTTATAGGCGAAAAAAAGAGTTGATAAAATCACTGTATACGTATAATTGAAAACGTTTCGGAGTCCAGTTCCATAATCAGTTCAAATCTGAATATGTGAAAACAAATTATTCTAAGTAATGTAGTCTCACTAATCACGGTCTAAACGAACCTAGCTAAACACAATTACGCTATACATAATATTAAAATGGAATCTATGAAAGCGGAACTCATGCTCATATTATCTACCGAGTTACAAGAAGTAGCGGGTAAGAAGTGGTTGTATCATTAAGTGGGGGGGGGGGGAGGTTAACTTTATGAATATAGAGAGATTCTATGATTCGGAGGTCTAATTTACTTTGTGCGTGTCCTAACACTGTAAGTCATCATATGCTACTTGGGCACCACACTGCTCGGCGTGAAGTCTTACGGCTGAATGAGAGGGGGGGGGGGCGCTAGTAGGCAGTTCCTACGACAACTCCTGCCGGGATGCTCTGCCATTCTGGTTGAAAGGCTTCGTGGCGTCATTCCGACGTAAGATGATGTGCAAAGCGAACAACTAAATTTATACACCGGAGAGCATCGCAATCACGGAAGGAGAGTGTCTTTATAATGAAAAAGGAACCAATTTTGAAACTCTTAAATCAGGATAGGACATAAGCTGTGGTTCGGAATATAAACGAAAAACAAAGTGCTTAGTTCACTGGACAAGTTTACCGATACAGAACGAAAGTATGGAAAAACACAGTAAATACGCTGGCTGTTATTGACGGAACTAACGGGGGGGGAACAGTATATTTTTTGTCAAGAAGTTTATTAATTTGTGTATTGATGAAGCCAAGGGAAATCCATTGCTTACAAGGAAAGTTCTTAAGAAATCGAACTCCACATGAAGATCAAAGTAAGTAGAACAAGCGCAGTAGGCTCTATTGAATAAAGTGTAAACACTATTTATTTTAAATTTATAGAAACATGAACAGAGCCTGTAGAGGTTGCTTTGCGGTAAACGGAAGTCTTAAATTGATTATTATCTCGTGATAGTCGACAATCTAAAAAAGGAATGTAACCGTTACTTTCCAGCTCCATAGTGAAATTAAGGCATGGGTTCTTACTGTTGAAGTAATTTAGAAATAGTCTCACTTGACTAGGGTCATAGCAAGTGCTTCTTAGCAAGTGCCAATTGTCAAATTCCCCATATGCCTTCAAGTATGAAATGAATCAGAGCTTAGGATACTTTCAAGCTTGAAGTGAATCAGAGCTTAGGATGCCTTCAAGTATGAAGTGAATCAGGGGTTAAGATGCCTTCAAGCTTGAAGTGAATCACAGCTCAGGATGCCTTCAAGTTTTAAGTGAATCAGAGCTCTGGATGCCTTCAAGCTTGAAGTGAATCAGAGCTCTGGATGCCTTCAAGTTTGAAGTGAATCAGAGCTATGGATGCCTTCAAGTTTGAAGTGAATTAGAGCTCTGGATGCCTTCAAGTTTGAACTGAATCAGAGCTCTGGATGCCTTCAAGTTTGAAGTGAATCAGAGCTATGGATGCCTTCAAGCTTGAAGTGAATTAGAGCTCTGGATGCCTTCAAGTTTGAAGTGAATCAGAGCTCTGGATGCCTTCAAGTTTGAAGTGAATCAGAGCTCTGGATGCCTTCAAGTTTAAAGTGAATCAGAGCTTAGGATGCCTTCAAGTTTTAAGTGAATCAGAGCTCTGGATGCCTTCAAGTTTGAAGTGAATTAGAGCTCTGGATGCCTTCAAGTTTGAAGTGAATCACAGCTCAGGATGCCTTCAAGTTTGAAGTGAATCAGAGCTCAGGTACCTGAGAGTTTTCTGCACGAACGCCGCACCTATCGAAGCAATACTGTTTATACCGCACATAGAATCCCTGACACGAACGCCGCACGTACCTATCGAAGCAATAATACTGTATTGTTTATACGGCACAAATAATCCCTGGCAAGAACGCCGCACCCAAGTTCTGTCCCCATTACAATAACGCTATTAATATTTCGTCTGCAATCTTTTGCACGAATGCTATACCTATATGCATTTGTAATTATTTATTTATTCTTAAGAATCACTTACTGAAAAACAATTGCAACGAACTTGTTATCAGCAGAAAATGCGCCTTGCTTAAAGTATTAGGAACTTATGGAACAATAAAGACTATAATCGCAATAGGCACGATCATGAAAATTTACATTCGTTAAAATTAGCTAATTTCACAATAAATAATAATATACTTTATTAGGTACACATATGGAATGGTACACAGGAGACAACTTAATACTAAAGTTGCATTAGATACAAAGATCAGGTAATACTATCTTTATTAACTACACTGCATTGCGGCCCATTGTTTGGCCTCTGCTCGGAAAGAGTATGCGCTGCCATTGGCTATACATGTTAGATAGTTTGTAACCAGGCCCGTTACGGATCCCCTTGAGTAAGGCGTAATCGGATTTTTCTATCCTGAGCTGGAGACTCAGCGTAAAAGCAGGAGAATGGGGGCACAAAACCTACGGTTTCAGCTCCCACCTTCCAGTGACCAAGCGCCGTACCCACACCGAAACCCCAAACTGGCGATTGAACAGGAGAGTGCTCGGCTACTTCACGCTCGTAGGAGATATAATTACGCCGAAGTAAAAACATCAAAATTATCAGTTAAATTTCCTGGACATATTTATATGATGACAGGAAATTGTATGCTTTATTCAATGCTTTGCAGCATTGCTTAAAAAAACTAATTGCATCAACCTTTAACTTCTTTGGGCAGTGTAACATCAATATGGTTTAACGTGGCAAAGAGGTCGTTAAGATATCGGTTCAACTGGCACTCCTTTATCCGCTTCGTGAAAGAGAAAACGGACGTGGACTGTAACAACACATCTTGCAACCTGTTACGGCAACGAATGCTTCGAAACACTGTGAATTATCTTCGTACCTCTAGCCTCGTAATGGGAAGGTTTAGCCTCGCTCCATGAGCGTTATTCCTGCCAAACCTTCGAACTAATCCAAATATTATAAAACGCTTGTTGTATTTATTTATTTCGTGTCCGCTTCGAAGGAAATAGGCGAAAAATAAGCCAGGTTGCTGATTTTGTAATTTAGTTACGTTTTCGTAGAGATTGATGATCAGCTTGCAGCTTGCGAAAATTGGATCCTTATCTCATCATCTGGATGCACTTCTGGCTTGAAACACTTTTTGAATCGGGACAGTATATATGCAGCTTCTGGAGTCCGATTTTATAAGTTTTTTTCTCTCAGGTCACGACGTATAAATTCAGCAAATAGGCCTAATCAACAGGGCTTATTAAATTTGACGATGTAGCTTTCTCTTCGAGTATTTCACTGGCACTGGGCAGTAGACAACTATTTCGTCTAACTTACTGTCTTTCTCTGAGAATGCATATTTCGCTTCAGAGGCCGAAATTTGAGCACTTCATTGAAGCAGAGTTCAGTATGGAAGGCGGTATTATGGATACGGCGCATCAACATTGCATATAAGCTCACTGGAGGGGAATTCTAGTTTATTGCAGTGTTTTACTTAAGATTTTACTTTGGAAGACGCACGTTTATCTATTTTGGAGAAGTAAGTAGGAAAGCCTTCTGGGATTTTAGACAATCTATCTATAATACTCCTCAGGGGCATATTGTGGCGGGCCCTTTCCCTGCCACAATATGTTTGGGCATCACGCACCCAAGGTTCCCGAGTGCCTTATCCGCAGGAGATGTTGCAGCTTGCCGCAGTTCCTGCTGACG
>LQNS02278081.1:2606254-2647784 GCA_001587735.2 Parhyale hawaiensis
AGGGTAAGAGCTCGGTCTACTTTAACGCTCTTGCGAACCTCTACCTTTAGCTGAGCTCGAAGCGTCATGCGTCTCTGGAGAACTGCAGCCCTGTGTTCTTCTGTTAACCCCTTACGCTCTCATGTGATAACTTCGTAACCTCAGGATTTCTGTCACGGAACATTTAGTGGTGCCAGAGATTCGTTGACGAACATCCCTTACTGGTCTCAGACTGTCGATGGCGAACATCTTAATGGTTTAAGTTATGCTATGACCATCATCTTTGAGGTGTGTCGGTATTTGCTGGGGAACATACTTGCGGTGCCAGAATTGGTGTTGGACGTCGGTGTCGTGCGGCCTTTGAAATTTTGTTGCGAAATCTCTGTGAAATGTCGGAATTTTGTAGATTAACAACTTTGTCCGTTATTAGATTTTTGTTTAAATGTCAGAAATTTGCTCTAAAATTTTCTCAACCAACGCATGCAGTGTTAGAATTTGGCGGAACATCCTTGCGTGGTATGAGAGTTTGCAGTATCAAAATTGCGTTCACAAAATGTGTATGTGATACTGAAATTCGTTTGACGCACTTGTTAGCTGTATCACACATCAAAAAGCAGTAGTATATCAGAAAGTAAAAAAAAAAAAAAAAATAACAGCCATTTTTAAGATGTTCCTCTGTTGATTAATTAAACATTTGGTACTAGACTGAGTCGTTCGCGCCTGAAACGTACGCTGCTCATCCACCTTGTATACAGTAGGTATGAAGCTAAATTGCAGTAAGCCTACTGCTGACTCGTGCTGACTCTGAACTTTGATTAAAAAATATTGAACATTAACTTTAGTATAGGAAATGCAAGTGAGAGTTAAGCAGTTGTAGCAGTAATAAACCTAATGCAAGAGCTTCATTGCCTTGGCCCAATTCGCTACGTAGGTACAAAGATGTTTATGAGACACTCCTTTTGCGACTTAACAACACATTTTCCGTGAGCATTAAATTAATGCCAACGCAAACATTGTACACAAATATACAATTTGCACAAGCAATGTTTATTTTTGGTGACGCAGAATATTATTTACCACAAATGATGTGACTATTGTTTCAAGAACAGTATCAACTCAAAGTTGCAGAGCCGAACAGTTTCAGTAAAAAGGATCAAATAGTTGTCTTAGTAAGGAAATGGAGAAAGCGCACTGGGGTTTTCCAGTTTCCCGTCCGTTCGTATTTGTCTAAAGTTAAATAACCGCTGCCATACCTAGAAGGCTCCGAGGGCAGTGATTTCGGTGCCAGAACAAATCGTTACTCGAATTAAATTATTCGGAGTATGTGAAGAATGGAGACTCGTTTCTCCAGCTCATTGCTGAAACTCATATCCGTGAGACGCAAGGGTCTTTTTCGTGTCTACACGCTTGCCAGAAAGTCCATCAGTCCAGGTATTTTTTCAGTATTTGAACTTTCAGTAACCAAGCTGCCTGCTGCAATGCATATATAGTACTAAGATAGCACTTTTTTTACCTTGTTTATTTTTTTCAAATGGTCATAGATAAAGGTAAGGAGATTTTAATTTTATTACATGAAATGAGGTAGAAATTGAGGAAGAAGAGACTAAAAAAAATTTTCAGAGTAACTTTTATTATTTACTTGATTTAAATCAGATTATTAAAATTTAATGTAGTAAGAACTGAAACGTTGTGGAAATTAGATAATATTCATTGTAGATTATTCATATACAATGCTTGTTGAATGATCCATATATATTTGCACTCTGTTCCCTTGACTCGGATGATGCCAGAATCCTCGAGCCAGATACTCCAGGCCCCATGAGCCGAATACCTCGAATCCCCGTGAGTCGGATGGAACCCAGGCCCTCAGAGCCGGATAGTCCTAGGACCTGTGAGCTGGATGGCCCCTGGCCTCGTGAGCCGGATAACTCAAGGCCCGTGAGGCGGATAGCCCATGCCCCGAGAGGCGGATAGCCCATGCCCCGTGAGGCGGATAGCCCATGCCTCGTGAGGCGGATAGCCCATGCCCCGTGAGACGGATAGCCCCAGGTCCCGTGAAGCGCATAGCCCTCGGCTTCGTCAGCCAGGCCCCGTGGGGCAGATTGTCTCAGGCCCCGTGAGGCGGAGAGCCCCAGGCCCCACGAGCCGGAGAGCCCCAGGCCCCGTGAGCCGTACAGCCCCAGGCCCCGTGAGCCACATGCCCTGAGCCTGGCAGTCGGCATCACACCCAACGGACGGTCGGAGAGGCACACCTCACACACCGTCCGTCGGCTGAGGCTCGGTCGTGCGCTTCTCTCAGTTTGATCAGAGCAGTTGCAGTGTTAGGAAGTACCATCGACCCTCTCTGTCTCGCCCCTCTCACACTCTGCACCTTCTCTTCATGCCACCATCGCCTGACTCCGACCCTTTGCTTCGCCCTGGCTGTTTTTCCAGTTACTTCCTTGAACAGCTCTGTCCCTCGACTCTGTTGTGTCTAGTGATGTTGCTGCTAGGTGACACCCTGGTGGAAGAGGGCGTTTGACCCGAACTAGGGCTTGATCGTGTAACCTGGGCGGTGCTCTAGGCCCGGACGGTTCCGTGCGTATTTTGGACGGCGAGGCCCTGGGTTCTCCCTCTCTCTTTCTCTTACTCTCATCCTCTCCTTGCTTGCCCTTGGCTTTGATCAAAGTCCTCAGTTGGTCACGCAGTTGAAATCCTCCTGTTCAAATATGTACTGTTCAAACAGCAGTTGAAATCCTCCTGTTCAAATATGTATGTGCCTCTGCTTAATTCATGGCCAGATCTGAAATGCGGGTGTTGTAGCCCTTTTGTGGGGAAAGTTACACCATGATTCGAACTAGTGAAGCCATGAGATCTGGCTAGCGCT
The DNA here is from genome assembly GCA_001587735.2 of Parhyale hawaiensis. Taxonomy (NCBI): domain Eukaryota; kingdom Metazoa; phylum Arthropoda; class Malacostraca; order Amphipoda; family Hyalidae; genus Parhyale; species Parhyale hawaiensis. The sequence goes on from LQNS02278081.1 coordinate 2,609,100, forward strand.
TTCAAAATATACTTTGCAGCTACTTTCTGATAGTGTATTTCTATATTCCATGGAGCGATGGAGATGGGAGTCGAGACCAACGCTATCGTTAAGGCTTTGGTTAGGTACTGTTCTGATACTACAGACTTCAGTCACAGCGAAACGTTTGTCTAAAAATATGACCAAATTTGTTCATTATGCGTTTTCGAGAAATGTGCACTTCTTGTTTCTTCGCTAAAATATTCCATTATATTCACAGAACGAGTCCACTGTGTTAACGATTATAATTATCGTGTAATGAACGGTGTGGGGCTTCCCGCCGTCTGGCCTACGCCCACTTGCGAGTGCTGTACTCCCTCGGACTTGACAGGCTGCTTTCCCGTATTAGCAGTGCAATGAGGCGTCATTAACGAGGCTTCAATTTCACTATTACCTAAAACAAGAAATTGAATTTTCTAGGACGCGTTATGAGCGCAAATCTAGTGGCATAGTAATGTTAGTGTAAAGCTTGTTCTCATGTACGGTCACTTGAGCCTAGATGCCGCGTGTGTTCTAGCAGGCTGAATTTTTTATAGTATGTTTCACGTTGAGAATTACATTAACTGAACTTTGCTTTTGTTCTACAGTTACTACCTTTATCTTTAGTGAAACAAACTGTGGGCTTCCGTGGATTATGCTTTCGTTTTGTGAAACACTAACTTTTACCCTAGCAACTAGGGAACAAGTAGCCCCTTCCGCCTTTCTGGATGCATTACCATACTGAGAGGCACTGGAATTCCAGACGATAAACTTTGCACGAGCTTTGGGAGTTTACTTTCCTCGTCTGTGGCGTCCTATCAGGGGGGCGTAAGATAGGCACCATGGAGTAAAATTAGTTCGGTTCTTACATCGAGTGATTCGCGATGTGTTCCCATGGGCAACCCATAAACTCAGTCGCTTAAGCCTTAGGCCTTTTGTAGGTCATTCTTTTCGCACTCTGTTACTTTCTTTTATTTCCAGTTTCCTAATTTTAGTTACAATATTTAGTCTGTTCATTCATGTTAGTTCAGTCTTGCTGTTTCCCTGCACAGTGTCTATCTACGTATGCCTTCCCTGTTCTTCTTTTCTTGACGTACTTAAAAGTGATCAATACATTTTGGTTCTCTAGAAACACGTTTTTAGAGCTGAGGGAGGCTCAAACTGACGTGTATAACGTAACGAATCTTAATTTGCCTTTTCTTCGCATAACTCTGGAGGGAGGCATTAGAGGTCACTTACAGCTAAGCCAAATAGAGTTGATAAAACGAAATGAAACACGCTGAAGTTTAGTTTTTGACTTGATGCAATTCGAACGCTTCTAGTATTAGCCGTTGTAATGCAACATCTTTTTGTAAATTGAAGGTTTAACATCAATATTCGAGTATGCTTATATGAGTTACGGAATTGCCGTTTGTGAATAATACGTTTATTCACGAATGAGGGACAGCCACATGCAATTTCGCCTCGTCTTCTGGTTCAGGGGGCAAGTTTTATTCTATTTACTGGAATTGTGCAGGGGACCGAAGCGCTCACGGTTCGAAGCCCGCAAATGTAAGGGAGGCGAGGCGACGCCAGCGCGGTCCCGGGTACATTAATCTTCTAGTGCCTAGGGAAGGCGCTGTGGCGACTGTGGGTGCGTGCGCTTAGAACAGTAAAGGAAAAGTTGAACTTTCCTGCGAGAACTTTTCCAGTTGATTCAGGAATTCCTTAGAGATGTTAACTCTTCACGCTATGATCTACTTTTGTTTCCAAGGCATTAATGCAATTTGTTAGCTGAATGTCATACGGCACTGAACAAAATTATTGAATAGAAAATCAGTTGCTAATTGGTATATTTCAATTTCGTGAATTAACGTAAAATACTCTAACTGTACGTAGTTTTTATGGTTTTGGTCTCTGCCAAATATCGCTAAAAATATTTGCACCTAAAATTCCTTCGGCACTTCAGAAACTGATTTTGAATTTTTTACTGCGCAAGATGAGAGAATTACTACAAAAATCATTTGAACACAATGAAAAATTACAAAAAAGTTTGACCAAATATCTTGGGAGAAGTTTCTCAAATACGAAACGCACATTCCATTGCTTCTCTTAACTTCTTCACACTAACGCCCGCATAATGTAATTAATTTCTTGTACACCAACCCTGGTCTTGGCCACGTTGAGGGTATTTCAGGGAACTCAACATTAACTTTTGCATCTTATTTATTTTCAGCGGCTTTCCAGCAGGTAGACGGGCACATAATCCGAGTCACTCACCCGCCGAGAGCCGGTCATGCGAGATCTATTCATGCCAAAATCTTTGCCAACTTCTTATGTTCTCCGATCCATTGTGGCAGCGATCTCTCGTTAATTATTTTCTGCAGGAAACTGTTTTTTCCAGGGCTAGTCGTGCGTAGTCTGCCAGAATTTTTAGGAGACACAAATGAAGATCTGTTTGGAAATTTTCATAAAGCAACGTAAAAATTCTTGAAACTAGACTCTTTGACTTTTTGATATAGGGTAATTTCCCAATTGCCAAACTACCCCTATTTCCGAACAAACAGTCATTATTTGCTTGGTTTGTCCCACGTAAATAACACAAAATTCTATAAGTTATAGATTTTTAATAAACACAAGCAATTGTTGACGCTGTCCTAACACTAAAAACGGATTCCTGAAAAGAAACACATTAGCTCCTCTTTTTAGTTGTGTGACAAAATTTGATACTTTCCAGAAGTAAAACTGTTCATTTTGTAATGTTTATGAATAGAAACCAAAAAATCAATAAAAAGAGACATGTTTTTTTTGGGTGGCTTAAACCATGGTTTTCGATCGTTTAAGGTGGAGCACCCGCGATAGTTTAAACCAAATGGTTTTAGCCAGCCAACCCTGCATACATATGCATGTAGCTAGATATTTAAGTTTCACTGACAAACAAGAGTTTGCTTTTACTAAGACTTTTATTTTCGGTTAAATTGATCTGTTGTACAGAGTCTTCTAATGTGCAGATAGATAGTACTTCTGGTGAAGCTGGTAAAGGTTTTTTCAATGAAGTGACTATCGTGGGTGCTTCACCATAAACGATGCTGTTACATTAGTGGACTTGACTCTATTATCGCTCTAAATCCTCCTAATTTAACCAATTTTGTTCGATTGTTTTATTTTGTTTTTTTTTTTCACAATATTTATGTCAACGATGAAACATGTAAATGACAGTTAATGTTACTTTAGTATCAGAGACTATCGGTATAGGAACCGTGCTGATACTTCCTTCTCCATTATTTCCTATAGTATAGGCACAGCATTTCGGACTTACGATGCTTGACGTATACTACCACAGTGCTCAAAATATCTGTCACCTCCAATAGACTTCAGTTATTAAACATTATTGCTTCTTCAGCAAATAGCGCAACTCTCAATACGCGAGCCTAGAGCCAGTTCAATAATGTAATTATCCCTCTTGTTGAAAACTATCTTTGTTTTTTATGAAGTGTCTTAACTTTAACTTTCAACTAGAAGTTTCCTAGGGCTTGAGCGATTTCTTCTTGTGCGATTTTTGCCATTTTTCCCCCCATCCATTTCTGCAGCTTCAAGCTCGGCACCATTTGTTCATGCTGCAGTACTGCTTCAGTGTCATTATGAGTACATTTGCACTGTGTTTCACTAATTTCAGTTAATAATTGTGCTCCCTTTCCATTCCATAGATTGGTGAACTGCCTTCTATCTCAGTAAAGCATTCCACAATAGCAGCCTAATTTCCCTCCTTAATTCTATCTCAACTGAAGACGATACTCAATTGGGCGCTTCCTCCCTTCGTACTTTTCTCCAAACCGGGACCCATCAATATGCAGTTTGTGTGATATTGTGTAGATTCTTCTATGTAAATTGTCCCGCTTAACAACTTCCATTGTATTTATAACCACAAGCTGGTGTGTAGGAGTTGTGGTTTTTGCGAAAGTGTTGTGGGTTCTGTTCGTGATTATCGTGGTTAACGTTAACGCTGTTCCCTTAAAAATAGAGCCGAGTTGGTGTTGTGCGTGTGTCTGTGTCATACGTTCTTTGTACCATAATTTTTAAAGCCATTTTCGGTGTTGTAAAAAATTGATCTGGGAGACTTTTCTAGTTGTTGTGTCTTGTGTGATAATACTTGCAACAACTGTTTCTATATTACTCCTTATATCGTTGGAAATACAGTTAAAGTGTATGTGTTATGATACAATAATCTAGTTTTCTGTGTGACGATTGTTATTTATTCCTGTGATTGTGGTGTACTCGACTGTCATCGAGTGTTAGTCGTAACGGTCCTTACCAGCTGCGGTGCTTCAGTTAGTTGCATCAGAGGAGATCCCTTGAGCAATACTGAAAAATGGCGTAACTTATTAAAACATCACTGACCACAAGATAATTTCTTCAGTGCCGCACCACAATCATTGATGCCTGTTGAAGAGCGTAGCCATATACCGGTGTATATTTGACTGAAGGACACCGTTCCTTCTCAGTTTCTTTTTTGCAGCGGCTCATGACAAAGTGTCCCTCTACCGATGCCGGGTGAAGAATCTAGCAGTGTAACAGTATTCATTTAACAAGAGGATTTAATTTCCTCTCGGCTTCATTTCTGCAGTGGCTTATGGAACCACATTACTGATGCCTAGTAAAGGACGAAGCAGTCTCGGTATTTGTGTTGCTGGAGGATCCAACGACCTCGTAGCGTCCTTTCTGCAGTGGCCCATGATATGGAGCGGCATTGCGCCTAGGTGATTTCTCCTTCCTTTCCTAGCTCTTCCCTAATCTTACTCCAGCATACTTGCAATCCGGCTAGCAGCCTCGGCATCTATAGCTGTTTTTAAATTCTACTCTTCCACTGACTTGCCGGTATGTAATTACTCGATGTGCTGAATGTGATTGTTGAACGTTGATAGTTAAAACCGCGCCACACTGAACTCAATAGAGGCGCGTCACACACCTGTTCTATCTATAAGATATTGTGATATCGCAAGAACCTTGGTTATTTTGCATATTTTGTGCCTCTTAAGACCATTAATAGAAGCCAGGACCAAACTTTCGGATTGACAAGATGGCAGCCCCCACGACGACTACAACCACTACCACCACCGCCACGTCGGGCATCCGACGGGCCATCCCTGCCATCACCAATGCCCCCAGCATGAGCAAGCTCCGGATATCCAGTTTTCTCTCTCAGAGCTTGTGAGTACTTTTTTCCCACAATTATTTCAGTTTCCAGGTTTAATGGTTATGCGAATCAGATCCAGAGTCGTAAACGCGGTAATACGCTATCGGTTGAACTGCCGGAGCGGCTAAAAAGAAGTCAAGGAAAACTATATCGTGCTGCAATATGTAAGCGTCAGGAGCGCGGTATTTCTTTTCTTTTCAGTTGAATCGTTCGATTTTTTAATCTTGGTAGTTTGAGGTAAGTTGAAGCCAAGGTAGTAAATAATTACCGGTAATCATATTAACTTCCATAGGGCAATGATTTAAACATGTTTTATTTTTGGAAATAAGAGATTTTAATTTTTGTTCGTGCACGTGCGTATTTTTAGCTTCGTTTTGCTTCGCGATACTTCTTCTAGACTTGCTCATTCCTTGTCAGATAGTGGATCAGTCAGTATAAGTAACGCACTACCTAAAGTTTATTTTTGCGAAAATATTGCTCATTGAAAATTAGCGGGTTGAAAAACGTGCAACGTATATATAACGTTTCTTCATTGAAATAATGTGTAAACTAGTAGTGACTTTTAATTAAAGATGAGTTTGGGAGTTTTCCCGCTCCCTGTAGATCAGTGGTTCTTAACATGGGTTCGATTGAACCCTAGGGGTTCGACTATTTAGTTCACCCCTCTCATATAATTCGTAACGTCACGCTCTGCTTGCTGGTTTTGGTCTCTGAACACAGTGATTGTGTGTGCAAATGATGCATGGTACAGTTTGTGCACTAATACTGTATATGAATCTATGCATATACTTTGAATCTGAAGAAAAACAAAAGCGCACTTTATTTTTCCTACTACGAAGGGTTCGATGGATGCATGTATGGATCTTGAGGGGTTCGGTCCGTCCAAAAAAGTTAAGAACCACTACTGTAGATACAGTAGTAGCCAAAATATACGGAGCGGAGCAACAACAACAACAACAACAATGTTTTAAATATTTATTACCTGAACTGTTTTTCATGTGCATTTCTAAAATTTTTACAAATATTCCTGGAATAGTCAACTTAAAAAAACAGAAAATGCTCATTTTGCCCTGATAGAAAGTTAAGGAACATTGTTGAAACTCCCGTTCAATGTAATGAATAATGATATACAAATTATACATTTCTAGAACAATTTAATTGATAGTTTCGATTTATACACAACACCTGTCAAATATTTTTTTTGTTATGGGGAGCAGCGCCCCCAGTGGGACCCTGTAGGTTACCTTAGCCATTAGCTAGGCCTTCGGGACTTCTGTCTTTTGTGCCTACTTTGCTTCCATCAGATTTCATACTCCTTCTGATATTAACTTTCGTCTGTTCTTCCTCATCTTTCCCTACTTACTGTTCCCATGCGCGTTAATCCTGTGTGGGAACACCTTCGTGCATGGGTTTCACGTGACTATCGACATACTATATGACCCTTCCTTTTCCTCTCTTAGAAGAGCTTAGTATTTATTTAAGGAGGCTTAAACAATCTTATGCTACTATTACTATTAGTCATGCGGAATTCTATTGATGCTAAAACACTTGTTACGCTTTTGTGCTATTTATATTGATGATGCATTATTGAAGTGATACCGAACTGATAATTTTCTGTAGGAAACGTTATTGTTAAAAAATAGTGCTACGTGGTCTACCAGGCTTTTTTGGAGACACAAATAAAAATATTTTTTGTTTTCAAGAAACAACCTATGAATTCTTGAAATAACGCTTTTTGACATTTTAATTTTTCTTGAAATTCCAGACAGGGGAATTCTTTCATCATGCTTCTCAACAGTTATTATTTTACGAGAATTTCTCTGACGGCTTTAATCTTGTTACTAACGTTTAGTCTGATAATTAACGCTGAGTGCATTTTAAAATGTCGCCGTATGAACGAGAAACTCGCTCTTTTAGAGGCGTTTCATTAGGTGTTCCTTAATTATTGTTACGATTAAGATTTCACCCTCGAGCTCCCACGGACAGGTAATACAACCCAAATGAAGCACTTAGCAAAACCGCGAAGGCCGAAACGCGGCTAAAGGAAATCCAACAAAAAGCCATTAACAGCTGACTTAAACGCCTGCTGACCAATACGATCTAAAGCCGATGCCGGCAATAAATTCCAAACCCACCGACCGAACTGATTAGTTCGACATCCTACATCTTCCAACGTGAAAGANCTCTCTTTTCTCCTGTCCTCTATATCCTACTAACATAATGGCAATAGCTCACAGAGTGCCGGGTCGTATGTTCCGGTGTCTCTTTGGGAATGGGCCTATTGGTTCGTCTACTGCCGCCTATCTAATCTAATCTAATCCATTGTAGATACGGTAGTAGCCAAAATATACGGAGCGGAGCATCAACAACAATATTTAAAATATTTATTACCTGAACTGTTTTTCATGTGCATTTGTAAAATTTTTACAAATATACCTGGAATAGTCAACTTAAAAACAGAAAATGCTCATTTTGCCGTGATAGAAAGTTAAGGAACATTGTTGAAACTCCCGTTCAATGTAATGAATAATGATATGTAAATTATACAATTCTTATACAGCTTAATTGATGGTTTTGATTTATACACGACACCTGTCAAATATTTTTTGAACTATTTTCCAACAATATGGTGGCAATGGCGGCAACAGCTCTAACAGCTTGATTCTGAAGTAAAACAGCTCATGCTATAGCTAATCATAAATAAATGTCAATTTAAAAATTGCTGGTATCATAAGAAGATGAAAAACTGTTGTTTATTTATGGTGTTATCTGCAGGTTTAAGACTGATTAACACTTGTGCCAAAACCGAAAACCGGCAGACCTATCATGACTTCTAAGCGGGAAGAACGATTTTTAGAATGTCGTTAAACAACCGTTTCGAGACAGCGACATCGATTTGTTACAAATTTTGTGATCGAACTGGAATGGCAATCTTTAGGAAAACTGTTTCTTATTGGTAAAGCAGGGAAATTTTTTGGTTCGGATCAAGTTTGCAAACCTTTGATTTGAAAAATAAAAATCAAAAGGTCCGCTTTGACTTCGCCACGGAGCTTATTGTATTGACAAATGAACAATTTAATTTGATTCACTTCAGTGCTGAATCTAAATTAAATTTGTTAAGTTCTGACAGTAAGGTATATGCAAGACTTTGAAACGGTGAACGCTTATCGTCTCAGTAAAAGAGTTAGCGAAGCTTGAAAGTGGGAGTGCACTGGCGAAAGAGATCAATTTGTCGAAAAGAGTTTGTTCCATTGTTCGCGTACATGGAAAAGTTAATGCCGGTGTTTATAAAGAAAACTTCTTCGCCAGTATGCTTTTTGTCACCAATAGTACTGTTGAAATTTTAAATTTTATACAAGGCTATGCTCCTTGCTACAAAGCTAAATAATTAACATGTTTTCTCGAAAAGGGAAAAAACAGCTGAAATGACATGGCCACCACCTCAGAGTCCAGGCTTAAATCCCATAAAGAATATCTGGAAGACCCGCAGTAGCAGCAGATTAAAGCTTCTGACATTGACTCTCACGGCCACTGGGTCAAACATCGCTCCCAGCTAGGCAAGTTCTTCGCGGCGCTTGACGTGATCAGTCAGCATCCGGTCTGAGTACTGCTGTGGGTTCACTGACCTTTGCCAGTAATGGGGAGATGTGGGGGTGCAGATTGTCGCATGTAGCCTTCCGCCACTGGCACTATAGCTCTAGATAATCTGTGAACCACTGCAGCCGTATACTGCTCTGGGGCCTGTTGCCTACATCTGCAGAACAAACCAGTGCATGTGCGTTTCCCAGTTGGGGGGTACGGTCAACTTGACTATACCTTTATTTTGTCGCTTTTTTCGTCATATTCGCTTTCCAGCGGGTTGTTGAAAAAAATAGATATTATTATGCTAAAAACTAACATTCATTTTTGCTTTAAATTTATTTTAAATGAATTAACTAGCATAAAAAGAAAAACACCAGAATAGTAGAACTATTTCGCAACAGAGAGTCTTACTTAACCTATTTAACTTAACTCTGTCAACATTGTATGTAAACTTGGAACTGACAAAGACCGACCCAGTGGCGGGCACCAGCATTTAGCTCGCGCCTCTAAAGTGGGTGGGTCAGAAGAAATCCAAGAGGAAAAGGGACAGACAAATGCATACCAACGGAAAACCTATGGGGACCATAGTCAAAATTGCTTTCGAGCTTTCTTCATTCAAGCTCAACAATCACAAACTACTCGCTGCCCTATTGAAATGGAAACGAGCCAATGGAGCTAAATTTTTTTTGAACTGCTGGAAGGATAGTACGGAGGAGAAAAGATTGTCATTTCTAATGAATAGTCGGCTACAGTGAAGACGAAATACAATCCTTAATTGGAATGGCAGAGTCCGGGAAATAGTCTGAAGGTATCCCTGGAGGTGTGTGACATGTTTATCGTCGTCGAAAGCCGGTCTCCGTCTTCATTTGGGAGGGTGCCTCCAAATAATGGAATTCTCTTTTTTTTGCGGAAAGTGGGTATGAAAGTAATTCTTATTAATGAATAGATAAACTTTTGTTCTCAGTTCTGCGTGATGTGAAGAAACACTATAGAAATGATTCTTTTTTTTCATATTTCAATGTCCTTGGGCGCCTCCACCTAGCTAGCAGACAAAAATTCTGAATCGTAGTACCGTAAGTGTTCTTAAGTTTTAGAGTAAAGAAATGTTGGTTCTTTCACACTCCGATCTGAACCCCCTGTACTTCAGTGTTGGGTCCTTGTTTTGGTGTCTGAAGCCGATATATCACCTCATACCACTGTCGATGATTAGCAGTTGTCCCTGAAGAAACCACGGGATAAAATTCTGCTGAACTTGCATCCACAGAAAGAAAATTTCAGATCGCAACTTCAGAATAGTAATCCTGGCGGAAAGAGGACATATTGAAAAACCCATTTAGACAATATTTTGAGGTACTAATAATTATGTGCAACTTGAATATATTTTTTTATAAATTTTTTTACCTGATGAACTTTTTCTGCGTACTGAATATGGGTAAGAATTTCTGAATGCATTGAAACGAGGAAGCAAGATCTTACTGCTCTACTGTCGCTGAAAAGCTGAACCCTTTAGCTTTGGGCTCCGCTGGAGTGTTAAGCATATTGTAATGAGGAATATTATAGAATGAAACGGAAATATGTAATAACTGCTTCTAGATCTCTATTTCACAAATTTAGTTGAAAATTGAACTTATATTTTGTTTGTCTTTTTTGTCATCCCTTGAAAAGTTTCCATATGAAATGTTGGTAAGAAAAAGTTGAAGCAGTTACAATATTTTATTTGAATTTTCCAATGCACAAAATTGAAGAACAAGAGAATTGCTAGTAAACGACAAAAAATATACATATAAACATAGGCTGTACCTACTCTTAAACGAGGTAGTCGCTTATGCAAAGTGCATGTATGTACTTTGTTCGCTGTTGCTGAATTTTTCATACCTACACAGCCAGAGTAATTCAAGTCTCTAAGTGTAGTTTTGTTTGCAGTCGGAACCCGATGCCGAAAACATCACACACCATCACAGAATCTCTTTCAAATTCCGAAGAGGTTTTGTTACTCATTGTTCAACCTTTACAGCGTCTCGTGTATTGCGAACCATCAGAATTAACTAGATTCAATACAGAAGTACACTCGATACCACTCCTTGTCCTGCCACATTGAGTGTTTATTTTTTGTAGTAATCACTAGTCCAAATATTGCTTTGTTGTTATCTATCATCGGCCTTATATCATGACGACGTACATCTACAAATTCAACGTCATTCAGCCGACGATACGCAGTCATGCGGAACCCCTCAGAAGGCAAAGGATGGGCCATAGGGTTAGGTTAGTTTAAGTTCGCCCATCCTATGATAGGATGGGGAGCAGCGCCCCCAGGGGGACCCTGTAGGTTACCTTAGCCATTAGCTAGGCCTTCGGGACTTCTGTCTTTCGTGCCCACTTTACTTCCATCTGATTTCATACTCCTTCTGATATTAACTTTAGTCTGTTCTTCTTTGTCTTTCCCAACTTACTGTTCCCATGCGCGTTAACCCTGTGTGGGAACACCTTCGTGCATGGGTTTCACGTGACTATCGACATACTATATGACCCTTCTTTTTCCTCTCTTAGAAGAGCTTAATATTTATTTAAGGAGGCTTGAACAATCTTATGCTACTATTACTATTAGTCATGCGGAATTCTATTCATGCTAAAACACTTGTTACGCTTTTGTGCTATTTATATTGATGATGCATTATTGAAGTGATACCGAACTGATAATTTTCTGTAGGAAACGTTATCGTTAAAAAATAGTGTTACGTGGTACCTATACCAGGCTTTTTTGGAGACACAAATAATTTTTTTTTTCAAGAAACAACCTATGAATTCTTGAAATAACGCTTCTTGACATATGAATTTTTCTTGAAATTCCAGACAGGGGAATTCTTTCATCATGCTTCTCAACAGTTATTATTTTACGAGAATTTCTCTGACGGTTTTAATCTTGTTACTAACGTTCAATCTGATAATTAACGCTTAGTGCATTTTATAATGTCGCCGTATGAACGAGAAACTCGCTCATTTTAGAGGCGTTTCATTAGGTGTTCCTTAATTATTATTACAATTAAAATTTCACCCTCGAGCTCCCACGGACAGGTAATACAACCCAAATGAAGCACTTAGCAAAACCGGGAAGGCCGAAACGTGGCAAAAGGAAATCCAACAAAAAGCCATTAACAGCTGACTTAAACGCCTGCTGACCAATACGATCTAAAGCCGATGCCGGCAATAAATTCCAAACCCACCGACCGAACTGATTAGTTCGACATCTAATATCCTCCAACGTGAAAGAGTGCGCGCCGACCGCAGCACGTGTTTCTCTCGTAAAGACCTTGACGCAGGGACAGTGGCGTGAATTAAAAAAAATCAAAATAAGTATTGTAATTGGCGGAACTATTTCTAGGTATACAGACATTTTTGATAGAAATTTTACTGAGATGACTAAAATCACCAAAAAAACCTATATTTCAAAGTCCAAGTCACTTTGTAGAACGGAAATCGAATGTAGAAAATTTCCATCCCTTTTAATTGTACTATCTAGTTTCTGTGACTCTCGTAGCAGTAAATTTCTGAAAATATTGCCTCAAATTCGCTACATATTTGACCCACAGTCGCAACGTAAGCTTCTGTTTGCATGATTGTCATTAGTTGTATTTCTATTTCAGATTATTTTTTTTCTCTGTATCAACACTGTTTAACTCTAGTTGTATTTAACTACTGGCGTCGAGGTCTTTGAATGACATGTTGGATCTGCCTTTATGATATGTGAATGAAACTATCATGCATCCAAAAAAGTTCATGTAGCTTTTGATAGTCGTTTTTCAAATGTAAACCATAAACTTCCTCTCGTACTTTATAAAAATTTTTCATTATTCTCACTAGGCTGGAGGTATTGACCGTCAGGTCTCCTCACCGTATCGTATCTTGCATAGAATAGTCCATTTACCTTAGCATTGTGAGCTCACTGCTATTCCTCCAGCATGTATCAGACAAAAGAATAACACAGCATCGTCGCGCATGAGATAGTATTTACTCAAAGAAGGTATCTGTTACGGCCTTTCAGTAGAGCGGAGCCACGCTTAAGTTGCTTAAGATTTCATGCATGGGGTGATGGGCGGGTTAGAAATCGCCTGCGGCGCTTGACAGTTACTTGCTCTGGCTGCATGTGTTTTATATTATAACTAGTGGACCCGCGCGTGAAAAAATTCACGCACTAATCGACATTTTTTGTAAATATAGGCTGTTTCGGAACCTTCTCTTCTCTGACTTGCTTCATTTTCTTCATTGATCCTTTGTCGTGCTTTGAGCTTTAGGGCTTTTTTTTCTCTGACTTGTCGTTTGCTCATTTTCAGGAGCTCTCATTCGCTACTGTAACCTTTCTGCTTCAAGTCTTTCTTGACTGTATCGCATAGACGATTCATCTCTCTCCACGCATTCGTAGAACGTCTTCGCTCTTGAGATTATACTAGTCTCGTACTACTTTTATCCGTTCCCTATCTTCCTTCTTGATTAGGCGTGCGAGATACGGTCTTGCGAACTTAAATATCTGCTTCACTGAAATTTTGGGTTATGAAACAAAATTCTCACCTTCAGAGAACGAAAGCGTGAGGCACGATTTCCGTGGTATGGAGCTGAAGGAGCACATGGTAATGAATAGAAATACATGGAATAACATCTGCTTCAGCGACTCCCCTTTGAACTTGAATAATTCTGCTGTAAAAGACGAAGTGAAAGACAGGAAGCTAGAAGAAAGAGTCTACTGCCCGTGAAAAATCACCCCCTCCATGCAGAGCGCTTCATTCACCGACCATCTGGCGAATTTACACGTCGTGACCTGAGAGAAAAAAGTTGTAAAATAGGACTCCAGAAGCTACATACATACATAGTGTTCCGATTTCAAGAAGTGTTTCAAGTAAAAAGTGTCTTCAGATAAAGGCATAAGGATCAGCCGCCGGCCCGTCGCCATCATCTACAACCTGGTCATCGATTTACAAAAATTGCAGCCTGGCTTGTTTTTCCCCCATCTATTTCCTTCAAAGCGGACACAAAATAAATAAATACACGAAGCTTTTTGTTATGCATATATGTATAGATAAATATCTATTACAAAAAATTCTGTCCATTTATTAGTTTCTGTCAACTGAATGGTTTGTTTGGCAGCCCTGCTATGAACATATTTTGGTCAAATTTGCTATATTGTCAACGGTGAAAAATGCGCGTAGGTAGTATACGTGCCGTACCCAAGGTAACGAGGAGCAACTTTGAACCTGGTATGAATATGGTTAGCGTGCAAACTATTATGCCGCCTCGCTCCACCGAATTTACTATTTTTTCATTGCGTTTGTTAGCACTGCTTCTCATTTTTTTCATTGTGTTTGTTAGCACTGCTTCTCGCGCAGTAACAAGAATTATTTTTCTAGCTTTTCACAGAGTACAAATTATTTCATGAGGCCTGCATCATCTCTGTCTCAGTTATGCTTCACGGAAAGATTAATTTTGTTGTGAGATGCGTTCTAAAATTCCTAAACTTACGGGCAGTATTTCTGTGCCGCCACATTCTCTAGAAAATTTCAAAATTCTCTCTCGATCCCCATATTTTAGCGACCGGTAGATATTAGAATCCATCTTTATTCATAAGTTGAAATCCTCCCTTAATGATATGCAAAGTTCATTTACCCAAGCGAGACTAAATTAGGTTTGTTACTCCTTACTTTTGTATGTACAGTTTAGAATTTCTATTCAAAACTTGCTTTCAACATTGTCAGAAATAATATACTGTTCATAACTTTCACTGATAATGTGTGAATACCCGAAACTTCCGTTTTATTTGGATTTTGACAACTTGTATAGTAATAGTAGAAATACATTATTTTATTTTATCGGCACCACATTGGATGTGGTGAAAAATGGGCGAGTAGCTCTGCTGGCAAAAACCTGGGCAAATAACTGGTGGAGATCAATAGTTTACCTCGTGTGCCTGTTCAGTCTTACTTACATAGTTGCATACACACGGGCAGCAAAAGCCTACATGTATATCCGAACACACATAGCCGCATCTACATGAAAGTTGTGTCTAAAAATTATCATGCGAGATGATCCAAAAGTGTTTCTATTAAAACCCCAACTCTATCATCTGCGTTTAATTAACGATGGCCATAACTGGCAGCATAATTGAAAAGTTCACTGCTCAGGGCATTGACATATATTGAAATATTTTATGATTTTTAAATTAATATCGTTTGCACGAATAGGTGTTTCAAATGCAGACGAAGTTACACCATGGCGTGTCACCAAAACTTATTCAAACATGCGCTACTGTAATGTAAGCAGGGACTTACAGGTACGCATGGGAGCAGCTACAACTAACGTTGCCATGTGTGTGATAAAGTGAAGTCGTCTAGACAGCACATCCCAACTAACAGACCCACATACCTCAGCTAGTTATGCAGATAAATGCCCACTAAGGCCCAGAGAAGTGTACGATGGGTGCTTATCCCAGATTATCAGAGTTATGACGTCTTATTTGTAGACGGAAAGATTTACCGATAACTCTACCCCTAGCCTTTCGACCACGCAGTGATAAGTGTTCTGCGGGAAATGGCTCCAGTCATCACAGCGCCGCTGCTCAAAATGTCCAATCGATCTCTTAGCATGGCTTAAGTTCTATAGGATTGGAAACTCGCTAACGTGATCCGGATACATAAGAAAGGGATAATAAATGCTCCAGTACTATCAACCAACCAGTTTTGCATCGATCGTCAACAAAGCCATCCAACGTCTATCTATGGATGCGACCGGGTCATTTCCGACACCTAGCACTGCTGCCGAGATAGAAGAAGCCGCCTAACTTACTGAACTTCCTTTCGTAAGTTACGTAAGTCAGAGATAAAGAAAAAGATGTGGACCACTTTAATCTCGACTTCCAAAAAGCATTTGACAAAGTTACCCATCAACGGTTTAGGAAAACAATCGAAAGTCCATGGTATCCAGGGAGGCTGTTCACGCTGGATCCGTGCATGGCTCACAGATCGGCAGCAGCGAGTAAAGCTGCAAGAAGAGACGACAGACTAAACGATGGTTTCATCTGAGGTTTCACATGGCAGCATTCTTTGCCCAATTTTAAACATAGATTACATCAGTGATCATGATCTTTGTATCCGCAGTAAAATCAGTATTTTTACAGCTGCAACTAAACTACATCGTCCTGCCAAGCATAGAACTGAGCTCGAACATGATGTCAACCACCTTATGGAATGAACCGTAACGTCGCAGATGAATTTTAATATCGACTAATGTTTAGTAATGCACGTATAGGCCGGAGTCGAAGAACCCCTCAGCCCAATTCGCAATAAGGGGGATAGAATTAGCAGCGTGATCTGGGAGAAACTGTCATAGACAAACTACACCTGAGTCAGCAAGTTCACAAGAGTTTCAAAATGGCAAGCAGAGTACTGGGATTCATTACCTGGAATTTGGAGTATAAATCTCAGATCATAATCATTTCTTGTACAATGCACTAGTGTGTCCGCATTTAGAATTTACTGTCCAATTCTGGTATCCAACAGTATAACGGTATCGATAAAACGGAAATAATCCAAAGCAGAGTAAAAGATTGATTCCTCAGCTGCGAAATAAGCCATACGAGTGATGCCTACGGTAGGTGGGACACATCTCTCTAGAGTAAAATGGCTCAGGGAGCAAATGATAGAACTATTCAAGTACTTGAATGGCTTCAACAACGTGCCTACAACGGAAACTTCGGCAGCGACGTTAATGATGGCCTGCGCAAGAACGGCTAAAAATTCAAACATGAAAATCTAAGAATTACTCTCAGCTAGCAGCTTCTTCCGTATTTCATAGTGAGTATTTAGAATAGACTATCCCGCAAAGTTTTCTGTGCAAAGACAGTCAAATCGTTTAAAAATCGCATTGACAAACATTGGTAGCAACCCTCCACAGTTACGAACTCCTCCTCCAACGGTCACAAACTCTTAACGGCCAAAGCTTCGGAGGCCGCTCTAATCCATTATCGTTCATGCCCCAACTAACTGAATGTCTACGAGGTCTTGGATCTGCAGGAATTAATCGTTTTTACACGATTAACTCGTTGGCTGAGTGTGTTCTCTTCTTCTTCTCTTTTCCTCCTCAAAATTCCAATTAATTCACATACAATGGTAATAGCTCATAGAGGGCCAGAGCGTAAGTCCCTGCTGCTCTCTGGGAATGAGCTTGTTGGCTCCAATCCAAATGCTGACGCTATATTTCCCAGCATTAACCTAAATCTGCCGTGAACCTCCAATCTCTGTCAGAAAATAAGGAAATTTACGAGCAAGTTTTATCATTTTAAGTTAGCCGATAATTTGTATTTTCATTTAAATGTCAGTAATTAGATCACTGAACAGTTTACCTTGACATTAGAACAAAAAGTGCCTTTCAGTCGATGTGTATAATGCATAGATCGATATAATGTGAATGGAAACACAAGGCATATGGAATGATGACTGCCTGCGGTAGAAACCTCAGCTCACCCTGAATGTGCGTCTCCTTTATTACCGCTGATTACTGGCACTGTTCTGTGAACGGCAAACGTTCGATTTCTTAGTTTAGGTTTCTCTGATTATTTCAGCTTGATACGTTTCACTGCGAGCAACTCAACTAAATTTGCTGTTGAATATTCTTACCTTCTGACTTGAAAGCGAAGAATTTTGATTTGCATGTGAGGGATTGTGAACGCAGCCTTCACGTGCACACCCACCACTACAGCAGCGGCTCAAAATGGTATTTATTGGTTTTAACACACTGACCATTGCAACATTGCTTCCCGCTGTTGATATCTTTATGTAGTATATCATTTACGTGATAATTTGGCGATTTCATTCTTTTTTTTAATTTGTGTGACTTATGTTTGAAGAATAACATGGTTCTCAAAATTTTACCATGGTTCTCAAAATTTTAACTTGGTTAGTCCACAAGATGTGAACTGGTGAAAACATCAGTGTAAGGAAATTTACAGCTTAGAGTGAACAGGGTTAGGACTTTTCTTCATTGGCTTTAGATCGAACGTCCGATTTCCCGGTAATCTTGATCTCTTTGAGCTACTGGGGGTGTGGATTATCTAGTTTTGTTTACGCTTGTCTTTTTTTTTACGTGCGCAGACCCTACTAGGAGTAGATACTGCAGATTTTATACGCTGCTGCAACTGCCTATTCTACTTCAGGACTTCAGTTCGCTACCTGTTTAGAAAATTCTCTTGTATATACTGCTAAGCGTTGCAATCGATTTATAAGCTGCAAAGCCAAGTATAATATTTTGCTCCAACAGTTTTAAGATTGCTTGGCGGTCTGAACTGCAGTTAATTATTTACTTTTCGCTGTTGTCGGTGAGCTTTCACTCCTGTACTCACTTGGCCCCGCACGTTATGAGCAGCCAATTATCCAGCCTCGCCTGAGCACCTAATTAGTTTCGCGTGCGTCCTGAGCTTCATTGAAGGCTAATGCAAACTTTACAAATCGACCTTGGAAGAAAGTGATTTAGTTGGCTGCTTTAGTGGCACTTCCCTGGAGTGTTTCGTTTGAAGTTTGTGATTGCTCTGCTTTTATGACCATTTGCACAGACTGATGGGTGAGAGGCTTGGTCGCGAAGTGAAAATTCGGTGAATGTGTTATGATTCTCTCGATTTCGGGGCAGAATTTGTATATTTGAGATTCTCGATTTCGATGTGTGAAACATCGCTCATTTCAAGACAAATACAATTAAAATACATAACACTTGGGCCTTCTCCTCCATCCCTTCCGTGAATAACAAACCTCATGATAAAGTGGACATCTGGCAATATTATCCATATGTAATAATGTCGATTATTGCTAAGGTATTGGAGTTTGAAATATTTTTAAGTAACGTGAGTGTGTGACACTGTGAAGGTATTCTGTATTTCTTTATATTCGCAACGTGCACGTGCTCAGAAGCTTCCGTCCAAGTGCTTATTAACTTGGGAGTATGCCGTGATGTAAGTTAACGCCATACTTTCTCATGCGATATTGACATGTGAGATAATAGGTTATTATGGATCGAGCCAAGGGGCGAAGGACTTACGTAGCGATTTCAGGGGTGATTGAAACTGGTAGAATCCTGTTTGATCTTAGCATTTTAAGCAAAATTGGTTACTTTACTTTCTCGAAGTTTCAAGAGCGATTTATGTTACGAACATAATGCTGCTCTTGACTTGATACACCTTATGCCCCTCTCATGGCTGCGTTGCTTTCTGAAGTGCTTAGTCGTGTGGTAATTTAACTCGTTCAATGTCTCATTCATAATTTATCTAGTAAGAGGTTATTGCTATGGCGCTTCAAATCATTCACATTTATTGTCTCACGAGGAAAACAGTAATGCTGTTGCTACGAATCATTAAACTATACTTCAGTATGATGCATGCTGCATTGCCAATACCCTGATGGCAGCGGGTTTCATCCTGGGGATCGTTTGCAGTTCAAGAGGGTTTAGGAGAATCTAATGCATATTCATATATCTATACATGAATTAGTGAGTTAAGACTTAACAAGTTTCCAAAGTTATAGAAATACTGCTTGGTGACATGTGCGAGGGTCTATTAATGAATTATAGGGACTGTAGACAGCGACTTTTTCAGGTGTCATATGAATTCATGCAAATATAGGTTGTGAACCAATGCCTTACTTGGTTTCTGTACGCATGGGCCAAGGAAGAACCTGAAGAGACCTTTACAAGATACCAACATTTAATGAAGTAAATTAGTATATCTAATGTGACAGGTGGCTATCACTACAACTACAAGCATTTCGCGCTCAACTGTGATGCGTGTGCTTACGGTGGGTTTCGATGCACGTGTTTGGGATTGCATAGCCCGAGTAACTATACTATGGAAATTATACGGTTACCATAGTGCAAATTATTGCCACGTGTTAGCAATTTAAATTGAAATATCTATCTCTTGGTTCAGTGTTTGCATCTAGAAGGCAGTGGTATGTATACTGCCCATAATATGCATGTGCCGGGTGGATGCTATTTTGATTCACTAAGGAAAATCATTGAAGTTTTGGTACCTTACGTACGGTATGTCCCAATCGGAAATTAATAGGCATTTATCGGCTGCCTATGAGTAAATAGTGAGCAGGATCGGATAACATCAGATAAACGCCGATAAGCATGCAATTGCCTAATTACCCTACAGCCTGCTCAGCAGCACCTGCGCTCCGGAAGCGTAGTTGTGTCACCTTGGCACTAATTCGAGACTACCTCCGTGCTGGTCTCGCTGCCTTGTGCCGCAACTGTTCCTCAGTTCGATAGCGAAGATTCCCATATCGATTGGCGGCAATTTTCTCTAACGAGGTGCCTCATTCAGGGCGGATCAATGTCTGATTGCATCCTACCTTGGTCCTTATATCGATAATTACTTCTGTATAATGGCTGCTCCGTGTTCATCGTGCCGTCGCTTTGTTGCTGTTCTAAAAGACTGGAGTTTGCATTGAGTCACCAGGTTGTAGTCTAAATCTCTCAGGCACAACTTCTTGATTTTATAGTGAAGGAGTGTCATTGACACTGAATAGAGCACACTTCTATACATACGGTATATAGTGCCAGTGAGAGCCTCTAGTAGATTACTCTGAGTATCACTTTTGCTGTCACCTTGTAGTTGAAAAATGTAGGCTACACAAATCGACTGCGTACTTGGAACTAGTGAGGATTAGTGACTATGATATTGAAGGTTTACTTTTCTGCCCTTCAACTTTGATTAACGTTGAAAGACGTTGCAGATGGTCGTGTCTCAGTAAAGTCGGTAGCAAAACTTGTGCGCATTTGACTGTATCTTATCTCTCTTCGGCACTGTTGCACTGAGTTTAGCAGTAATATTTTCTCTTGTTCTACGCTTTACCGTTACACTGAACGGAAGTCAAATGAGTAACATGTCTTTAAATGGACTGTATTCTACAACGTCTATAGCATAGTTATTTTCCTTCAAGTAACGCAAATAAGAAGTCTGATTTTTCTTTAGATAGCAAGAATAATAGTTATTTATAGTTTCTATTTCCCTCCTCTTGTACAAGACTATCAGAACTTCCCCAAATTCAGTCCGTGTCTAATCAGCGTGCTCATTATTCACACACACACCCTATATTGTTGCATAAATTTCAGCAATAATAGCCAGCCCGAGCGGCCGGCCATAATGAAGGCATCACTATGGAGATGTCAGTGCCAGCGGGGGTGTCAAGCCAGGGCTCTTATGAATAATTTCCTTAGGGTTTCAACGGCGGTTCGCCGAATTGCTTGGACTTTTCCTTCTCGGGGGATTTTTATTTTTGTTACACCGTTAGAATTCTTAGCGATGTCCTTGCATCTGGAGCAAAACGGGCTCGTCTGGGATTTCATTTTACTAGAATTGTGTTTGCTGACACTCTAGCGTCAATACTGAGCATCAGGAACGCTTCTACTCAAACGCACTTCTCCAGTTCCTTTCTCGTTTAGGGTACAGTTTGTTGAAGATGTTATCGGGGGTGCAAATAGAATTTAAGGACAAAATAGGACAACAGACACTGGCTTGTATTGTGAGCAATAATCAGTTGAAAATTGACCACAATTATTCGAAAATTGTTAAATTGTAGTGTTTCGGAATCTTGTCTATGATCCGATGCTACTTCTGCATTTTCGGTGCCAGAACTGAGGGGGAAGGGAGTCATTGGCGTAATGGCATCAACACATAACCGTCCTAATAAAAGGCTTTTTTTTTGTAAAATAGGACAATTTAAAAACATGATTCGCCAGTTCTTTTGGGGGTAAGTTTAAATGATGGAAAACATTCCTGCCTGCAGCGCAGGATATTGACAATAATATCCATATCTGCACACTCTGAATATTAGTGAATGCAGTAGTTCTCAATATACACGGCTGTTCCTGTTATGTAAATGTCTGCAGACACAATTCAAAGGTATTTAAGCGTCCCAAACAATCTTATGCCATTTATATAGTTTATCATTCTCACCTATGATTCTAGAGGTAGTCATCCACGTAGGTAGGTCAAGCGATAGTTTTCTATGATATATTTGAAATTCAACTGTTTGCTCTTATACATTCACTAGGTACCATTCTTGGATTAACTTATTTTGCACCAAGCTAAGTTTTGATACCATAATTCGCAGGAAAAATAGAGAAGCAAAGTATGTATTTTAGTTATCTGCTGTTGAAACGTATATGTACAGCTCATTGCGCTATGTTTAACAGTGCCGTAGCCCTAATATATATATAGCTAATTAAGGGTTTAGACGTAAATAAGGCCGTTAGGTGTAATTTTTTCCCATTAGGTGTAATCTAACGTCCAATGAATCCTTACGTGTAAGGTTAGGTAATGGGCAAGGACTGGTTCTGCTAACGTCCTAGTAAGCTTTTTCTCATAAGTTTAGGTTAAATTCAAGGACTGGTTCTGCTAATAAACTCTAAAACACCTTAAAAACACTAAAAACCCACATAATAGTACTAAAAACACTTAGAAAACGAGCTGAACCAGTCCTTGCCTGNAAACGTACGATGAAAATCCCGTGGACTACTGGCCGTTAGGTGTAATAGTCAAATTACACCTAACGGCAACGGATGACAGCTAATGTAGGCGTTAGTCAGACATGCCTACAGCTAAACCCTGATATAGCTATATATATATATATATATATATATATATATATATATATGTATATAAGCATATAGAATGTTTAGGAAGAACCTTCGTTGTGGCTGAACGTGATAGTCTTTGTGGTATTTACTCGCTGCAAGGATCATTGGACATAACCATTTAGTGGATATTATTGTGTGCTTACTTTCGGACATTTAACAGAGCAATTCCTTACAAAAGCTATTTGGCTGACCGGCAATGGGTTAACCCTTAGCCGTAAATCGCGCGAGTGATTTAAATATCGATATTTCGTGACAATAGCTCTGATTAAAACTTCCACCTAGACGAGCAGTGGCTAGTAGAGGTGTCAACGATAATATAGAAATTTATTTTTGTAGGAATAGCACCTTGAATATTGTGAGAAATGGAGCTGTGGGTGTCAATGGGTTAAGCAGGACAGCTAGCATGGAGAATCCCAGATTCAGAAAACAATGTGATGGCAAGTAAAGAAATTTATTAAAGCAAGACATGAATTTTATCATAGGTAAATGGTAAATGGAAGCCGATTTGCCAAAGTGAGAACGAGCAGCTGATACCAAGAAGCTGATCGCTTTCCTTGCCTGCGATGGCAGTCTGCTGATTTTGGGAAGCCAACACTGTAAAATCGCCAGTTTCTTGTCACTGACTTTTTGCGGTAAGAGGTGGTGAATACGTACGCTGAGTGCAGATTGCGCACCACCTACAGTGTACGCACCATCTGCACTGTGCTCACCACCTGCACCTTGTGCGACACCTGCTATTACACTCCAACACCACCACACACACACACACACACACACACCTACACACACACACACACACACACACCTACACACACACACGCTCCGAACCTACACATCCCTCATCTCACCATACTGCAGGCCGCCTCCAATGCAACCAGTGAAATTTTAGATGGCCTAACTGGCCCGCTAACTCCCACAGAACTCCGCTAAGTTAGAAGGATTCAATTAAACACCGGCGAAAATGGGTGTAAGTTTGGAAAGAATTTCAACAGGCAGAGCCATTCGTAAGGTGCCGTGCACGGCCCGTAAGGTTTACTTTAAGGTCGTCTTGTGCAGTCGGCATAATGCTAAGACTCCGTCAGCGAACATACCTTTATTTTTGTTAATAGTCAATGAAAGGCAAGCTTCAGGGGGCTTCCCATGATAATCTTTTAATTTTTTTTAGCTAATCGTTCGAATGTATTAAGTAAACATTATATGTATGTGTAGCTTGCTTAATTTTTTTTTTTTTGATTCACTGCAAATTTGATGAAAGATAAGAAATTTCCCACGTGATACTTACTTTTACCAACTGACTTGACCGCTTATATTTTCATAATTCTCTTCGTAGACTTTTTGCTGAGCGAATACATTAAGAAAACCAAAGTGTAAACCAGCCTTTATGTGCCCGAAGCCCTCGTCACGTATGTGGCGATAGCCATTTAATGCACAAAGTGAACCTTTGTTTCTCATGGGAAAAACACTACAGTAGAACTTCTCAAGACGAGATCCACCTCCAAAACACAGAAAACTCCCGAAAATGAGACCCGCGAAACTGAGAAACCTTCTAAAAGGAGACTCTTTACAACGCCATCTGTCGTAAATTGTAGCGATGGCGGCACCATACTGAACGACTTTAGGTTTGGTAGGTTCGGCCATCCTATGTTACGGGGCTCGGCAACCCCAGGGGGTCGTGTAGGTTACCTGAGCCATTAGCTAGGCCTTCGGGACGTCTGTCTTTCGTGCCCACTTTGCTTTCTTCGCGATTTCATACCCAACTTGCTCATGCTTTATTCTGTTCTTTCTCTTCTTTCCCGACTTGCTTTTCCCATGCGCGTTGATTCTGTGTGGGACACTTTCGTGCATGGGTTCCCCATTTCTATCGACATACTATACATATAAATGTTCCATGTTCTTTCCTCTGTGATATCGTTCTACTCGGAAACGGAGGCTTAAACTTTTTGACTATAACTAACTACTGAACAACCAGCATAAATGTGTAGTAAAGCTAAACTGGTAGTTTTGCGAACTCTACAGCTTCACGATGTCATGTGGTGTCAGCTAAAGGAAATATTTTGCACATGTAGGGGACACAAGCACGATCTAAAACTTGCCATCTCCAAGCGGAGACTCCTCCCCAAAATGCGATAATGTGTCTCTATACGTTGTAGGAGTTCAACTGCATGAATACCGTTCAGAGAAATGGATAGTAGATATGCGTTAATGGGTGTAAAAATGACTATAGTCGATATACTGTCTGGAAGATTGTCATTACATTGTTATTACTGAAACACAACGCCTGGGCTCTAACAGACAGGTTGGCCTGAAAGAAACACTGGATAACGTAGCACATGATGCCCGACGCGCTGCAAAGACACACCACGCAAAAAAACACTAAGCGCCTGTTGCCCCACGAGGCCGAACACAGATCTCGACCATAAATTCGTAGCAAATCACGAATCCTGCTGATGAGAGCAGCGCCGAACTGCCTCCAATTAATGTAATGGAACTGGTCTCAGCCGCAGTTCATGGGTTTCTCCCAAAGATCTTAATCGGAGGAATTGTCGCTTATACTCTCACTATCGATTACGTTTTAAAATATACAGGGGTAAGCCGCATTCTGTCTATGGCACAGATTTACTAATTCAGTGTACGAATAGGTTTATCTTAGGCTAACGCTCTCGACCTGCACTCTATAAACATATTGTAAAGTTTATACCTCCGGGAGTTATCGTGACTTAGGTAGTGACTGCAGATACTGTTTTAGTTGAGGCTTGCGTACCTGGAGATCGCAACATCTTCATACACTTAGAACGGAAATAATAGCTTTATCGCAGAATTGACCACATCTTGACCATTTGGCTATAAATTTCAGTGAAAATTTCTCAAAAGTTAAACTTATGTTACTTTTAGCGTTTGTAAATTTTCAAACGACTAGGCTAATCGTGCTGGTTCTAGAAAATTATCTTTTTTTTTTTGTCAATTTTGCTACTTTCATTGAGCGGCGGTGATAGCTTTTTTTGACTAAAAACAAAATATTCACAGCTTTTATCATAAAAGGAGCAAAAACGAACAAGAAATGAGAAAAATATGTATTAAACAAGAAATCATTAATCAAAAGTTTGCAATGACTGAAAAAAGTCTTATTTACCAACATGACCCCATGACGTTTCATAACTTCAGTGATCCTTGAATCCATGCAGCCAGTTAGTTTTTTATTGCAATAGGTGGAACTGCCCTTGCTGCTGTAGCAATAGCATCCCACAAGACAGATTATGAATTGTATTACATTCCATTTGAATAAATTTCCCTTTTCAAAAGGACCCAGAAGTTTTCAATTTGGTTTAGATCAGGTGAGCACGGTGGCCAAATCCTCAGTTTATCTCCATGGAACCCCAAAGAGTCTAGAAATGCTGTGGTAGTATGGGCAGAGTGAGAAGGAGCATTATCATGCATGAAAATCAAGTTTCGAAGCAACGAAAGGGTTATGTCATCCAGCCATGGGACCAAGGCGTCCTTTAACATGTGACAATATGATGCAGAAATAATTTTCACGACATCAGGTACTCTAACCGGACCTACAAGTCGATCCCCTATGATAGTAGCACATATCATCACCACCTCCCTGTTGTTGACGTTTTACGCGTTGGTGATACTTACCCCCAGGTAGCACCCGACTCTTACTCCACTCATCAGGTCCATCACGGGTTGCCAGGGTTTCATCGGTGAAAAGAACATGATTCATGTTGATCTTCATGTATTTCTCTGCCCATTCCATCCTCAAAATATTATGTCTTGGATTCAGAGGAGGCAATTTTAGAGGGGTTTTGACAGAGGCAGTGGTGCAATGGATGTAATTTCATGTGATTTTAGGCACTTCAGGAAACACAACATCAGTAAAAATTGATTACTTGTTTGTCGGGGTCATTTCGTAGCGGACAAAACACATTTTTCCTGTCTCTATCAATAACGGTCCTGGAATGGCCAGCATCTGATAATTTATTCGGTTCTGAAGGGTCCTTNGTGATTTTCGGCACTTTAGGAAACACAACATCAGTAAAAATTGATTACTTGTTTGTCGGGGTCATTTCGTAGCGGACAAAACACATTTTTCCTGTCTCTATCAATAACGGTCCTGGAATGGCCAGCATCTGATAATTTTTTCGGTTCTGAAGGGTCCTTCAAGAATTTTGTCACTGGGTCAATATGGCGTCCTATTTTTCGGGCAGTAACATCAGGAGTGGTGCCTTGAGCAGTTTCTTTGATGAATGGTGTGTTAGCTGTGAATGGTTTTCTGCTGGATTTCCTTTAGCAGCGTTTTGGGCTTCCCGGTGTTGTAAGATGCTTCATTTGGGTTGTATTACCTGTCCGTGGGAGCTCAGGCGTGAAGTTTTAATAATAATAATATCTTTCTCCTCGTTAGTTAGAGCTTCCCCACGTCCCATTTTACCAGAATATAGAAGAAGCTATTAATGTCGTTCACCTTAAAACGAGAAAAAAATGCAAAGAGTTGTCAATCAAGAAACACAGAATAATGAAAACAAACTCAACAGTGTTGCCATGGAACGACACCATTTCCCTGCAAGTTTCATGAAAATTTGATTGCACAAAAATGAGATCTGGTCAATTTTGTGCTAAAGCTATTATTTCCGTTCTAAGTGTATGTTGCATATGAGAAGAATAAAGTATTCAAATTTCGTTAATAAATAATGTTTGCGTGTAAACCATTATGAGACCAATAAAGTGTTTCCAATTTGTATGACAATAATTACCCATCATACTGGGTCACTACGATGTCTAGGCAATAGTTTAAACTATTCTGTATTGTTTTACAACGGATTATATTGCATGTAGTTACCTCTATTTGTCTGTTTATCACCAAGATAACTAAAAAATTAATGAACGGTTCTTCACAAAATTTGCAGGAATTGTTAGGCATGTTAACAGTTACAGGGAATTAACATTTGTGGATATCTGTTCATCTGTTTATTTGTTTGTCTGCCTATTTTTTCTTAAGGCCATAACGTCAAAAGTTATTAACGGATTTTCATGAAATTTACATGCGCTGTTAGGTATATTATGAAGAGTAAGTGATTAAATTTTTGTGATAATCTGTTTGTTCATTCGTTTATTTGTTGTTGTGTCCGATTTTGTGCTTGTTAGCACAATAACTCAAAAAGCTATGAATGGATCTTTATGAAATTTTCAGGAGTTGTTAGTAATGCTAAAAGACATAAATGATTAAATTTTTGTGATGTTCGGTCAGTCCGTTTGTGTGTTTGACTTATGTTTGTCAGAATGTATAACTCAAAATGTTGAAGGATCTTCAAGAAAATTCCAGAAATTGTTAATACTATCAAAAGGCACAAATGATTAGATTTTGGTGTTGGTACAACTAAAATCATAGTTGCAGAACCAATTTAAATATTTCGTTACCGTTGCCTTGCTTGGCGGAGGTATGCGCTCTCAGAGTGCTCTCTAGTTCTGACTCTTCTGCTAACAGTATAGTGATATATGATGACTCACAGTGTCGTTTTCCTGCTCGACACTGTTTAGTTTTGCAGTGGGGTGAGCATGGCACTCTTTGTTTCTGTCGCGAAGATTGTATCGAGCCGTGATATTATACTCTGTTTCAATTGTCCTACTTAATTTCCTCGCTTAGGACTCGCTTCATCAATATTCCAATATGTGATAGAACGAGACGCCGCTCCATTGCCTCTACTCACGAGCTCTGGAGGCTGCCAAATTTATTCGATACCATTGATTTTAGAGGCCATAAACTGGATACAGGCGGGCCCGGGGGTCGCCGCTCCCTTGGCGCACGTATATATAGGTGAGCTCTCCTGGCGTCTTCCGGCCATCGCTGAAAATCTAGTACCTGCCTATATACACCCCGGGTTGACGATGTTGGGTTAGATCAACTAATACAAGGAACTATACTTTGGCAATGTCATACCCGATAACGTTTTACAAATACGGGTTACCGATATCCTTCGTTCTTGATACCTTAGCGCAGGTACCAGATAGTGATATCATTATTACCAAAGGAAATATAGGTAGGGGATAACTATGTGATGTAAGATAGAGAAATATTGCAACGGGATCACGATGTCGTATTAGCTAAAGCCATTCAGGGAAATTGATGGTTATTATATCGCGTTTATTTTGATTATATATAATCGTTTACTCAGCTTGTGTCACAGTCTACTCTGTAGATGTGCGGCTCACTTCTACCAAATACGCTCTGCGGATGATTGATAACAACTTCAGTTAAATCTTCTCTGATTAAAAAGCAATGACTATCGTCCGCCGTTCACCTGTATTTATGAATTTGTGTTTCTTGATTATTATAATTTCATTCCTATACATCCCGCATTTCTTCGCACCTACACACAAACACACGTTCATTATATCACCACGAACAGCTTCATTAATGTTTAACTTTTCAATAGTTGTGTTAGCTTTATATGTATTAATCAGGCATACTATACCTCACCTCAAAGTTTTTTCTCGGAAGTAATGCAACCGGACAAAACCCCTGTAGTTAATAACACCTGCTGTGGTTAAAAAGCGTGAACGAATCCTGATACAAGAATAGATAGCGACTACAATCGAGTGCAATTATCTATCGTTAAGAGTGTTCATTGCTATCACTCGCATGTTAATGCGATCAACATGTTGACGAAACAGACACATTGTAGGGGCTGGTGTACCGTACGTGCCCTTATTTCACTGTGAAATGCTGATTATTCTTACCCTTGCTCCTCCCTCTCTTGAGTCTCCATGCACCTGCATAAATCGATCAGCAGATCATCCACCTGCGGCAGGTGTTACGTGAGTCGGATGAATGACAGCGACAGGCACCACGCTTTTGTGGAACTTCGGCTCTGCAGCTGTGCCGCATGTACTGCATCTGCGCTGATTACTTACTGCTGCTACTGATCCTCCTCTCAACCTGGGTGTTTTGCGCAGCTGTGTATTGTCGGTAAACGTTCTCTGTGACATTTTTGACGTATGTGTACCTGGTGTTTGTGGAATGTGTACCAATATCCATAAGAGAGAAGGTATTAATTTTCTTGGCGTGTACCGACAGCTCCATTCAGTTCACGATAATTTCGCCGAAGGATAATTCCGCTCACAACATTTCAGTGGGACACAATTAAGGGCATTTCAGGAAAAGACTTGAGAAAGCAGCTTTAAGACTAATTTATTTACGTTAGTTGAGAAATGTTGGATCAGGTTAGGTTATGCTAGGTCAGTTTAGCTTAGGTCATAAGCAGTTCTATTGATCTTACTTAGATTTTGCCGAAATCATTTCGAATTGAATTATTCAGATGTATGAAATCGTTGCGTTGAGATCTCTCTGCGCGGAACAGTCGAGTTTGGCTTGTCGGCGAGGAATTTTCGTGCGCGGAATAGTTGGCGTCGCAACTATTAGGTTACCTTGCTGCGTTTGGGGAGGAGATTTATTAGCGTATGCGAATGCAGCAAGTGTTAGCAAAAACGTCTTGCAGGAAGCTTGTGTGACATGTCCACTCCGGACACTTTCACTTAGGTGTCGCTATTGGAACGGTAACGAAACAATAATTCTCGTATAGCGATTGTCGTACCCTCGCTTTTACAGGACCCCCAGTAGTTCAGTGCCTAGGTAGCTGACTCCCACTCTGCCGAGTTAGCGGATTGTGGAGTCCACACCGGGGGAAAAATCGACGTTCGGGAATGTATTGTAGCAGTCACGGGAGCCAGGGGGACCCATTTGTCTATCAGGCATTCCGTCAATATGACGCCATAGCCCGAACAGTCGGTGGTCGAATGCAGCCGTACACTCCTCTGGGCCCACGTCACTATCTACCAGCAGCACAAACCAGTGCATGTTGGTTTTGTTGTTGGGGTATACGGTCAAATCGACCGTACCTTTTTACAGCAGGTGAGAGTGAGCAAATAGTGCCTCTGAAAAGTTGCAATGTATTGTTATGTGACCTTATTGCGTTTTGTTGCTAAGTGACACTGATACTTAACAGGCGTACAACCCACCGTGGCGTGTCAACTGATTATATTATCCGCCCGCCGAGCTTAGGTAGTTGGGAAAGTACTTGCTTGCTGTATTGCCTTGCAGGCCCATCGTAACTTTGTGATCTTTCTCGGTTATAATCGACTGATTTTTGTAGCCATGCATACAGACCAGCGCCCTGTTGGCAGTGGCGTGCGACTCATATGCGCCATGATTAGTATGTATTCATGCTTGGGTTAAGTAGCTTCAGATATTCGACTCACATTTAGTGTGTATTCATGCTTGGGCTAAGTAGCTTGAGATATTCGACTCACATTTTGTGACTGTGTGCTATTAGGCCGGTGACGCATACTATTTACTCGCATGTACTTACGATTATGTTTCCTATCTTTGTAGTGATAATTCAGATTTTGAGGCTATTTTTTTTTTTAGTAGATAACCGATGTTGCTGGTGGCAGGAGCGGTTGTACGTAATATGATGTTTTTAACAATGACGATGATCGATGCTGAAACAAGCAGCCTCTCCAAGCTCTGGTCTGCTCCAGTTATTATCAGCCAGCTTGTTGTTTCATAGAGTCTTCTCGAGTGCATTGCCCCAATAAGGAGCTTCAGTTTTGCGCTTTATGAAGATTATTTTTTATCACCCGCGAACGAAGTGAGAGAGGTGATTATGTTTTCATTGGGATTTAAGTATGTACATTCGTGTATTTGTCTGTCCGCCCAAAAGTGGTTGAAGAAGTTGAGCAATGCTCATAATGTTTTGTAGGGAGTATAGTGAGTTGACCTAGATGTGATCCATGCCAAAAAACTAGGCCTAGCTTTCCATAAAAAATAACTGCGTTGAATTTTCCTCCACCGCGGCAGATCATCTTACGCCACTAGGAGTTCTATTTTTATCATCCACGAACGAATTGAGAGAGGTGATAATGTCTTCGTTGAAGATTTAAGTACATCTATACATTTGTACATTTGTCTGTCCATCCAAAAAGTCGTCGAAGGAGTTGAGAAATCATCATAATTCTTTCTAAGGAGTTTGGTGGGTTGACCTAGATGTGATCCATGCCAAAAAAACTTGGCCTAGCTGGCCATCAAAAATGACGGCGTTGAATTTGCCTCCACCGCGGCGAATTTGTCTCCATCCCGGCAGCTCGTCGGGGCGTTCTATTTTTTCCCATGTTATTATTATGGGGAATACTTTAGCGCCTACTTCCACAACAACGGTAATCTAACAGGGAGAAGCACAGGGCATAAATATGACGATAGAAACGAGGCACCCATGCACGAAGGTGTTCCCACACCGGATGTGACCCATGCCAAAAAAAAACTAGGATTAGCTGTGCATCAAAAATGACGGCGATGATATTTGCTCCCTCTGCGGGTGATAGTCTTACGCCACGAGGCGGCGTTCTAGTTTTCCTATTTTATTATTGAAAATCTACTCTCTGGGACTGGGGCTGTGCCCTAACTTCGTTCATCAAAAATGACTTCGTTTAATTTACCTTTTCCGCGGGTGATGGTCTTGAGCCATGAGGCGTTCTAGTTTACATTGCACTAGTTATTCATTGAACAAATTTTCTCTATTGTGGTGAAAGTTACGTATTTTTATTTCTATGTTGTTCCTATTACGTGCATCCAATAATTTACTGGACTCAAAATTACTATGGTGACGGAGGGCGCCAACGACGCGTACCTCGTGCGTCTTCGGACGAAGTCCAGGTGACGTTCCTCACATCACCTCACGTGTGTGGAGTCACGCTGCTGGGTGTTTTCTGTTGACTCGCAGCTATCGAAATGGCAAAGGGGGAGCCACCAGCGAATTATCTCTACAGTGCATGTAACCACTGGTCCATCTGGCGTTCTCATTAATTAAAAATCCAGCAAATTTTTTAAATCTATAACTTTCATATCTGTCGCATTTTGAATATGCCGGCTCATTTTGTTGAATAGTCTTCCTCCATGTACGGTGAAGCTATTCTGAAAATTTTGTGGTCATAGCTTCGCCACCATTTTTGCTCAAATGCTCATATCACAAGTCTTTCCAGTTCCTTCTGAGT
Organism: Parhyale hawaiensis; assembly: GCA_001587735.2. Taxonomy (NCBI): domain Eukaryota; kingdom Metazoa; phylum Arthropoda; class Malacostraca; order Amphipoda; family Hyalidae; genus Parhyale; species Parhyale hawaiensis. The sequence goes on from LQNS02278081.1 coordinate 2,641,567, forward strand.
GTTTGACGACAATTCGTTCATTCACATTCACAGTGATGCGTTCCAGACTTTTCCAAACGTATATGGTAATGAAGTGCTCGAATTATCGATGTACTGAAGACAACTGGAGCCCATACAGTAAGTCATTTATGGTAGTCGTACTCTTGCATGCCTCGAATTTTGGCAGTGAACGATCTTTGAAAGCTTCATGTTGTTTTTAGCTGTTATTTCGTACCTGGCATCCAAAGTGGAGAACAGTGCTCTTTTCTCGACAGAATGAATTGCTTCGATTGATTGAGCATCACCTTGCTCTACTTCGCATAACTCGAAAGTTCGTAAAACCTATCCTCTCCATTCCTTTCCCAGAGCGATAGCTCCTCTAACTATACATGTTCTTCAGAGGTAGCATCGTCTTGCATACTCAAGCCAATATCTCTTAAAACTGCCTTTCAATTTCATGCCCATTACTAGTAGTGTAGGTATGTTGTGGACTCAAAAGTTGCCGATTTTTTCACATCTAAAGGACTTGAGCTCAGTTTCATTGAAATTCACGTTTTCCCTGACCGACCATTTGATGGATACTTTCCAAATCTCATTGGACTGAGAGCACGTCTTCTATTGACTGTAAGCAGCTATAGTATTCGTGTGTTGTCAGCAAATAACGACGAGACTGCACAGCTACATCCGTACTCTTTGTTATTTATCATGATGATAAAGAGTACAGCGCCTAAGCACGGAGCCTAGTGGTACTCCACTGCGAGTACCGGCTGTCTTGAAGACTCTGTTGTTGACGATTACACTTTTGAGTTCTATTTGACTTGAAGCCATCGAAAACATTTTCCATGGTCACCTATACGGGAAAATTGCGATATTAAAATTCCGTAGTTAACTTTGTCAAAAGCCTTAGCATTCTTCCCCTGACACGGTGACTCTTATGGCATCATAATGTTCCAACTGTTGTGAAGTCTTGGAACGTTTATTTGGAAAAACCATGTTTTGATGTGAGTAGGTTTCGTTATTCTTTAGATGCTGTTCTTCGTGTTCACCAAACATCATTTCGTGGTCATATCTTTCAAATTTTCAATGACGGACTGTATTATTTAATTAAAATGTAGAGTTTAAGTTAAGAGATGTGATAAGTGATCACAGTTCCGCTAAATGCAGTAGGTACTGGTGAGATCACCAGGTCTTCTAGGTATGTCAAACCTCATGTTCATCTCATCTTAGCTCAGTTACTGGATAGCAAGGAATGTTCAGCGAGCATTTGATATGCTCTGAAGTGTTCAGTAGCATTCTCTTTCTTTTCTGGCAGGATGAATACTGTCTGTTGGGGCTTATTCACGAAGGTCCATCAGTGAGCTTGCTAAAACTGTTGTAGTGAGTAGGATGACTACATTCGTGAGGAGGAACAGATTATTCTCATTGCTTATNCAGTAGCATTCTCTTTCTTTTCTGGCAGGATGAATACTGTCTGTTGGGGCTTATTCACGAAGGTCCATCAGTGAGCTTGCTAAAACTGTTGTAGTGAGTAGGATGACTACATTCGTGAGGAGGAACAGATTATTCTCATTGCTTATTCATGGACAGTTCTGTCTAAGATCATTCATGGACAGTTCTGTCTAAGATCATTCATGGACAGTTCTGTCTAAGATCATTCATGGGCAGTTCTGCCTAAGATCATTCATGGATAGTTCTGTTTAAGACATGCTCAGCTGCTAAATTAGTCGAATTGTGGCAATGGAGCTGTCAGAAGGTCTGTGGGTGAACAAGAGCTCGTTGTGGACAAGGTAACCTATCGTCAAAACTCTTATGTCATCACTTGCAACTATTTTGAAGTCTCCAGTTTGTTGAAAAGTAAAAATCCTACTTAGGTCAAGGTCGGAGCCTTTGCAAATTACTGTCAAATGATGCTTCTTTATCATCATAGGTGAATTGAAACTAACTTCATCATATATCTAAACATATCAGCGAAGTGTTGAGGCCTGGATCATGCTGCATCATAACACTGGCAAAAAACATGTTCCTGACTTCACGCCTTTCCATGATTCAACAGTTGTGCTATATTTTTTCTTCATTTTTTACCAATAGATCTACGGACTTTAGCTCATCAGACTTAACGTCTGTGATAATTGGTTGTTTGGCCGTGGTTGTGGGAGTATTGAATGGATAACTGCCTAACAGTGTAAACTGCAGTCACTTCAGCCTTTTGTTTGGCAAGCATGACATTCCATGCCAGGAGATGAAGCTATGAGCTATTTTACTGATGGTAAGGGCGGTGTAATTTTGTTATTAAACAGTTTGTGTGTCAGTTATATTCTGGAAGTCACAGCTTCCTAACTCTTCTTCTTTTCTCTATTGTTACCGCTTTAGTGAAAACTTAAATTTAGCTGCACTTAAAATGTTCGATTCAGTAGACGTCGGGTGAAGTGCTTGACGCCACCTCTGAACTTTGTCTGAAATCCATCAAAGGTACGCATGACTTTCGTTTTTTCAGGGCAGCACAAAACTGCCGCCTACGGCGCCGCACTGCAAAAGCCTCCCTTGCGCCACTGAACTCCAACATTTTAAAGTAGATTGCCGCGGCAGCTGTAATTAGCGGTGTTCTCGGTGTTCTGGCTTTGGTGTTTGCATAGTTAATTGGTGTGCTGAGTTGTCTGTTCTCATTAGCGGTGTGCAGCTGAGCTGAGTTTCCCCTGGCAATCTCGCTTGCGTCCAGCGGGCTCGGTTGAAGATGTCTGAAGTCCCTGAGGCTGCAGGGGTCCGAATACGACCGTGAGGATGACACTTCGTCTCTCGGCTCACAGGTCATTAACGGATCTGCATCCATCTTATTGCATTTGCATAGCTAACGTAAAGTGGCCGTCAATATGCAGAAGCCGCTCAATATTTTGGAGGTAAAATGAAATACTCATTAAATGGATTTAACATAAGCTTATTATATTAATCTCATAAACAAGTATATTACCTTAGTTCCGTACTCAAAAATTCATTAAAATTTAGACACATGAACTTGGAAGCACCCAGAGCGATCAGTTTGCTCTGGCCGATTTACCTTATTGCAGTAGAACTTCCTACTTTTCGCAAGATTAGCTCCCAGAGTGAAGCGAGAAGTAAGAAACAACGAGAAGTGAGCGATATACCAATAAGTTTTTTTTATCTGCTATCACATTTTCCTCCAGTGGAGCACCTTTACTTTCTGATCTAATATCCAAGTGTACAACGGCCTCTCCATCTTATGCACAGTATATGTGGATGGCGTGAACGGGAAACATTCATTGTGATTTCTGTTGGACCACTCATAAAAGAAGCTTTTATTTTATTTTTTTTTAATGTAAAACACCATTACTGCAAGTAAGTTGTTATAACTAGGAAATTCTGTCACTCGCTTTGCGTGTAAATTGGTTTAAAACGTTTGTTTTGGTTTCTTTGCCATTTTCTTTAGATGCTCATTTGCTGCCAGTTTTGTTCTTTTGGTCACTTTCAGTATGGGTGGTATTCTAACTAAACCCAAATTACGGAGGCTGAACTAACAAAGACTCTATATGAGAGTTTACCGGTGACTAATAAACGCGAGTGTTATTTGTAGCAATATTTTATTAATAACAAATGAAAAACTGACTGCGTGACTGCGAAAATAGGAAGAATAGTCATAGAATAAAAAAAAATCCACACATTGTGTTTTGCATCAAGTAGGAAGGGCGTAAAGTAAGATGGCAAAAAGTTTGAAATTCTTCTGTATTACGGTTTCTTTAGCGTCCCCAACTGAAGCGTTGTAAAAGCGAGGACACTTCGAAAAACTGTCTCTTTGAAGTGTGTCCATGTCAGTTCGATTTTTTATGTCCCCGCCTGGCCCTTCGTAGGGGGCCGTGAATGTTTCTGACGCATCCAGTCTTTTTGGAATTCTTACTCAAAGCACATTGTCTGGCGAGCTTTCGCCAGCGTGCCAACTGTGGTGCGAGCATCTCACTTTAGATTTTTTTTCTGTCTCAATTGCAAGCAAAGAGAGCTGCAAGCTCTCTTTCCAGGCATATCTAAGAACGCATCTTAATTCTAAAGCATGAAATAACGTGATCGTATAGTTTCCAGACAGTTCCTACCGAGCTACTTTGTGCTATATAGAACATTGCTGCTTCTTTTATTTCTAATATCTAATACTGAGAATTTCTCTAGATTGTAATGCCATATTGTTGGTTAAAGATGTGCACTTTCAGCGGCGAATTTTGCTCAACAACACATACGTTGTCACTTTTTGTTCATTCTACTTAACATATAGCGTTCCATCGGTTTCATTTTACACAACAGCATCATAATGAAGGCATACATTACACTGTTCTTAAATTGCAGTTTGTTCAGCATTGTTATACTTCGGTCACAATTTACTCAACTTTGCTACATTTCAGCCCTGTCGTGTAGCTTGCCAGTTCAGCACCGCAGCACGAAGGGCGTCGAAGCAAAGGCAGATGCAGCCGGAGACGAATGGGGAGCTTTCAGCATATTAAATTCATGCCAATGAATGCTGTTGTCGGCTTGTTGAACGCATTCTTTTTGCTCCATCGTAGGATGAAGAGAATATTCGCCTACACATGAAGGTTGTTGACGTCAGAAGCTGCTTTAATATATGATTGAAGAGTTCTTCAAATATTGCCTTGCCGGCTGGCGACTCCCTTTCATGCCGTATGCTAATGTCGTACTTGACTTCCAGTCCACTCGCGGAATGAGACAAGATCTTCCAAGAATAAACGCTGGTTAGAATTGATGCCCAGAGACTTAGTGTGCTGTCTCTTTTGTCTAATACATACAATCTATATTAAGCCCAACGCCGCTAGGGATCCTGCTGCTTCTGGTTTTAGTAATCCCCAGTCGTACAAAGCTGATGGATTAAGACGCGTTTAAGAGCAACAGTGGGTACGTACATCGATCACGACTGTTGTGCGGTGGGTCCTGACTATGTTACACTAGCCTCTCCCTAATTTGTCCTAATGATGCAATTCTATTTACATCCTTCTACTTTGCAGGTTATTTTTCTCTGCCTCTAAAATCAAATATTTTTTTATTATCTTTCGAAATATTCATGAACATCTATCTTCTGGATAATTAGACAAAAATATTGCTAATCACTCACGGCAGTTATTTTTAAAGTTTATAAAGTGTGTGCATGCTCTTATGAGCAATTCTGTAAAATTCGCTACAAGTCTTCATTTCGATATAAAAAATTTGTTCCCTGATGCATTATCCAATAAATCTATTCACTCTGCACAACCTCCAATAACATCAAGCCACTGTTCTCTGTTTCTGCAAGACGTTTTCAACACATTGGAAAGTACGAACACTCCGAAATTTACCGGCACGCAAGCTCTTGTCCACGCTCGTGACGGAGAGGAAGTATAAACTGAGCTCAAATGATAGACTGTGTGGACCGGCAATTATTAAGATAGCAAAATGCCTTGCCTGCACGATCCTACTGCACCGAAAATGCTGGTGTAGGCTTCTTGCTGTCTTACAGCAGTCCAGAATACAAATATATAAAATAATAAGAGCTTGCTGTCACCTAAATTATTTTCAGTCTCTACTTGAAGTCATTCATTGATGTGTAGAGTACAAAGGGATGTCGAAGCCTTCGCAATAAGTGAGATATGTATATAGGAACTGAAGCTTTTGGTTCTCATTTCAGAACTCTACCACATCCGCCAAGTCTGAGGAAAGTTCACAGAACCGATAAGTTGAAAAGTGCTACATTGTTAAAGTTTGCTCAGTACCTACATCGGTTAAGTCTGACAAGAGTGCCGCGTCCTCTAAATTGAGAGGAGTGGCGCATCGACTAACATGCTCAGGATTGTCACATGCTCTTGAGTTTGGACAGTGCCACACTGCCAGAGTTCGCTTAGAGTACACTCTGAGTTAAGTTGGAGAAGACTGTCGCATTCATAATCTGAAAGTTCGGTCACCTGCGCCGCCGCGAATAACCGGTCGTTCTGAGATTTTATTTGTTTCGTTTCATTGATGTTTTCTGTGAACGTGTAGAGTGTGTTGGTGAGTGTAGGTGAGATCGTGTGTGGTAGTGTGTTTGTGTCTGTGCTGTGTGTAGGAAGATCGATGAAGCATTGTAGGGCTATTTTAGAAGCCAGGCTTTGTAGGCATCGACCAGCGCACGCTTCATTGAGACGCCACGCTGCCTGCTGGGAAGCTTAATGTGCCCAGCTGTGTTGATGTGCCCAGCTGTGTTGATGTGCCCAGCTGTG